>CM066032.1:418942996-419466450 GCA_033557465.1 Ichthyophis bannanicus
TTCCAAAAGAACTCTCTCTAGGTGGATTGCAAACTACCATATCCTTTGGCATATGAGAGCAAGGGACTTCTCTCAAAGGCCATGTCACAGCTCACAATGTGAGGCAATGGCAGCCTCTTATGGCTAATCTTCGCTCTGTGTCCTTGACGACATTTGTAGAGCAGCCACTTTGGGCTTCGGTACCACACCTTTACAGCCCACTAACTTGCTTAGACAAGGACTCCCGTCGGGGATGCCCTTGTTTGGCGTCCCAGGCTGTTCTCCATCATCTCTTCCAGACTTAGTACTACAACTCCTACCCATCGTTCCCGGTTTCTGGATGCCAGAGATCCATGGGATGAAGAATGAACCACATCTCATCATTTGCGCGGTTTTCACGCTTCCTGGGGTCCATCCCCCTGGCGTTTCTCCAGCTGGGGATGCCTCATATTGAAGACTAACATTTCTCGCTTGTTCCTGGAGATAAGCGTAGTTACTCACATGTAACAGGTGATCTCTGGGAACAGCAGGAATTAAGTCTTCACAACCCACCCACACACTCCCCTAGGAGTTGTCTCTCTCATCTCTCCTTCTCTTCCTTTTGTCTCAGCTATAACCGCAACTGCGAAGAGGGAGAGTGGAAAGGTGGGAAGGCAAGCACGCAGGCGCTGTGGGATTGCTCCCAAAAGCTTTCCTATTGGACGCTGGGCGAGCGTTTACCCCCACGCCAGGCTCCGTCGGTACCTCGGTGTAGTGTGCGATACCCATATGTGAAGACTTAATTCCTGCTGTTCCCAGAGATCACCTGTTACAGGTTGAGTAACTACGCTTTCCACTCACCATTACCTTTGAGTGGAATTACTATTTCCCCTTAGCTTTCTTTAACTGATGGGATCTGTTGGTGGGGGTTGAACTCTGGTGAGCTATGCTCTACCTCCTTCTCTGCAATTTTTACGACAATGATGATTATAAATGTAAAATGCTTTGCGCGCTATTGAAAAAAGGCAGTATAGAAAGCCTAGAATAAGCAAACACAAACCCAGGTAGATGCATCATTTTTCATACCCCAGTGGGAATGACTTCCTGATACCTTCTCCCTGTATTCAGTTTCACATACATTGAAGGAATGGGGTCATGGGGCTGATATCAAATTCACTTTAGTGGCTTTCACCTGCTCATCTTTTAATTTCAAAGATAAATGATATTTGGCAAATGTCTGCCATAGAGGTATTTGGTTTCTTGCACTAGTTTTTGAGAAGCTCAGTACATTCATGCAGAAAGCAAGGGAAAGATATTGCAGCAAGCACACAGATGTGAAATATCCTATTCTATTCATTTTCTTGACCACCCTTTGTAACCAAAATTACATCCAGTTTACAATACAAAATAAAGCAAGAAGGGAAATTTAAAACAACCAAAAAAACATACAGTGGTTTCAGAGCTTGACAAGCCATAAGAACATAAGAATAGAAAAAATGCCATACTTGGTCAGACCAAGGTCCATGAAGCCCAGTATCCTGTTTCCAACAGTGGCCAGTCCAGGTCACAAGTACCTGGAAGGTACCCAAAGTCCATAGATTCCACAATGCTCATCCTGGAGTAAGCAGTAGATTTCCTTGGTCCTCTTTAATAATGATTTATGGACCTTACCCTCCAGGAACCTGTCCAATCCTTTGTTAAACCCAGCTACACTAACAGCTTATACTACATCCTCTGGTAACGAATTCCAGAGTTTGATTACATTTTGAGTGAAAAAATATTTCGTCTTATTAATCTTAAATGGGTTACATTGTAGGTTCATTGCATGTCCTCTAGTCTATCTACTTTTTGATGGCGTAAAACAACGATCTACGTTAACCCTTCTACTCCATTCATTAATTTATAGACTTCTATTATATCTCCCCTCAGCCTTTTCTTTCCCATGTTGAAGAGCCCTAACCTTTTAAGCTTTTCCTTATAGTGGTATCCTTCCATCCCTTTTACCATTCTGGTGGCTCTTCTCTGTACCTTTTTTTTAATGCCGCGATATCCTTTTTAAGATACAGCGACCAAAATTTTGCACAATATTCAAGGTGCGGTCGAACCATGAAACGATACAGAGGCATTATAATATCCTTAGTTTTATTTTCCATTCCTTTCCTTATGATCCCTAGCATTCTATTAGCTTTCTTGGCCTCTGCTGCACATTAGATGGAGGATTTCAATGCATTATCCACGATGACGCCTAAATCTTTTTCCTGTTGGTTTCTAAGGTGGTACCTTGCTTCATGTAACCAAAGTTTGGGTTGTTCTTTCCTAGGTGCTTAACTTTGCACTTGTCTACATTAAATTTCATCTGCCATTTGGATGTCCAGTCTTCCAATTTATCAAGGTCCTCTTGAAATTTTTCACAATCCTCTTGGGGCCAGAAAACTCTCAAGGCATGCGGCTTTATTGCTCCGGGGAGTGGAGCAGTGTCTTCGGCGGAGCCAGCAGTGTTGGAATTGTGAGCTCTGAGTGCATCAGGGGTTTGGCTCTCTCCAGAGCAACGCCCCCCCCCCCCCCCCTCAACCTGGAACTGCTGTGTTGGCTGTCAGAGTGCTTCCTGCCAGGGCTGTGAGATTGCTCATCAGCAATTGGAAGTGAAGAGGGCTCTGTTCCTGATGGCGTTTTTCCAACTTTTCTTACCTTGTCACAGGACACTGTGTGAAGGGAAGGGAGTGGAGAGGATTTCCCCTACCAGTGGAGTCTTGGCGTGATCATCCGAGGTTTTGGATGCTGTTCCAGGTTTAAGAGGCTTGACTAAACCACCAGTAGTGGATATGGAAGCACTATGGGATGCAATCTCTACGATAAATACCTCTCTTATGACTGTTGTTGGGGTTGTTAAAAAAAGATTTTCTTTCGTTGTCTAAAGATGTTTCTGAAGCTAAGAAGGGTCAAGAGGAGCAAGCTCAGCGTTTGGAGGGAGTAGAGAAAGAGCTGGAACATCTTCGTGGAGTGTGTGCTGCTCAAGTTAAAGATTAAGACCTTGCTGTCAAAAAAAGCGGAGTATTTGGAGAACTATACTCGTAGGAATAATTTAAGATTGTTAAATTTTCCTAGATCACCTATAATGTCCTCCATTGAGATGGTTCGTAAATACCTCCAGGAAGTTCTTAAACTCCCTGGAGATAATTTACCTCCAATTGTTAGAGCGCAATATCTAAATATGTACCTTTTTTTAAAATTCCGTGATATCCTTTTTAAGATACAGCGACCAAAATTTTGCACAATATTCAAGGTGCGGTCGAACCATGAAACGATACAGAGGCATTATAATATCCTTAGTTTTATTTTCCATTCCTTTCCTTATGATCCCTAGCATTCTATTAGCTTTCTTGGCCTCTGCTGCACATTAGATGGAGGATTTCAATGTATTATCCACAATGACGCCTAAATCTTTTTCCTCTTGGTTTCTAAGGTGGTACCTTGCTTCATGTAACCAAAGTTTGAGTTGTTCTTTCCTAGGTGCTTAACTTTGCACTTGTCCACATTAAATTTCATCTGCCATTTGGATGCCCAGTCTTCCAATTTATCAAGGTCCTCTTGCAATTTTTCACAATCCTCTTGGGTTTTAACAACTTTGAATAATTTTGTGTCATCTGCAAATTTGATCACCTCACTCATTATTCCCATTTCCAAGTCATTTATGAGTTTGTTAAGAAGCAGCGAGCCCAGCACAGATCCTGAGATACTCCACTATTTACTTTTCTCCATTGAAAAAATTGGCCATTTAGTCCTACTCTCTGCTTTCTATTTTTTAACCAGTTTCTGATGCACAATAGTACACTGCCTCCAATCCCATGACGTTTAAATTTTGCCAAGAGTCTCTCATGAGGGACCTTGTCAAAGGCTTTCTGAAAATCAAGATACACTATGATCAACCAACTCATCTTTGTCTGTTTATTCACACCTTCAAAAAATATATCAGATTAGTAAGACAAGACTTTCCTTGGCTTTCTCTCATTAAACCATGACTATATACACGTTCAGTAATTTTTATTCTTTATAGTGGTTTCTATCATTTTGTCCAGTACTGATGTCAGATTCACAGGTCTGTAGTTTCCCGGATCACCCCTGGAACTCTTTTTAAATACTGGCGTTGCACTGGCCATTCTCCACTCTTCAGGTACTACAGTTGATTTTAAGAGTAGTTCACAGATTACTCATAGTACAGTAGGTCTGCAATCTCATATTTCTGTTCTTTTTATACCCTTGGATGTATACCATCTAGTCCAGGTGATTTGGTACTCTTCAGATTATCAAATAGTTGTAATACATCTTCCCGGTTTATCGATATTTCTTTCAATTCTTCTGATACATCACCTTTATATACCATTTCAGGCATAGGCAAATTCCCTATATCTTCTTCATAAAGACCGAAGCAAAGAATTCATTCAGTCTCTCCGCTATGGCCTTGTCTTCACTTAGCGCCCCTTTTACTCCTCTATCATTCAATGGTCCAACTGACTGTGTCACAGGTTTTTTGCTATGAATGTACTTGAGAAAGTTTTTATTATGCATCTTTACTACTACGGCAAGTTTTTTTTTCAAATTCTCTCTTCACCTGCCTTATCAATGCCTTGCATCTAACTTGGCAATGTTTATGTTTCCTGTTTTCGTCATTTGGCACCTTTTTCCATTTCCTGAAGATGCTTTTTTGGCCACAACAGACTCTGACCTCCCCTTTAAACCATGCTGGCAGTTTTTTGGCCTTTCTTTCACTTAAGTGTGGAATACATCTGTTCTGGGATTCCAAGATTGTATTTTTAAACAATGCACATGCTTTATGCAAATCTTTAGCCTTTGCAGCTGCTCCTTTAAGTCTTTTGTTAACTATTTTCCTCATTGTATCATAGTTTTCCTTTTGAAAGTTAAATGGGAGTACTGTGGATTTCCCTGCCAACCTTCTTTCATTTATTAAATCAAATGCAATCATGCTATTATCACTATTGCCACGAGGCCCCAACATCCTTATCTCTTCCACCAGATCCGGCATGCCACTAAGGACTAGGTCCAAAATAGCTTCCCTCTTATCAGTTCATGAACCAGCTGCTCCAAGAAGCAGTCATTTATTTTATCTAGAAACTTTATCTTCCTAGCATGTCCAGCTGTGACACTGAGCCAGTCGATACCCTGGTAATTGAAATCACCCATTATTACTGTGTTGTAACTTTCGTTAGCGTCCCTGATTTCTTTCAGCATTTCATTATCCATCTGTTCATTCTGGCCAGACAGTCAGTATTACAGCCCCAATGCCGTTGCCTTCCCCTTTTAACATGGAATTTCTATCCGTAGAGATTCTACAGCGTATTTTGTTTCCTGCAAAACTTTAATCCTGTGTGACTCAATGCCCTATGTAACATACAGCCCCTGCACTCAGTTATAGGGTTGCTGGAAAAACAAGCTTTGAAGGCGAGATTTAAATGTTATATATTAATGTTCCTCTCTTAAATACAGAGGGAGGGTGCAAGGGAAGCAAAAGTAGAACGTCTGATACATTCCAAGTGGATTTGCAATAGAAGGGGGATAGAAAGTAGACAAGCTTGAGAGATGAATAAGAACAAGGATTAATAGACCAGTATCATTTCACTACAGATAATATGACAGCAGACAAAACCTATCATAAAACCTTCACCAGAAGAACTCCAGTTGTTGAGAAGAAATCTTGAGATATACAAAAACGATAAGCTGAAGTCTTCTACTGAAGAGAGTGCAATCTATTGTAAAGCTACCAGGTGGCATGCTGGCTCTCCCTTTTGTATTGTGTGTTAGTTGCTTTTAAGGCCTAATTATTGATTTACTGATCTTTTTCAAATGAATTTTACTTACTCCCTGTATCAAGTCATAACAAGATGAAAGGCATTATATATTAAGTAGGGTACTGTTTCAGATTCCTATGGAGTTTATTCTAAATTATGCAACAGTTTAGGAGTATTTCATAAAATGTGCTAACAACTTTGTGCATTTTTAACACACAGCACAATTCATTAGAGCAGCTGAAAGGAAATATAGTAACATAGTAAATGACGGCAGATAAAGACCAGTATGGTCCATTTGGTCTGCCCATTAAGATTGCAGGAGTAAGATGGCAGGAGTAGGTGAACCCCTCCTGCCACTCTGTGCAGGCCACCCCTCCCCATGTCTTTGTTTAGGGGTGAACCCACCGCTCCATGTTGGACACCCTATTTATTGAGAAATTAGATGGTTCAGTTTATTTTGATTTTATTCTGTTGCTGTAAAGGGATCCACTGTGTCTGTCCCATGCCATTTTGAATTCCGTCACTGTGTTTGCCCCCACCACTTCCATTGGGAGGGCATTCCAAGCATCCACCACCCTTTCAGTGAAAAAGTATTTCCTGACATTGCCTTTCAATTTACCACTTTGCAGATTCAGGTTATGCCCTCTAGTTTTACAGCTTCCCCGTCTTTGGAAGAGGTTTGTTTGTTCATTATTTCTAAGTATTTAAAGGTCTGAATCATATAGCACAGTTACTTACCTGTAACAGGTGATCTCTGGGAACAGCAGGAATAAGTCTTCACATAAGGGTATCGTCGGTACCGACGGAGCCTGCGCGGGAACGCTCCCCAGCTTCCAATAAGAAAGCTTTTGGGAGCATCCCACAGCGCCTGCGCACTGCCTTCCCACCTTTCCCAACCGCCTCTCTCCAGTTCGAGTTTTAAAGCTGAGACAAAGAGAGAGAGAGGAAAGGAAAGGAAAGATAGATAGAGAGATACAACTCCTAGGGGAGGTGGGTGGGTTGTGAAGACTTATTCCTGCTGTTGCCAGAGATCACAAGTTACAGGTAAGTAACTGTGCTATCTCCAGGAACAAGCAGGAATGAGCCTTCACATATGGGGACTCCCTAGCTGTAGATGCCAGGGAGAAACCCCAGGTTGTGTGTCCTTGAAAAGGACTCTACCTCCTCCCATGGATCTCTGGCATCCAACCAGGGTAGGTGGGTAGGAGTTGATTAGGAATGGAACAGGTGTTTGAGAACAGCCTGACCAAACGAGGCATCACGGCGGGAGTCCTTGTCCAAACAGTAATGGGCTGTGAAGGTATGAACCGAGGCCCAGGTGGCCACTCGACAGATTTGGTCGATGGACACAGAGTTTAGATGAGCCATTGAGGCTGCCATGGCTCTCACATTGTGAGCTGTGACATGGCCCTCCAGAGAAATGTTCCTACTCTGGTAGGCGAAGAAATACACTGAGCAATCCAGTTGGACAGTGTTCTCTTAGAGACTGGAAGTCCTAAATGAGAAGGATCAAAAGCAACAAGAGTTGAGAAGACTTTCTATGTTGCTGTGTTCTTTGTAAGTAAAAAGCGAGAGCTCTCTTACAATCCAAGGTATGAAGATTCCTCTCTGCACTTGATGCATGAGGTTCTGGAAAAAAGACAGGTAAATATACCTCTTGGTTCAGATGAAAAGGCGAGACCACTTTAGGCATAAAGTGTGGATTGGTCCTGAGGACTACCTTATCATGATGGAATCTTGCATAAGGTGGATTAGCCACCAAAGCTTGCAACTCACTGATGCGGCGTGCTGAGGTGACTGCAATGAGAAAAACAACTTTCCAAGAAAGAAATTTCAAGGAGGTGGTGGCTAAAGGTTCAAAGGGTGGCTTCATAAGCTGGCCAAGAACCAGGTTTAAGTCCCATGCCACTGGAGGTGGTCTAATGGGAGGTTTAGTTAAAAGAAGGCCTCTCATGAATCTTGCTATAAGAGGATGAGAGGAAATAGGTTGTCAATTGAGAGGCTTGAGGGACGTTGCAATAGCACTCAAATGGACTCTTACTGAATTTGTTTTCAGACCTGCATGGGATAGATGCAGGAGATACTCTAGTAGAGAATTCAGAGGTATTGCAATAGGGTTTAGACCAGTGGTTCTCAACCCTGTCCTCGGGACCCCACTAGCCAGTCGGGTTTTCAGGCTATCCACAATGAATATGAATGAGATATATATGCATTAGAAATAGCCTGCCAAACTGCTTGTGGCCCTCCAATGCTGGATTTGGGGACCCCGGCCTTACACCTCTGTCATTTAAGATTGTGAGTGGGCAAGGTACAGATGTCCCAAGACATCAAAAAGATTAGATGGAATATGTCACACATACCTCCCTCGCCTCTCACCACACCACCAAAATTGTCTATTAGACAACTTTTTGGTGGTGGTGAGAAACTAGGAGGGATGTGACACATTCTATCTACCCTTTTGATGTCGAGGACATCTGTACCTTGCCCACTCACAATCGTACTTGACAGAGGTGTACGGCAGGGGTCCCCAAATCCTGCAGATGAGCTCCCCAACCCATTGGAGAAGCATCTGTTGTCAGAGTTGCTTGTGGTAGCTACAGCTGAAAAGGGGACCCCAACAACAGATTTGGAGGGGACTTCCACCACTGGAGAGACAAAAATAGGCGACTGGAGTTTGCTATTTTGTCTGATAGGCAACCTGATGCCTGTGACCATTGGGTGGACAAAGTCAATTGAGCTGCCCTCATGTGAAGGCGAGCATATGGAACCACATGCACGGTGGATGCCATGTGGCCTAATAGTTGTAACATTTCTCGAGCAGTTAAATGGGACTTTAACTGCATCTGGGAGGCTAACTGCACCAAGCGTAGGCCACTTGTTTTTATGTGTGGTTTAAAAGTGTGGCTGTTTCTGATGTTATTCTGCTTTTGCAAGGAGTGACGTCCAGAACTTGACCTTCCCCATCCGAAAGCTCTAATTAATGTAATGTCCTACATGCAGGGCTTTTGTTTGTGCTGGTATGCCCTGGTTCACCATACTGACAGCTTTTCCTGTCTCCCCTGAATATCCTGCGCCAGCTTGCACATGTGCAGCTCCAACACATTCGGGGTTTATTTATTTATTTACTTACCACCTTTTGCACGGCAACAAGGGGGTGTACATAAGCAGAGTATGAATCACAGAGTACGTACGCATTACATTAAGCACACATAAATACAATGGTTGCCTACACAGTACGTGCCATTGTCCATAACCATCACTGTGTTCAGCCGCCATCTAGAGCCAGAGCGGTCCTGTCCTCCTCCCCTCCCCCTTGTCAGATTAACTACGCCTCACTGCCTCAGCCTCCCAATCTTGGCTGCTGCCACACAACAGGCCCTCCTGATCACCAAATTCCCATACAGGTCCTTTCCCCAGCCCACTCTCTGACCTGGCCTGGCAGAGGGCTTTTTGAATTGCAGCAAAGTCCTCCACATAGGCTGGTTCCCCCCTGACCGCTTCGCCCACCCATCCAGCTACTTTTCTTTGTTTCTTTTAAAGGCAAAGCAGAGCAAGGGCCAGCCATGGGAAAGATGCTGCAGCAGAGAGAGCAATGCAACAGCCTGCTTAATCGCATCAGCATCCCTCCTGCACATGGAGAGAAGGACAGAAGAAGTTACTGGATATATGAATCAAAATGGGGGAGATGCTCCATGCCTGAGGGGGAGTGGAGAAAGAGGAGGTGGTGCTTGACATATGGGGCAAAAAGGAGGAGGAGGAGGATGTATACTTGGGGGGAGGGGGAGACAGAGGATAACATGCTAACCAGTGGTTCTCAACACAGTCCTCTGGGACCCCCAGTCCGGTCAGGTTTTCAGGGTATCCACAATGAATATGCATGAGATAGATCTGCATATAATGAAAGCAGTGCATGTGGATCTATCTCATGCATATTCATTGTGGATACCCTGAAAACATGAATAATCTGGGGTGTCCCAGAAGACTAGGTTGAGAACCACTGTGCTCCACACATGGGGCTAAAGGGGTTGGAGATGCAGCACACCTGGGGGAAAGCGAAAGGATGCTGGACTTTGGGAGAACAGGGGAAGTGAAGGAGACTAACACAATTGGAAAAATAAAATGCCCAAAGGTAGAAATGCATTTTATTCAAATTTTGGGATATGTCAGCTTTAGAAAAGCGTAATTACTCACCTGTTACAGGTATTTTCCAAAGACAGCAGGAATCAGTCCTCACATATGGATGATGTCGGCACCGACGAAGCACTCATGGAAGCATACCCCCAGCTTTCCCACCCAAGGGTGCCATCTTGCTCAGTCAGATGACATAGCTAAAAGACGGCAAAAATAAAAAAGAAGATGGTAAAGGAGCAACTCTAAGGGGAGGAAGGAGGGTTGGGAGGACTGATTCCTGCTGTCCCCAGAGAACACCTTTACAGGTAAGTAACTATGCTTTCTCCAGGAACAAGCAGAAAGTCAGTCCTCCCATATGGGATTCCCCAGCTACAGCCTACCGAAAGGCCATAGCAAAAAACACGGTCGACCTCAAGGGGAGTCGTGAGCAGCAGTAATTGAGTCCTTAGCTACAGACTACAGTAGGACACTATGTCTGATGAAAACCAGCACTCCAATAGTCTGAACACAGAAGGGTCAGAAAGTAAGAGTTGCTAAACCCCAAAAAGATTATGGAGCACAGCCTGGCCGAAGGCACTTTCTCGTCAGGACTCCCTGCTCATAGGCGAGGGCAATACAGTCCACCACCCAGATAGACAGTGTACATTTGGTCTCTGCCTTCCCCAGTCGACTAGGGTCGTACAAGATATAAAGCTTTGCGGTGGCCCTGAGTACATCGGATGTAGAAGGACAAGGCCCTCTAACAGTCCAGAGTTTGAAGGACCGTCTCCCCCCTACTGGTGTGAGGTCTTGGGAAGCAGGTGGGAAGTACCACCTCCTGATTGAGGTGGAAGGACGATACCACCTTCAGAAGAATTTAGGGTGGGTGCAGAGCACCACCCTGTTCTTGTAGAACCTGGTATATGGCACACCCGCCACTAAGGCCTGAAGCTCGCTAACCCTGTGAGCGAAGTTGAGTATGACCGGGAACTCCACCTTCCACGAGAGGTATCACAGGTGGCAGATAGCCAGAGGCTCAAAGGGTAGGCGAGTGAGCTGCCCCAGTACCACACTGAGGTCCCACTCAGTCACAGGAGGGCAAACTGGGGGCTTCAATAAGAGCAGACCCCTTAGGAAGCGGGTCACCAGCTGCTGGACCGAGAGGGGTTTGCCATCCACTGGGTGGTGATATGCCACCAGGGCACTGAGGGGCACCCTGATGGAGTTCGACTTAAGCCCTGATTGTAAGAGGTGAAGAAGGTACTATAGCACCAGTCCACAAGGCAGGAGAACGAGTCGGTCCCGTGCTCTGCACACTAAGTTGAAAACCTGCGCCACATGAAGGCATAGGCTTTCCTAGTAGAAACCTTATGAAAGGCCAGCAGGATCTCCTCCTTGAAAGGGGCTAGGGTCACCATTTCAGCAGCCACACTGTCAGCGACAGGGACCCCAAGTTGGGGTGCAGAAGAGAGGCCCCCTCCTGGGACAGGAGCTCTGGAGAGTTCCCCACCAGGATGGGAGTCTCCACCGATAGTCGGAGGAGTAGCAGGAACCATGGTTGCCTGGGCCATCGAGGGGCTATCAGGATGAGCGAGGCCTTGTCAGAGAGGGTCCTGAACAATGTCTTGGCAATTAGTGGCTTGAGTGGGAAGGCATACATGAGGCCCTCTGACCATGAGACGAGGAACGTGTCTGCTACCACCCTGGAGAGGTGGGCCTGTCGGGAGCAGAAGCGGGGCAACTGGTAGTTCTGCAGACTGGCGAACAGGTCTATCAAAGGTTCCCCCCAGAGCAGAAAGACCGAGTCGGCCACACTGGGGTCCAGCTGCCACTCGTGCGGTTGGAGGTCCCTGCTCAATCTGTCAGCCAGTAAGTTGTTTTGGCCTGTGAGGTATATTGCCGCAGGAGTATACCCTGCCAGACTGCATAGGAGCAGAGGACCACTGCCTCTCAGAAAAAGGCACAAGATCCAGTGCCCCACTATTTGTTCACATAGATCATTGCCATCTGGTTGTCCGTTTGGACCAACACCGGCTGGTGACTTAGGCAGTGGCAAAAGGCTCGGAGGGCTAAGTACGTATATCACCTGGAGCTCCAGGAGGTTGATCTGCAGGTAGCTCTCTTCCTGTGACCAGCTGCCCTGGGCGCAGAGTTTCTCGCAGTGGGCTCCCCAGCCAAGCAGGAAGGCGTCCATGGTGAGGACCCTTAAGGGGCTCGGGGCTTGAAAGGACATCCCCGCCTCAAGGTATTGGGGAGTCTGCCACCAGGTCAGGGAGTCCATCAACTGGCGAGTCACTGACACTTTGTCCCAGAGGTGCCCCGTGGCCTGTGTCCACTAGTCCCGAAGGCACCACTGCATGGCCCTCATGTGGAGGCGGGCATCTGGGGTGATGTGGACTGTAGAGGCCATGTGCTTGGGTTGGCGCAGAAGCCACCAAGCAGGCACCGAGGGGCAGTGCTGTATGTCCAGGCCAGGGCCCTAAGATGGTCGGCTCAGTCTCCGGGCAGGACTTTGCCTGTAGGGTGTCCAGTCTTGCCCCTATGAACACCAGAAACTGTGTCAGAAGGAGGTGGGACTTGGGGTAGGGGAAAACAAAGACCCCCTGGAGGCAGAGGAAGGCAGCTAAGACTGCCGGGCATTTTGTGAAGACCCTTGGAACAGAGGCCAAACCGAAAGGTAGCACCCTGTATTGGTAGTGACCACCCCCCACCATGAACTGCAGGTACTGCCTGTGGTTGAGATGAATGAGGATGTGGGTATAGGCATCCTTCAGAGCCAATCTCCCTGCTGGAGATAAGGCAGCAATGTTCCAAGGGAGCATCTGAACTTCTTCCTCACCAGGAACTTGTTCAGGTTGCGCAGATCGAGGATGGGCCTTAGGCCTCCTGTCCTTTCTGGCATGAGGAAGTACCTGGAATAGAACCCCTTGCCCTTGAGATGGTGGGGTACAGGTTCCACCGCTTTGTCCTCAAGAAGAACTGCAAGCTCCTTCAGTAAAAGCTCCCAGTGAAGGGGAGACCTGAGGGGCTCTCCCAGAAAGTAAGGGGGAGGTTTCTGTGTCAAATAGAGGAGGTAGCCCTTCCTGACCACCCAAAGTGCCCAGAAATCGGTGGTGATGGTTAGCCATCTTTGGGCATAGTGGATCACATGTCTCCCTGTGGACTGCCGACCTCCTTGGGGTGGAGAGGCTATGCTTAAGGAGTCAAAAACTTCCCCCTTGGCAGGGCAGGGGCCGACGACTGAGGCTTGGGAGCCTTCTACTTATAAGGACCATGCCCATGCCCCTTGGCCTGCTGACCCTGCTGTGGAGCCGGGGAGGCATGAAAAGGTGGGTAGTTTCCGTAAGCAGCCTCTTTCCTCAGGTAAAAGGGCTTTTTACCCAAGCTTTTTGGTCAGGGAGGGGCAGCGGCCTTTTTAGAGAGCCTAGTCCTCGTCATGAACTCAATCTCCAGCTTGGCAGCCTTGTCGGTCATGGGCTTGCCAAAGAGGTTCTCTCCTTGGCATGGGACATCAACCAATTTGTCTTGAACCCATTGCTCAAGATCGGACGACTGTAGCCAGGCCTGGCATCGGGCACCGTTGCCTGCCACCGCTACTCGAGCCGCTGTGATTTCTGGAAACCCGGGCTCCGGCAGACTCGATACATTGAGTCGAACCGCTTGCTCACCACCGGCACTAATGCTGGTGTCTCCACATTAGCTGTTCCAGGATGGGAGAGATGGGCAGCATAAACAATTCCCTCAGAAGGGCCTCGTACTGGAAGATTTCTAATTTCTCCACCAGAGGATCCTCCTCCAATTCCTTCAGGAATGCTAGGGCCTTCGACATGTCCCTGAAGAAGTCAAGGAATGCCATGTCCTCAGGAGGAGACCGCTGCCAGGGCTCTGAAGCGGGAGAATCTGAGGGGACATTGCGATGGCGATGGGTGTTAGGTGACTCCTCGTCCTCCGTCTCGCACTCAGAGTAGTCCGTCGAGGACTCGATGGAAGGATCTTCTGCGGGCCCCGGGGCTGACCCCAGCCTGTGGCCCTCCAAGGCCTTGCGGCTAGTGCTGAGCACGGCCCCATTGAACGGGAACCAGATCAAGACTTTGGCCAAGGATCAACTCGAGGCTGAAGAGTCTCGAGGATCGGATCGGCCGCAGGAGACATCTTCCACGTCAAGGGCCTGGTGGTCGGGGCAGATTAAATGGACATACCGGACAACAGCGCCCGCTACTGGTCCATGAAGGCAGACAAACTGTGCTCCAGGGCCGCCATTCTGGACCCTAAGCCAGAAGGCTCAGCAGCCATTGGCACGGGCACCAAAGGAATCAGCCCCAATGCCGGTTCCCCTGAAGGGGAATCCCTAATGAGGATGCTGTCTGGTGACTGAGGCTGGTCTGAGGTCGAGTCCTTTCGGGGGACCTTTGCAGGCCGATCCCTCTCCGATCCCTCAGATGAGTGTCTCGGACTGTGGGACCTGGTTCGGGATGCACCCGGCCTGTCGGATCCGTCCAGGGACACAGCCTTCAAGGTCTTCTTCTTCTTGAGTTCACTCGAGGGAGACCCCCCTCTCCAAAGAGCCATGACACTGCTCAGGTTCCGTAGAGCCTCCCCGACATGCCGTAGCTTCAGATGAAGGCCAGGCCTTTGGAGGTACCAGGGACTTGGGGAAAAACTTATCGTTCTGCTCTAGAGGCTTTTGAGGGCCTTGTTGGACATCTTTTTGCATAGACTGCATGCTGCGGGGTCTTGGTTCAGCCCAAGACAGCAAAGGTAGTAGTCATGTGTCAGGTCAAAGACATAATTTTGGCACACCAATCACACTTTTTAAAAACCACTGGGGGAAACCATGGGGGAAAAAAGAACCTCAGCGAAGTCGAAGACCCGTCAAGCTGCCAGTTGGAAAAAAGGCGCAAAGATGCCAAGGAGGAAAAAAACTACAAAAGGACCCAAACTGGATGCCAAGACAGCGAGGCCAAGTGGCGGGTGGCGGGTGGCGGGTGCAACACCGGAGGCAAGTATGAAACTCAGGCTGAAAAATCAACTTTTTCTGGGGATAAGCCAGAAAGACATCTAAAGAACTCCGTGGAAAAAAAGGAAACTGAGCAAGATGGCATCCTTGGGCAGGAAAGGGACCATGCATGCATGATAGTATGTCCCATAGGCTTTCTTTGAAAGCTGAGGGGATGCTTCCACGAGGGCACTGTTGGTGCTGACGTCACCCATATGTGAGGGCTGACTTCCTGCTTCTTCTCGGAGAAACTCTGCATCTCTCTTAATAAGGTTTTCAATTAGGTTATTGTCTGCATATTTCTACTTCCAGTTTGTGGTCCCTTGTTCTGCATTTCCTGGAGGAAAGAGAGGAGGACATGCTGGACACATGGGAAAAAAAAGGCGGAGATGCTGTGCACGAAGGGAGTAAGGAAAGGAAGGGGAGATGCTAGACTACAGGAGAACTCGAGAAGGGAAGGGGACCAACATGACTGGAAAAAATAAAATGTCCAGTCAAAGGTGGAAAATACATTTTATTTAAAATTTTGTAATATGTCAGCTTTGGAAAACTTTGCATCTCTTATTAGGGTTTTCAGTTAGGTTATTGTCTGCATATTTCTTCTTCTAATTTGTGATACCTTATTCTGTATTTGTTGGGGGTCTGTCTATGTTTTGTGTGTGTGACCAAGGTGAGTGATTCTGTTAGCACGGAATTCCTATGTACTAATTTGTAGCAGTCATGCTTGTTCTGTTTTCTCAATAGAAGTATCGGTGTTCTAGACCCTAATGTATTTGCAGGATGCGTTCTCATACAGGAAGAAAAGTAGTTTTCTTTCAATTTCTTCAGTGTTGCACTAGAGTCTGGCTTCCTGGGGTTTCCAGTTCAGTTGTTCACCACACATTTCTATTTGTAATGTATGCTCATTTATTTTCGATTTGATGAGGCTCTATGAGAGTTCATTATATGTGACCAAGGTAATACAGTCTGCTCTGACAGCAGGGGGCGTAGCTATTGTGAAGGGATGTTACTATAAGGCATGTCCTTGAAAAAAGTCAAGGAATGCCATGTCCTTGGGAGGAGACTGCCGCTGGGGCTCTGAAGCGGAGAATCTGAGGGGACGTCGCGATGGCGACGGGTGTCGGGCGACTCCTCGTCCTCCATCTCCTACTCAGAGTAGTCGAGAGATGAATTTGGAGCACTCACGGATGGCTTTGGCCATATTCTTGAACCACTGCAGGGTTCCTCGGACAGACCAGCTGAGAACCCAGTGATTTCCTTCGCCAGGTCTCTCAGGTACATGCCCATGTATAGCTGGTAGGCCTGGATGTGGCCGATGAGCATTGAGCCCTTTTCCTAGGAAAAAGCACTGCCTACATGTAACATAGTAACATAGTATATGACGGTAGATAAAGACCAGTATGGTGCATCTAGTCTGCCCAGCAAAACGGCAAGAGTAGGTGCACTTGCCGTGATTTATAAAGTTGTAAACCTGGCACAATGAGGGTATGAAAAGAGCTGCTTTGCATACAAATGTTTGCTAAGCAGTTCATACTGTGAAAATGAAATAACACGGCCTGCATTAAACTTTGTAAGCCATGGATGCTTACAAAGTCATGGATGCTTTTGCAAGCCATCCAGATGTCCAGACCCGCTAAACGCCTGGCCTGCGTCCGGGAAACAGAGCTCGCTGCAAATAGATCTGAGCTGTGTAGGGAGCTCTATTTGTGGGAGGGAGGGGGTGGGCTGCAGTCGGAGCAAGGGCAGGCTGAGGGCGGCACCATGACCCTGGACGGTGGCGGATGGAGGACCAGGGCCTGGAAAGGAAGATGAGGGGTTGCAGCGTGTTCACTGCAGCCTGACCCTGGCCAGGGCAGGCCCAATTGGGGGTCAGGCAGCAGGGAAAAAACCTTTTGGGGCTGCTGGGGATCACAGCTCCTGCATGGAGCCGCGGTGCCATGACAACAGGATGCCACAGCACCACAGCTCCATGCAGGTGCCTGGCTGGGCTTACTGGGGAATCTGTTGGACGTCTGGGCGAACAGAATCAGTGCATGTCGAGGCTCTAAGCCGTGATTCTGATCCATCGGGCACATCTAGCCCCCACAGAATCAGAATCGAGTGCAACTGGGGAACATCCAGATTCTGAGCGCCCGAACAGGCAGGGGATGCCAAGATCAGAACTGGCCTCTATATGAAAGCCACAATTAAAGCGACTGCAATGCAAGAGGCTTGGGGAAATGAAGATCATCTTGAAAAAAGAGGATGGAACTTTTATCCACAAAGTTGTCGTCTACAGACATCAGGCTCAGTCAGAAAAACTTGACAAAGAACTAGTCATGTATATTCAAAAGTTGAGAATGAAAGGGGAGGTGTTGCTGCTTAGAGATTTGAACATGCCAAATGTGGACTGGAATGTCCCCCCCCCCCCCCACACACACACATAAAAGCCAAGGCAGAGTCCAGTCACAGCAAATTCAAAGTCCCAGATTTCAAATATGCTGACTTTAGTCAAATGAGAAAGTGCCTGAAGGAAGTTCCTGCAGGATGAGAAGAGAGAAGGGAAAAGCAGCGAGCCAAGCTGAAAGGAGCCGAACCGAAAGCTGAAAGGAGCTATAAAAATGGCAACAGATTTGTATGTATGGAAACTATATAAAAGCAAGAGGAAAAGGAAACAGATACGGTTCTTCAAATAAGAGGCTAAAAAAATAAAGGCAAAAGAGGTAGTGTTCACAAAATATAGAAAGTAAGAAGAAAAATGCAAAAAGAATACCACACAACGCTTAAAGAAGCAAAGATAGAAATAAGGATGGCAAAGGTGTGTGCAGAAGAAAAAATAGCTAAAGATGTAAAGTGAGATGATCAGACCTTTTTCAGGTATGTCATGGAGAGGAGAAAGGCTAGAGATGGAATTGTAAGACTGAAAGATGCAGAGGACCACTGTGTAGAAAGTGATGAGAAACATGCAGTGATGAGAAACTTTTGTTCTGTGCTCATGGAAGAAAATCCTGGAAAAGGGTCATAAATGGCAGACAAAACTACTTATTGAAATGGAGTAGATAGATATCACACCATTCACAGAAGAAATGGTTTATGAACAACTTGAAAAACTGAAGGTGGAAAAAGCTATGGGATCGAATGGGATACATCCCAGGATACTGAAGGAACTCCAAGAGGCTCTGGTAAGTCCTCTTAAGCATGTGCTTAATAGATCCTTTAGAGGCAGGAGAGGTTCCACAGGATTAGAGAAGGGCTGATGTAGTCCCTCTTCACAAAAGTGGTAACAAAGAAGATGTGGGAAACTACAGGCTGGAAAGCCTTTCTCAAACGGTGTGAAAAAAAAATAATATGCTGCTGTACAGAAGGGTAGTGAACTTTCTACAGTCCAGTTTCTACAGTCCAGTGGATTGCAAGATTCAAGGCAACATGGTTTTGCCAAAGGCAGATCATGCCAGACAAATCTGATGGATTTCCTTGACTGGGTGATGAGAGAACTGAATCAGAGGCATGAGCTGGATGTGGTTTACGTAGATTTCAATAAGATTTTTGATACTGTGCCTCACAGAAGGCTCATGAACATTCTGAGCAGCCTGAAGTTAGGATCCAAAGTGGTAGTAAATCGAATTCACTCAAAGAAAAGTGAATAGTGGAGTGCCTCAAGATTAGTCCTAGGGCCAATTTTGTGAGTGACATTGCCGAAGAGTTGGAAGAAAAAAGGTTTGGCTTTTTGCTCATGACACACACATTTTCAACTTGTTGCACACCCTAAAGATAGTTGAGAACACACAAAATGAACTATAAAAATTAAAAGAATGATCCAATGGTTGGCAGTTAAGATTTAAGGTAAAGAAGAGCAAGGTGACGCACTTCAGGTGCAGAAATCCAAAGCAGCAGTATTTGATAGAGTGCAAGAGCAGGACGTGCACAGAATGGGAGAGAAACCTTGGGATGATACTGTCTGAGGAGCTTTAAAGTGGCAAACCAATGTGAAAAGGCAGTGGCCAAAGCCAGAAGAATGTTAGGCTGCACAGAGAGGGCCATAAATAGCCAAAAGTAGGAGCGATAATGCCCCTGTACAGGTTGTTGGTGACACTTAAAGAGTATTTTGTGCAGTTTTGGAGGCCATATCTTGCTGAGGATATAAAAAGACCTGAAGTGGCACAGAGGAAAGCAACTTAAATAGTATGATTGTGCCAGAAGCTGTATGAAAACAGACTTGAAGACCAGAATATGCATACCCTAGAGCAGAGGTACTCAAATCCAGTCCTGGAGGGCCGCAAACCAGTCAGGTTTTTGGGATATCCCTAATAAATATGCATGAAATAGATTCAAATACAATGGAGGCAGTGCATGCAAATATATTCATGCATATTCATTAGGGATATCCCGAAAACCTGACTGGTTTGCAGCCCTCCAGGACTGGATTTGAATACCTCTGCCCTAGAGGAAAGGAAGGCCAGAGAGATCTTTATCTTTATCTTTATTTACATTTAATATACCGCCCTTGTCGAAACGTAAGGGCGGTTTACAATAAAATAATATAAATAAAAGCATTAAAACAGAAAGGAAATCCATTAAAATAGAGGAAGGAAGGACCAAAGAGGTCACAAAACACAACAAACAAAAGACAGACCAAACAAACCAAATGAGACATAATCAGACAGAGACAAAAAGAACAAAACTATTGGGAGGGAAGATCATAAGCCTGTTGAAACAGGTAGGTTTTGAGCTGATTCTTGAATTGTTGGTAAGAAGATTCCAGACGGAGTGAAGAAGGTAGAGAATTCCAGAGTGAAGGACCCAAGAAGAAGAAGGCAGCATGCCGTGTCTGTTCGAGGTGAGCGCGAGAAGGGGGGGGAAGAAACAGGCGGTTAGCATGCAAAGATCGGAGCTGACGGTAAGGTGTGTGAAGGGAAACCAGATTTGCTAAATACTGAGGATTGGAAGTGTGGATGACTCTATGTAATATAATAAGGACCTTATATTTAAACCGGAAGCGTAATGGAAGCCAATGGAGACGAAACAAAAGAGGAGTGATATGGTCTGATTTACGAGCAAAAGTGATAATACGGGCGGCTGTGTTCTGTAGAAGCTGAAGACGTTTGAGCTGGTAGGCAGGAAGATTGGCATAGATTATATTACAATAGTCCAGCCTGGACATGACTAGAGCTAATACCAGAGTGGTAAGGGAATCCTGGGACAAAACTGAACGAACTGAACGTATTTGCCGTAAAGTAAAAAAGGAACGACGGGACAAGGCAGATACATGGTCATGAAAGGACAGAGATGAATCTAAAATCACCCCTAAGTACCGGAGAGAGGAAGTGAGAGGAATGGGAGTAGAATTGATTTGGGGTGCAATGACCGGACAAGAAGAACTCAAGGACACCCACATGGCGGAGGATTTAGCGGGATTTAGATGTAAATAATTAGATGAGAGCCAGGTGGCAACATGGGAAAGACAATCATTGAGGGGGGTGATATCAATAGCGACTGGAGAAGTGTAAAAGAGAAAGACAATATCGTCAGCATAAATGTAAGTGGAAACTGGAAATTGTTGGGCCAAAAGGGGAAGAGGGGCAAGAAAAATATTAAAAAGCAGAGGGGAGAGAACTGATCCTTGGGGGACTCCACAGACCAATGGAATAGTCGGTGAGGTCTGATGAGCAGCATGAACAACATAGGAACGGGAAGTGAGAAAGGAACGGAACCAGCGTAACACCACACCCCGAACACCAATATCAGAAAGACGGGACAAGAGGGTCCGATGATCAATTAAATCAAATGCGGCAGATAGATCCAATGAAACCAAAAGTGTAATGTCACCCCGTTCATGTGCAACGTGAAGTTCGTTTACCAAAGCAAGAAGGATAGTTTCAGTGCTGTGTCCTGGTCTGAAGCCGGCCTGACGGGGGTGGAGAACATTAGTAGCCTCAACATGAGAGGAAAGTTGCAGAAAAACTAGGCGCTCCAACATTTTGGCAAGAAAGGGGAGGTTAGAGACTGGGCGCCAATGGGACAACACAGAGGGATCAAGGGAGGGCTGCTTCAGCAGGGGATGTACTACGGCAGATCTCCATGCCAAAGGGAAATGACCTGAAGATAAACTAGAGTTAAACAAGGTAGTGATGAGAGGTATAAGCTGAAGAGAAGGATCCACCAGCCAAGCGGAAGGGATTGGATCCAGAGCGCAGGTGGTCTTCCTAGACTGGGATAAGGTGAGTAATACCTCCGCTGAAGTAAGGGAGTGGAAAGAAGACCAAGTGTGAGATAAAGTCCTGTTAGTAGAGCTAGTCACACCGGGAATAGCAATACCAGAGGATTCAATAATGGCAGGCTCCTCCAAGGAAAGGAGCAAGGGAGAAGCTGAGGAGAAAATGGATGGTGACAGAGGAAGCGGGGGAGCAGCAGGAAAGGAAGAACGTAAGTTCTGGACTTTATCAGAGAAAAAAGATGCTAAGGATGCAGGGGAAGGCATGGCAACTTGAGGGGCATAAGGGGAAACAGTAGAAGAACGTTGCCGTAGAATTGTGTGCAATTGTCTTGAGGAATTGGCAGCTTGTGAAATACCTAGAGTGTAATAGGAGCGTTTGGCAGATTGAACTGCGGAACGATATTCTGAAAATAACAGTTTAAAACGAGCCATGGTAGATGTAGATAGATGAGAACGCCAATGCCGCTGGGCTTGGCGCAATTGAGTGCGTTGCAAACGTAGGCCCTGATGAAACCAAGGTGAACGAGTCTGAGACAGGGCACTGGAGGGCCGAAGAGGGGCCACTTCATCTAAAGCAGGGGTCTCAAACACGCGGCCCGCGGGCCGCATGCGGCCCGCGAGAGACCTTTGTGCGGCCCGCGATGCATAGGGGGAAAAAAAAAACACCCCGGCTGCTGCTGCCGCCGCTGCCGTGGCCGGCAATAGCAGCAATATCGCAAGTCCCGCGGGCTCCGCTCCCCCCCCCTTCCTTCCTGCTTGCCTGCCAGTTCTCCGCTTCGGCTTCGCCTTTCAGAGCCGCGAAGGGAGAGCTTCTCCCTCGCGACTCTGTTCAGCCCGCTGGGGCAGATGGGAAATTTCCCATCTGCCCCAGCGGGCTGAACAGAGTCACGAGGGAGAAGCTCTCCCTTCGCGGCTCTGAAAGCCAAAGCCGAAGCGGAGAACTGGCAGGCAAGCAGGAAGGAAGGAAGGGGGGAGGGGTGGGGAACGGAGCCCGCGGGACTTGCGATATTGCTGCTATTGCCGGCCACGGCAGCGGCGGCAGCAGCAGCAGAAGCTGGGTTTTTTTTAAAGTTTAATTTTCCCGGGGGGGGGAGGGAGGGAGGGAGCAGGACTTGATGGGGGGAGCAGGACGGGGGGGGGAGCAGGACTTGATGTGGGGGGGGCAGGACTTGATGGGGGGGCAGGACTTGATGTGGGGGGGGAGCAGGACTTGAGGGGGGGGGAGCAGGACTTGAGGTGGGGGGGGGAGCAGGACTTGATGTGTGGCTGGGGGGGGGTAGTACTGAAAATGGGGTGATGGGGGTTAGGACTGGTAATGGACAGATGGGGGTTAGGACTGGAGGTGGTCTGATTGGGGGGCTAAGACTGAAATGGGGTTATGGGGGGGCTAAGAATGAAGATAGGGCGATGGAAGGGTTAGGCCTGGAAGTGGGCTGTTGGGGGGCTTAGGACTGATAATGGGCTAGGGGGGGGGGCTAGAACTGGTAATGGACTGGGGGGGGGTGCTATGACTGGAAATGGGCCGAGTAGAAGGGGGAGCTTGAACTGCAAATAGCTGATGGGGACAGGATCTTGGAATGGTAATGGGCTGAGTGGAAGGGGGCTTGTAATGGAAATGGGCTGATGGGGAGGGGGGCTTGGAAAGGAAATGGGCTGTGAGGGGAGGGAGCTAGGACTGGAAATGGGCTGATGATGCGGGGACTAGAAGGGAGCGGATGCTGGGTGGGGCAGGAGCTAGAAGGGAGATGTTGGGGGACGATTAGAATGGGATGGGGCTGGGAGAGTGAAATGGAGAGGGGAAATATATTTTGTGTGGGAGGGAAGAAAAATCTACAATTGGCCGGGTATTGGGAGAGTAAGTGGGGATTGAGGATGGAGGGGTAAAATTTGAGTGGATGAAATAGGAATGAGGAAAGAGCAAAAGGAGAATGATTAGTATGTTAAAGCAGATGTAGAGAGAATGGAAAAAAACTAGGAAAGAAGAAAGGACAAATGGACAGCAGACGATGGAGAGTTAGCAGAAGACACAAAGAAACCAGAAGAAAGTGAATGGAACAATTGCAACTGAAAAAAAAAATGCACAAAAGGTAGAAAAATATCTCTTTATTTTGAATTTATTAACTGAAATATGTCAGCTCTTGGAAATGTGCATCTTTAACGTCTGCACTTTATTTAATACAAGAGGAAATCAATGTATAGTTTTATTTCTACAGTGTTGTACATTCTAAGTTTGGCTTTTGGGGTTCCCAGTTTAATTGTCTTCCTGTTTCTAAATTGTGATTCCTTGTTTGGTGATGGTGTATGTTCTGCATGTGTAACTGAGCTGAGGTATTCTGTTTATGTAATTCCTATTTGACATTGCCACTTGTTCTCTTTCCCGAGTAGGTCATGTATTGTTATTCTCTGAAATGTGTTGATTTAATATTTGCAGTGTTGCCTTTTGATAGTTAGGGTATGGTGCTTTGTGAGTCCTGGTAGTGCTGTTAGGACACGGCAGGTTTGCTATGGGTTCTAAATGAGCAGTGTTTCTAGTAGTTCCTAATGTGCCTGGCGGTTGGCACTGGTTTATAGTAATGTAGAAATCTTTTAGTCTTTCTTTATCCATACACTCATTAAGAGGCATGTTTACTAAAAGTTAGTGTATGGTAACATTATGCAGATATTTATGCAAATGATGCCCTTATGCAAATGAGGCCTGCATCTTGTGCGGCCCCCGGGTTACTCTACAAGTCCTCATTTGGCCCTCAAAGCAATTTGAGTTTGAGACCCCTGATCTAAAGCATGTGAAAGAACCGAATTCCAGAGAGCGACTTGGGCATCCGGGTCACGCGTTGAAAAATCATCTGGAAATAATGAGTGGGCTGGGGGGAAAGCAGCCAAAGAAGAGGGAGTGAGATGGCGCCGAAGACGCCCAGGGGGCTGGAAAGCAGAAGGGTTACTAGGATTGTACACTGGGAGGGAAACAGAGAAAGAGATGCAGTAGTGGTCGGACCACGGAACACTAAGAGACACAGGTGCTGATAATACCGAGCAGATGTTAGAAGAAGAGGTAAGGACTAGGTCCAAGGTATGACCCAACTGGTGAGTGGGACCAGATACATGCTGGCAAAGCGATAAGTCATGGAGTAAATTCATGAAAACCCTATCTTTTGGCCTGGAAGGGGCATCCGCATGGATATTAAAATCACCTAGGATCATAATATTGGGATACTGCAGAACTGTTTCAGAAAGAGTTAGCAGAAACGCCTCCCAATGGTCAAGGGAGACCGAGGGAGGAAGATAAAGAAGAAAGAAATAAAACGGGGGAGAAGAGTGAAAACGCAAAAGCAAAGACTCCGAGGAATGAACCGAGGGTGTTGCAACCTCCGTGATAGGGAGCGTAGCACGATACAGGAGGGCTACCCCGCCACCTCCTCTGCCTAGCCTGGGTGTTGAGAAGGCCGAGTAACCAGAGGGGAGGGCACTAGAGAGGAGAGGAGTGTCTCCTTCCTTGAGCCAAGTCTCTGTGAGGAAGCACAGGTCGAAAGAGTGCTGCTGGACAAGGTCATGAACCAGTAAGGACTTGGAACGAAGGGACCTACAGTTCAACAAAGCTAGGCCCAAAGTTACACTAGCAGCCACTGAAAGCGCAGTAGGCCGGGCTGTATGGCGAGGGGGAGAAGAAGCAGATCTATTACAGATAATAAGATTGGAGAGGCAACGATGGTGTAACCGCTTAGAATAACCAGGAGCGGCATAGGGGCGCCTGCCCCATAAAACAGGAATACCAGACATAAGTAGCAGTAGTGAAGTACTGAGCAGAAAAATACAGAGAAATAACACAAACCAAGGTTTACCTGATGAGAGAGGAAAAGCACGGCTCAATGAAAAGGGAGGCACCAAATAATTCAGCAGCAAAATCGTCGCGGACGGAACCACTAAAAGGGCCAGAAGACATAAAGTCAGAGCCGCCCAGAGCTCGCCCCAAGGAGCTCGTCCAAGGAGCAGGACCTGCTCCTTGGTCGCGCTCCTTCGGCGCGTGCCGCGACGGCGCGGGCCGCCGTCGAGTAGTCCTTTAAATGGATGGTGGATACCTGGAGGGGTCGCGATCACGTGAACGAGATCGCGTCACTTCCTGGAGACAGGTGAGAATCAGCAGGCTTGATCCAGGGACAACGGGAGACAGCAAACAGCAACCAGCAAACTCCACTGACAATAAACAGCAATAACAGCACAGATAAGCACAAAAAAGCACAAGCAATAAGTAGGGTAGACTAGCAGAGCACACGAGAACGCCGTCGAGTAGTCCTTTAAATGGATGGTGGATACCTGGAGGGGTCGCGATCACGTGAACGAGATCGCGTCACTTCCTGGAGACAGGTGAGAATCAGCAGGCTTGATCCAGGGACAACGGGAGACAGCAAACAGCAACCAGCAAACTCCACTGACAATAAACAGCAATAACAGCACAGATAAGCACAAATAAGCACAAGCAATAAGTAGGATAGACTAGCAGAGCACACGAGAATGCCGTCGAGTAGTCCTTTAAATGGATGGTGGATACCTGGAGGGGTCGCGATCACGTGAACGAGATCGCGTCACTTCCTGGAGACAGGTGAGAATCAGCAGGCTTGATCCAGGGACAACGGGAGACAGCAAACAGCAACCAGCAAACTCCACTGACAATAAACAGCAATAACAGCACAGATAAGCACAAATAAGCACAAGCAATAAGTAGGGTAGACTAGCAGAGCACACGAGAACGCCGTCGAGTAGTCCTTTAAATGGATGGTGGATACCTGGAGGGGTCGCGATCACGTGAACGAGATCGCGTCACTTCCTGGAGACAGGTGAGAATCAGCAGGCTTGATCCAGGGACAACGGGAGACAGCAAACAGCAACCAGCAAACTCCACTGGAGGGGTCGCGATCACGTGAACGAGATCGCGTCACTTCCTGGAGACAGGTGAGAATCAGCAGGCTTGATCCAGGGACAACGGGAGACAGCAAACAGCAACCAGCAAACTCCACTGGAGGGGTCGCGATCACGTGAACGAGATCGCGTCACTTCCTGGAGACAGGTGAGAATCAGCAGGCTTGATCCAGGGACAACGGGAGACAGCAAACAGCAACCAGCAAACTCCACTGGAGGGGTCGCGATCACGTGAACGAGATCGCGTCACTTCCTGGAGACAGGTGAGAATCAGCAGGCTTGATCCAGGGACAACGGGAGACAGCAAACAGCAACCAGCAAACTCCACTGGAGGGGTCGCGATCACGTGAACGAGATCGCGTCACTTCCTGGAGATATGATACAGACCTTTAAATTCTTGTAAAGTATTAATGAACAATGCTTTTTTCATAGACGTGGAAGCTATAAAACTAGAGGACATAAAATTAAGCTACAAGGAGGTAAACTTAAAAGCAACAACTGGTATTACATTTTCATGAAAGGGAGGTGAATGACTAGAATATCCTCCCATTGGAGATGGTGTGGACAAAAACTGACTGAATTCACAAAGCATGGGATAAATACAATGGATCCATATATAAGAAGAGTAGCATTTCTACTCAAAGCAAAACGTAAATGACTTTTACACTTCAAAAAAGGCACAGGATGGAAGTAACCTGCACAGAGAGGCAGGCAGAATCCAAAGTAAAAGCACAAAATGCAAAGTAAAAGCACAAAATGGAAGTAACCTACACAGAGCAGCAATACAACCCAAAGTAAAAGCCCCTTACCAGCAGACAGGATAGGCTGTGCCAGTCTTTATTTTCCATCATTTACTACCTTACCATGATAATTTTCTGGTAGCAAAATGGTGCAGTAATGTAGAAACATGACATAGAAAAGGACCACATGGCCTGTCTAGTCTGCCCTTCCATATAAAATACAATAGCCCTCTTTTTACCTTTAGAGATCCTCTGTGTTTGTCCCATGCTTTTTTGAATTCAGATATTACTCCTGAGTCTATCCCCTCTAACCCTCATCCTATGTCCCCTCGTAGCAGAGCTTTCTTTCAATTGGAAGAGACTCTCCTCCTGTGCATTAATGCCATGGAGGTATTAAAACATCTCTATCATATCTCCCCTACCCCCTTTCCACTAATGTATATATATTAAGATCTTTAAGTCAGTCCCCATATGCTTTATAATGAAGGCCTCTACCCATTTCAGTAGCCACCCTCTGCACCGACTCCAACCTGTTTATATCTTTTGAAGGTGCGGTCTCCAGAACTGCACACAATACTCCAAATGAGGATGCACCAGAGACTTATACAGAGGTATTATACCTCGTTTTTTCTGCTGGCCATTCCTCTCCCTAAACACCCAAGAATTCTTCTGGCTCTTGCAGTCGCCTTTTCTACCTGTTTAGCTACATTAAGATCGTCAGACACAATTGTGCTCAGGTCCCACTCTTCTTTCATGGACAGAGGTACCTCACCCCCGACACTATACCGCTCTTTTGGATTTTGCAGCCCAAATGCATGACCCTGCATTTTTTAGCATTAAATTTCAGCTGCCAAATTCCAGACCATTCTTCAAGCTTAGCTAGATCCCTCCTCATGTTATCTACTCCTTCCTGGGTGTCTACTCTATTGTAGATTTTGGTATCATCCGCAAACAAGCAAACCTTGTCCAACAGCCCTTCCATAATATCACTAACAAAGATGTTAAAAAGAATTGGACTAAGGACGGATTCCTGCAGCACACCACTGGTAACCTCCTTCTCCTCAGAGTGAGCTCTTTTTACCTGTACTCTTTGTTGCCTCCCAAACAAACAATTTCTTATTCTGTCTCTTATCCCTAGGGTGCTCAGTTTGTTTATAAGTCGCCTGTGTGGAACGGTGTCAAAGGCTTTACTAAAATCTAAGTACCCACATCTAGGGCCATTTTAATGCATTCAATATCAGTCCTGGTCTTTCAGCTTTTGTTGGCCTTCACCTAAATCCTTTTCCAAAATCTCCTGTTTTATTTCTTCTATCTTCTGCCTTTCTTCTATATATCTTTCTCTGACAGTGTTCTTTCCCTATCAGATTTTTTCTCCATTTCACTTTTCTGTGTCTATCCACTCATAGATATAGATTTTGTCCCCTTTTCATCCACAAGTCCTCTGTCTCCCTATGTTTACCTCTTATCTAATTAGCAACATTCCATCTTCCACTCACTCCTCCTCAATCAATCCATCCCCCATCTTTCACTTAATCCCTAGAACCCCACTTCCAATTATAGAAAATGTTAGTCTGCCCATCCATAATAGTTTTGGATGGGAGGAGTGACCTAGTGGTTAGAGCAAGTTACCGAGGGCCAGGGGTTCAAATCCTGCTAGAGGACAGCAACCTTGGGCTGGAAGGGCTGGGGTTTCTAGTCTCACTGGTGCTCCTTGTGGCCTTGGACAAGCCGCTTAATCCTCCATTGCCTCAGGTACAAAAACAGATTGTGAGCCCTACAGTACCTGAATGTACACCACTTTGACTGGTAGAAAAGCAGTATATAAGTCTAGTTAAATAAATTAAGTTCTACAACCCCTTCCTCTCCATCAGAGATCATATGTATTTGTCCCATACATTTCTTGACTTCGCCAGCTCAACTGGGAGGCTTTTTCCACCACCATTTCTGTAAAGAAATATTTCCTCAGAATACTCCAGAGTCTATCCCCTTTTACCTTCACTGTATGACCCCTCAGTCCAGAGTTTCCTTTCATATGGAAGAGGGTCACCTCCTGTGCATATATTCCTTGGAGTTATTTAAAGGTCTTATCATATCACCCTTCTCCCATCTTTCCTCCATACCCATATACTATACCCATATGCTTTATGATGAAGACCACTCACCATTTTAGTAGACGGCTTCTGGACCAACTCTATTCTGTTTATATCCTTTTAAAAATGAAGACTCCAATATTGTACATAGTAAAATGAGTTATCAGTAGAAACTTTGTATAAGGCACTATTACCTCCTTTTTCCTGCTGATGCATCCTCTCCTTTTGGATCTAAGCATCCTTCTGGCTTTTGCCGTTTACTTTTCTACCCATTTGGCCACTTTAATATCATCCAATACCATCACCCCTCCCCCCAAGATCCCACTCTTCTTTAGTACACTGAAGTACTTCACCCCCATATTGTATCACTCCCTTGGACTTTTGCGGCCCAAATGCATGATCTTGCTTTTTTTTTTTTTTTTGCATTAAATCTTAGCTACCAAATTTTCAACCACTCTTTAAGCTATGATAGATCCCTCCTCATGCTATCCACACCTTTCATGGAGTCTACCCTGTTGCAGATTTTGGTATCATCTGCAAAGTGGCATATCTTTTCTAACAGACCTTCCATAATATCATTTACAAAAATGTTAAAATAATAGGAACAAAGACTGATCCCTGTGGCATGCCACTGGTAATACCACTATCTTCAGCCTGAACTCCATTTACTACTACCTTCTGGCACCTCCCACTCAATCAATTTCTTGCCCAGTCAGTCACTTCATCCGAAGGGCACTCAATGTATTTATAAGTCGTCGATGAGGAAGTGTCAAAGGCCTTATTAAAATCTAAGTATACCACATCTAGAACTCTCTCCTGAACCAATTCTCTGGTCACCCAGTCAAAGAAATCAGATTTGGATGACAAGACCTACCTCTAGTAAAGTCATGCTGCCTCAGATCCTGTAATCCCTTAGATTCCAGAAACAGCTCCATCTTCTATTTTAGCAGCGTTTCTATTAATTTACTCACCACAGAACTCACACTAATCCGTCAGTAATTACCAACCTCTTCCTTACTTCCACTTTTGTGGACAGGAGCCACATTCACCCATCTCCAATCCTCTGGGAAACCATCCCAACTCTAAAGGAAGATTGAAAAGGTCAGCCAGAGGAGTCACCAGTACTTCCCTAAGTACTTCCCATCTGGCCCCCTCGCTTTATCCACTTTTAGTTTTGCTAGCTCCTCACAAACACAGTCTTCATTTGAGTTCTACCTCACTTCCATTCCCATTTGTGTTTGTTCTCTAAGGTCCCATTCCCAGGCCCTTCATTTGTGTACACAGAGCAGAAATATTTGTTAAGCAATTCTTCTTTACCCTCATCAGCCTTTACGTATTCTTCCCCTTCACCTTTGAGTCTCTCAAGCTACCCTTGCACTGTTTCCTGTCACTAACATATCTAAAAAAATGTTTTGTCCCCAGATTTTACTGTACAGGCTATTTTTTCTTCCTTCTGTATTTTCGCTTTCCTGATTACTTTACTAGCTTCTCTTTGCTCCTTCAAATATTACTGGTTGTCTTCCTCTTTCTGTGATCTCTTGTAGTTTATAAGGCTAACCTCTTTTTTCCTTATCTTTTCAGCTACTCCTTTTGAAAACCATAGCAGCCTCCTTTTCCACTTATGTTTAGTTACTCTCTTAACAAAAGGGTTTGTTGTCCTTAAAATATTTCCTTCCAGTTTTGCCCACTATTATTCTACTTCCCCTAGATGTTCCTATCCAGCTAACAACTCCTTAAGGTATTCCCTCATCTTTGAAAGTTAGTTTTCCTGACATCTAGGTCCCTTTCTTTTGACTGAACCATCTTAACCCATGTCCTAATATTGAAGCTCACCATCTGGTGATCACTGCAAGTCAGATGACCATCCATTACAATATCAGAAACACCCTCCCGCATGGGTTCCATTGCCAGTTGCCAAAATAGATATCCCTGTCAAGAATCCAAGATCTCCCTACTTCTAGATGACATCACAGCAGGGCTATTCCAATCAGCATCTGTCAAATTGAAATGTCTTAGTCAGAGTACTTCCCCTTTCATAGCAATATTATGTGCAATATTGAGCGCAAATGAGGTAAGTTGGGTACATCAACTATTCTCAAAACGCATGCCAAGTCTTCGTATACCTTTCACTGCCTCTTGTCACTTTACCAACCCTAGCATTCCTCTTTCCTGGCATCCGGACCTTTATTATCCCTTACTTAGCTTTCCATACCTTTCACCTCCTCTATTTCCACATTCTATCATCCCTTCACATCTCTGTTTCTTTCCCCTCTCTTACATTTTTTAAGTGACTCCTCAACCCCCACAATTTCACACCATCTCTCTACCCCATCCTCTATAGCATGTCTTAAATACCACAAGCCCATCTAACATACTCTTTCACATACCCTCAGGCCAGATGCCTTGCTTTCATTGCCACACAATTCCTGAATCCTTACTCAGTCTCTCAGATCTCACTCTCACCATTCCAAAGTTCCCACATTCCTGCCTGATCCAGAGTCCTTGTTCTCCCTCATCCCCAAGCTCCCCTACTCTTAGGGGTATGTTTACTAAAATGGTGGTAGACTCCATGCAATATCGGAGCCACGGCCCCATTGATTTCAATGAGGCTGCGGCTCCGATATCGCACGGAGTCCGCTACCACAATTTAGTAAACATACCCCTTAGTCTTGAAAGTAATTTTTCTTTGGGGAGGGAGTGGCTCTTGCCAACCCTTGGATTCCTTCCCCCCCCCCCCATAGCGATACCACAGTACCAAGCTCATAGCTTCTCTCTCATGCCCCACAGGCTCACCCCATTTCTCTCAACCCCTCATGCTCCCCACCTCTATGTGCATTCCCCCTCTCTTTCCCCTTTCAACACCCTGCATCAGCTTCCCTTTTAAAATTCAGCCTCTTTACCCATTGACTAGAGTTAGCAGAAGGAGAAAGGGTGCAGGGAGTTTCTTCCTCTGCATCCAGTAATGGTGGGAGGGAGTAAGATAAAACATCTCTGGACCAGACTGGCAGCAATGATCATGGCCACAGGGGAGGGAATAGGATGCAGCATTTCCAGCCCAGGCTGATGCAGCAGTGACTGCAGTGGAAACACAAATAGATTCAGGATACAGTAGTGCCACTTGCCGGGATGCAGGGGGGGGGGAGAGGGAGGGGGGCAGCAAGTAGACTTGCAACACTTCCAGCTAGGCTAGAGCAGTTATAGGGATTTCAAGTTCTTGACGTGCTGTTTTGAACGTTCCCCAGCCTGCAAGCATATCTGGCCTGCTGTCTATGTCGTGCTTTTGATGACACACCAGTTTGTCTCGACACACTGGTTGAGAAACACTGCTTTAAAGTACTTTCCTCTTTGTGCTATAGCCTCTCAGTCTCCTGTAGTAAAATAAGAGTGCTGGTATGCAATTATTTGCTTGTTCTGGTAAAAACAAATCTGTTTGCTTGTAAAACTAAGCAAGTTAATAGGTGGTAGACTAATAGACTGTGTTCCTCAGTAACCAGCTCTCAAAGCTGAAGGGGTTAACTCCAAAGACTCATTAGTGAGGTCAGCTGGCAGTTTGTACAGTTAATACTGAGGGGTAGATGCAGAACGTGTACATTAGACTTCTGTGCTAAAGCTCAGCACAGAGTTTCCTAAAGCATGAGTAAAAGAAAAAACTGTTTCCCGATACAGTAAGCAAAGAGGATGCAAATGGGCTATGTGCAAAAAATGTGTCTTAAAACAGGAGAGCATGCCAGATGGACGTGCACATGGATCTCTCCTAGCAACAGCTGTATTTGGCCACAATAAAATCGTACCAGCATTTGGAGCTGCACGTTAGTTACTCATCTGTAACAGGTGTTCTCCAGGGACAGTAGGAATCAGTCCTCACATATGGGCGACTTCGGCACTGACAGAGTCCATGTGGAGCATTTCCCCAGCTTTCAAAGAAAGCCTTTGGGATATGCTTCTTCGCATGCATGGTCCCCTTCCCAACCAAGGGTGCCATCTTGCTCAGTCAGATGACATAACTAGGACGGCAGTAAAATTAAAACAAAGTAGGGAGGCAACTTCCAGGGGAGGAGGAAGGGTTGTGTGGACTGTTTCCTGCTGTCCCTGGAGAGCACCTGTTACAGGTGAGTAACTATGCTTTCTCCAGGAACAAGCAGGAAGTCAGTTCTCACATATGGGACTCCCTAGCTCCAGGCTGCTGAAGGCCAAACCACGACAGCACCAAAGGCAACCAATCGAGTAGTCGTGAGTTGCCTGAAGTTGAGTGCCCACTGAGAGATTCTGCAGACCCTAACGTCCAGTGACACAATCATTCCGGTAGCCTAAACATGAAGTGTCAGAGGGCAGGAGTTGCCTACACTCTGAGAATATTACAGAGTACTACCCGACCAAAGGCACTGTCCCTGTGGGACTCGCTCTCCAGGAAGTAGTGAGCTGCAAACGTGTGAATCGAAGTCCGTGTGGCAGCCTTGCAAATCTCCATCACCGGCACGGAGCGGAGGTTGACCACCGACGTGGCCATCACCCTTACCCAATGCGCTGTGATCCAGTGTTCAAGGGAGAGGCCAGCTCGCTCATAGGCAAGAGCAATACAGTCCGCCACCCAAGTGGACAGAGTTTGCTTAGTCACTGGGAGCCCCAGTCTGCTGGGGTCAAAAGACACGAAAAGTTGAGAAGCTTTGTGGTAGGCCTGGGTCCGCTGTAAGTAGAAGGACAGGACCCATTTGCAATCCAGTGTATGAAGTACTAGTTCCTCCCTGCCAGTGTCAGGCCGCGGCAAGAAGGTGGGGAGGACCACCTCTTGGTTGAGGTGGAAAGGAGATACCACTTTCGGAAGGAATTTGGGGTGTGTGAGGAACACTACCCTGTTCTTCTAGAACCTTGTATATGTTGATCTGCCACCAGGGCCTGGAGTTCACTCACTTTTCGAGTGGACATAAGGTCCACCAGAAAGGCCACTTTCCAAGACAGGTACAACAGGTGGCAAGTAACTAGGGGCTCAAAGGGCAGTTTGGTGAGCTGGGAGAGCACCATTTTGAGGTCCCACTCTGCCACTGGAGGGTGGAGAGGGGGCTTAGATAACAAGAGACCCTGGAGGAACCTGGAGACCAGGGGCTGGCTTGAAAGGGGTTTTCCCTTGATAGGGTGGTGATGGTGAGTGGGTGTGGTGCTCAGATGTACTCTCACCGAGTTAGATTTCAGCCCGGTGTGTGACAGGTGCAGTAGGTACTGAAGTACTAGTTGCACATGGCAGGAGAAGGGATTCTCCTCCCTTTCCACACACCAGGTGGAGAACCTTCTCCACGTAAAGGCATAAGCCCGTCTGTTGGATGGTTTTTGGGAGGCCAGTAGGATCTCCTCTGACTTCCCCTGGAAGACTGAAAGGAGCCAACGCTACCCTTTCAGCAGCCATGTTGTTAGCATTAGTGACCCCAAATTGAGGTGCAGGAGGGAGCCCTCATCCTGGGAAAGGAGGTCCGGGCTTGGCCCAGAGGGATTGGGAGTGCCACCAACAGGGAAAGCAGAAAATGGAACCAAGGTTGCCTGGGCCACCAGGGGGCAATCAGTATAACTGATGCCCTTTCGCTTTGGACTTTGAAAAGGGTCCTGGTGACCAGGGGAGTCAGTGGGAACACATAGAGAAGGCCCTAGGACCACAAGATCAGGAAGGCATCTGCCGCCACTCTCTCTAGGTGCAGCTGATAGGAGCAGAAGCGGGGTAGCAGCATGTTGTCTGGAGAGGCAAACAGGTCTATCACGGGCCTGCCCCAGAGGTGGAAGAGCTGCTTCATTATTCTGGGGTTTAACTGCCACCCGTGTGGACAAAGGACTCTGCTCAGCCTATTCACTAGGCAGTTGTCCTGGCCTGGGAGGTACACCACTCACAAAAGCATCCTGTTGTGTGCTGTGAAGGAGAGGAGCGCCACTGCCTTCTGTAAGAGAGAGTACAATGCCATGCAGCCATGCTTGATGATATAAAACATGGCGACCTGGTTGTCCATCTGGATCAGTACAGGCCGGTGTCACAGGCAATGGCAGAATGCTTGTAGGGCCAAGAAGATTGCCCTGAGCTCCAGGAGATTGATCTGTAGGAGTGACTCCTCCTGAGACCAGCTGCCCTGTGCGGCGGTCTCTACAATGAGTCCCCCAACCCGGGAGATAGGTGACTGTGGCCAGGGTCCTCTGTGGCGTGGGTGCCTGGAAGAGCATTCCCGCCTGGAGGTGGCGCAGATTTTTCCAACAGTTGAGGGACTACGCCAGCTGACGGGTAACCCTGACCCTGTCCCATAGCCTGCCCATGGTCTTAGTCCACTGCAAGCGTAGGCACCACTGGGCTGTCCGCATGTGTAAATGGGCTGAGGGTGTGATGTGGACTGTCAAGGCCATATGGTCCAGTAGTCGAAGAAGGAGATGAGCCGGCACTGACCGGCAGCATTGTACCTCTCCTGCCAGTTGCCTGAGGTGTTCTGTCCTTTCTCTTGGGAGAATGGCCTTGACCTGTAACATGTCCAACTGAGCATCTATGAACTTCAGGCTCTGGGCTGGAGAGAGATGGGATTTGGGGTAGTTGATGATGAACTCCAGGTACTGCAGAAGGAGGGTTGCACCCTCTGTGGCATGACTGACCTCTGAGGCCGTACCACTCATGATGAGCAAGTCATCCAGGTAGGGGAAGATGAAAGCCCCTTGTAGGCACAGGTAGGTGGCTACCATCGCCAGGTATTTAGCAAGGACCTCTTCCCACCAGAAAGCACAGTTACTTACCTGTAACAGGTGATCTCTGGGAACAGCAGGAATAAGTCTGCTCAGACGGAGCCTGCGCGGGAACGCTCCCCAGCTTCCCAAAAAGGAAAGCTTTTGGGAGCATCCCACAGCGCCTGTGCGCTGCCTTCCCGCCTTTCCTAACCATCTCTCCTCAGTTTGAGTTTAAAGCTGAGACAATAGAGAGAGAGAGGAAAGGAAAGATAGAAAAAGAGATACAACTCCTAGGGGAGGTGGGAGGGTTGTGAAGACTTATTCCTGCTGTTCCCAGAGATCACCTGTTACAGGTAAGTAACTGTGCTATCTCCAGGAACAAGCAGGAATGAGTCTTCACATATGGGGACTCCCTAGCTAAGATGCCTGGGAGATCCCCAAGGATATGAGACCCTGGAGAGGGGTCTACTTCCTCCTATGGATCTCAGGCATCCATCCAGGGAAGGAGGGTAGGAGTTGTTTAAGAATGGAACAGGTGTTTGAGGACAGCCTGACCAAACAAGGCATCCCGGTGGGAGTCCTTGTCCAAGCAGTAATGGGCTGTGAAGGTATGAACCGAGGCCCAGGTGGCTGCTCGACAGATCTGGTCGATGGACACAGAATTTAGATGAGCCATAGAGGTGGCCATGGCCCTCACATTGTGAGCTGTGACATGGCCCTCCAGAGAAATGTTCCTACTCTGGTAGGCGAAAGAAATACACTGAGCAATCCAGTTGGACAGTGTTCTCTTAGAGACTGGAAGTCCCAAATGAGAAGGATCAAAAACAACAAAAAGCTGGGAAGACTTTCTATCTTGCTGTGTCCTATGCAAGTAAAAAGCAAGAGCTCTTTTACAATCCAGAGTATGAAGATTCCTCTCTGCACTGGATGCATGAGGAGCTGGAAAAAAGACAGGTAAATATACCTCTTGATTAAGATGAAAAGGTGAGACCACTTTAGGCATAAAGTGTGGATTTGTCCTAAGGACTACCTTACCATGATGGAACCTTGTATAAGGTGGATTAGCCACTAATGCCTGCAGTTCAGTGATGCGGCGAGCTGAAGTAACCGCAATGAGGAAAATAACCTTCCATGAAAGAAACTTCAAGGAGGTAGTGGCTAAGGGTTCAAAAGGTGGCTTCATGAGCTGACCAAGAACCAAATTTAAATCCCATGCCACCGGAGGAGACCAAATGGGAGGTTTAGTTAAAGTTAGGCCTCTCATGAATCTTGCAATGAGAGGATGAGAGGAAATAGGTTGTCCATTGATGGGCTTAAGGGATGCTGCAATAGCACTCAAATGGACTCTTACTGAATTTGTTTTAAGGCCTGCATTGGAAAGATGCAGGAGATAGTCTAACAGAGAATTTAAAGGTAGTGCTAGAGGGTCAAGACCCTTTTCAGCACACCAAATGGAAAACCTTTTCCATTTAAAAGCATAAGAACGCCTGGTGGAAGGTTTCCTGGAAGCATGGAGGATATCCTTCACTTGTTGAGAAAGATTCCAGTCTTGAAGGTCTAGGCCTTCAGTAACCAAGCTCTGAGGTGTAGGGACTTGGGGTTTGGGTGCCACAAAGTCCCTTCCTCCTGGGACAGAAGGTCTGGAGCAGCTCCCAAGTCCAGGGAGGGGGCTTGGGAGAGATGTAGAAGTAGAGGGTACCACACTTGGCGAGGCCAGCGTGGTGCTATGAGGATCATAGATCCTTGATCCCTCTGGAGTTTGAACAGAGTCTTGGGAATCAAGGGAATGGGTGGAAATGCATACAGGAAGCCCTGACCCCAATGGAGGAGGAAGGCATCCTTGGCCTGAACTCCCTGACACGGAATTCTGGAACAGAACCGGGGAGGTTTGGCATTCCACGGACTTGCAAAGAGGTCTATGTCCGGGGTTCCCCATTCTTGGAAGATTCTGAGTACCTGATCCATGTGCAGGGACCATTCGTGTGGAAGCAGAACTCGACTGAGTCTGCCCAAGAGTTTTGGACTCCTGGGAGGTATACTGCCAGGAGATGGATTTGATGCTCTCTGGCGAAGGCCCACAATCTTAGAGCTTCATTGCAAAGCGACAGAGAGCCAGTTCCTCCTTGTTTGTTTATGTAAAACATGGCTACTTGATTGTCTGTATGAATGAGGACTGTCTTGTAGCTGAGGAGGGTATGAAAGACCTTGAGAGCTAGAAAAACTGCTCGAAGCTCCAAGTGGTTGATATGAAGAGAGGTCTCCTGTGGGGACCAAGTGCCTTGAGTGGAGAGGTCCTTCAGATGGGCTCCCCAACCTGTTTGGGAGGCATCTGTTGTGAGGGTTGCTTGGGGCAACAACTGTTGGAAGGGGGACCCCAGCAACAAATTTTGAGTGGACATCCACCATTGAAGAGACCAAAAGAGACATTTGGTAGTTGCTATTTGGTCTGAGAGAGCTCCTGAAGCTTGAGTCCACTGGGTGGACAAAGTCCATTGAGCTGCTCTCATGTGTAGGCGAGCATAGGGTACCACATGCACTGTGGAAGCCATGTGGCCTAGCAGTTGTAGCATCTCCCGGGCAGTTAAGTGGCTCTTTGACTGAATCTGGGAGGCTAACTGCACTAGACGGTGGCAACGGGCCTGGGGAAGGTAGGCCCTTGCAGTAGTGGTATCCAACCAGGCCCCTATGAATTCTAGGGACTGAGTAGGGGTGAGCTGAGACTTTGGGAGGTTTACCACAAGTCCCAGATACTGCAAAATGCGTCTTGTGCGGTCCAGGGAAATCTGGGCTTCTGACTGAGATGGAGCTCGGATGAGCCAGTCGTCCAGGTATGGGAAGACAAATATTCCCAGAGTGCGCAGAAATGCAGCAATTATTGCCATGCATTTGGTGAACACTCTTGGAGCAGAGGCCAGACCGAAAGGAAGGACTCTGTATTGGTAATGTTTTCCCTGGAAAAGAAACCGTAGGAATCTTCTGTGAGAGGGATGGATGAGTACATGTGTGTACGCATCCTTGAGATCTAGAGAACAAAGTCAATCCTGACTCTGAAGGTATGGAAGGAGAGTACGCAGAGAAAGCATCTTGAATTTCTCCTTGCATAGAAACTTGTTCAATTCTGTGAGATCTAATATGGGTCTGTAGCCCCCTGTTTTCTTTGGGATCAGGAAGTAGGGGGAATAAAACCCTGACCCTTGTTGAAGAAGAGGCACTTCTTCTATTGCCCCTTGGGCAAGAAGGGTAGCTACTTCTTGACCTAGAAGGTCGAGAAGAGATGTGGGAGAATTGAAGTGTCTCACCATGGTGTGGGGAGGAAGGTCTGAGAAATGAAGCTTGTAGCCCCTCTCTTATGATGGAGAGGGTCCACTGCTCTGATGTAATTTGCTCCCATCTGGGAGCAAAATGAGCCAACCTTCCTGGAATGGTGAGAGGCTCTGGCTGCTTTAGAGCCAGAAAGGCTAAGTTCTCTAGCATCAAGTCAAAAACCCTGAGGAGGTTGGGCCTGCTGAGTTGCAGCAGCCCCTGTAGGCTTAGGCCTGGCCTGTTTAGGTTGCTGACGCTTAGTGGTAAAGCGACCTGTAGAAGATTGTTGGCCAGAAGTAGAAGGAAATCTGCCCTTTTTAAAGAAAGACCTTTTAAATGGCTTTTTCTTGGCAGGAATGGAGGATGACTTTGAAAGTCTATCCAGAGCAGAGTTTTCTGCATCCATTTGAGTGGCTTTTATTTGCCATTCTTTGCCAAATAGGTTTTCACCTGTACAGGGAAGATTTCCTAAGCCATCTTGAACCCAGGGCTCTAAATCAGAAGCCTGGAGCCAAGCAATTCTGTGAGCAGCTATGGCAATGCCTGAGGCTCTGCTGGCACCTTCAAAAGAGTCAAAGGCTGCCCTGTTGGAAAACTTTGAAATGTCTTGGGTATGCTTAAGCCAAATGAGGAATTCCTCCCTTTTATCTTCTGGAAGAAAAGGGAGGAAAGTGTGCAGTTTTTGTGCAACTTCCTTTAGAAACATACCCATGTAAAGGCTATATGAGTTGATTCTGGCAATAAGCATACTGGCTTGGAAGATTTTCCTACCAAAGGCATCCAAGGTCCTGCATTCTCTTCCTGGCGGAGCAGAAGAGTATCTCTTTGTACTCTTTATCCTCTTCATAGCTGACTGCACCACAATGGAATGGTGAGGAAGCTGAGTTTTCTGAAATCCAGGACAAGGAGGGACACGATACATAGTGTCCAATCTACGAGAATGAGGAGAGAGAGTGAGAGGAGTCTCCCATAGATCAATCATGTGTTCATAAAGAATCTCATGACTTGGTAAGGTGACTGCCTCTTTAGGAGCTCTAGAATAGCCTAAAATATCCAATTTTTTAGCTCTAGGCTCTGATTCAGAAGTTACTGAGATAGAAAGTCCTTTAGCTACTTCTCTTATGAAGTCTTGAAAGGACAAGTCCTCTGGAGGAGACATTCTTCTTTTTGGAGAAGAAGGCTCTTCAGGAAGGGCTATGGATACTTCAGGAGACTCATCTGATGTATCAGAATCATCAGAGGAATCGAAGTATCGCCTGTCAGGGTGCTCTTCCAACGCTCGATACGCCTATGGAGCAGTATCGACAGCGGGCTTCCCTGGTACCGGATCGGTACCGGTAAGCAGCCCTGGACAAGGAACCGCAGCAGCCGGTATCCTGGTTGATGTCGATGCAGTCGGTACCGGTATCGGTGCTGGTGCCAGTACCAGAGCCGATACCGAGAACGGAGTTTGCTTCGGTACCAGCGGCGTCGCAGCTTGAATGAAGGCCGTAATAGCCTGCTGCATGGACAGAACATTGTGATCCATTGACGCCATGAATGCCTGGAAGTCGGTACCGGGAGATTGCACCGGTACCCCAGAGCATTCTAACAGGTGATCGGTCGAGGCCGTGCCATCGATGTCAACCTGTAACCCCATAGGAGGAGCTTTGGAAGCCGGAGCTTCCCGCCGGGGTTGTTTTGCTGGCGCAGGATCCTCGAGGGCAAGCCCGGAGGCATCTCGATGCTTTGAGGGAGTCTACCCTTCGAGTACCTGCTAGGTTTATGTTTGGTTACCTGAGATCCATCAGGAAAAGAAGACCTGGAAGATGTTGATGCTACCGACGGTGCATCAGCGGGAAACAGCACATGGAGTTTGGCTGCTCCGTTCTGTAACCCCCGTTTCGACATTAGAGAGCAGGACGGACAATCCGGAATGGAGTGTTCAGGACCCAAACATTTAAGACACCATTCATGGGTATCTGTAACAGAAATAGTACCGCTACACTTAGTACATTTTTTAAACCCGGAGGCTGGTTTTTCCATGAGGGAAATTTTCTTGTAGGCCCTGAGGCCTAAGAAGAAAATACACTAAGTGAAAAGAAAATAGATTTTTTTTTTAAAGAAAGAAAGAGAAAAAAAACGGCGGTACCGGTCCGGAGTCAGGAAAGGCAGACACGCGACCAAAGAAATAAAATAAAATAAAGAACTTCTTCAGCGGTGACAGGGCTCGACCTGCTGGCTCCGCGGCAAAGAAGAACTGAGGAGAGATGGTTAGGAAAGGCGGGAAGGCAGCGCGCAGGCGCTGTGGGATGCTCCCAAAAGCTTTCCTTTTTGGGAAGCTGGGGAGCGTTCCCGCGCAGGCTCCGTCGGTACCGACGTACCCATATGTGAAGACTCATTCCTGCTTGTTCCTGGAGATACCGTAGGTACTGCCTGTGGGAGGGGTGAATCAGGATGCGAGTATATGCATCCTTTAGGTCCAAGGAGCATAGCCAATCTCCCTGGTGGAGGTAGAGCAGCAGTGTTCCAAGGGGGAGCATCTTGACCTTCTCCTTCACCAGAAACATGTTTAAGTTTCTCAGGTCTAGTATGGGCCTAAGGCCCCCAGTTCTCTTTGGGACAAGGAGTAGAAGCCTTTTCCTCAAAGATGTTTGGGTACAGGCTTCAATGCATTGTCCCTGAGCAGACCTGTGATCTCTGAGAACAGAAGGGTCTGGTGAAGGAGAGGTTGCACTGACTCTCCTGGAAAGAATATGGGTGGTACCTGCTGTAGGTGGAGCAGGTATCCTTCCCTTACCACCTGCCGTACCTACTGGTCCGAGGTAACACTGGCCCACTTGTGGACGAAGAGTGCCAGGCGGAGGGGAGGCCCTGTCCTGGGAGTCAAAGGCTCCCCTGGGGCTGGGTGGGAGCTAGAGCCTGGAGCTTCTCTGCCTTCAGCTTCTGAGCCCCATGGCTTTGTCTTTTAGGGTGAGAACCCTGTTGCTGGCCCGAGAAGGGCTGATAGTGGTGACTCTGCTGAAAGGGCCCCTTTGTCCTCAGGAACAGGGGTCTTTTCCCCGATGGTTTCTTTAAAGGATGAGGTCTTTTTGGATAGCCTCTGTCGAGTCACCACTTCAGCCTTGATCTCGGCTGCCTTGTCGGCCATCGGTTTGCCGAATATGTTCTCCCCAGTGAGGGGCATTGAGCAGCTTGCTTGGACCCATAGCGCAAGGTCCAAAGGACTGCAGCCAGGCTTGGCATTGGACACCGATGCCAGCCGCTGCTACCCGAGCCGCTGACTCAAAGCCATCATAGGCCACCCAGAAAAGGAACTTAGTCAGGGAATGGAACCACTGGAGGGGTTCCCTGGTAAGCCCTGCTGGAAACCCGGACAATTCCTGGGTTAGGACTTTCAGGTACATGCCTAAGTACAATTCATAGGCTTGAATCCTGCAAGCCAGCATGGAGCCCTGGTAACACTTGCGCCCGAGGGCATCAAGGGCTTTAGCATCCCTTCCAGGAGGGACCAAAGAGTGGTTCTTCTGGCTCTTACGTTTCTGCATGGTCAACTCGACAACCATGGACTTATGTGGGAGTTGGGCTTGTGAAACTCTGGGCCCTTCCAGATGCAGTAGATGACGTTGAGGTGCTGGCTCACCAAGGCACTGAGGCCAGCAGTCTCCCACATTCTGAGCAGCAGCCACTCAAAGATCGGCTGCTTGGACACTGTGAGAGTCTCCTTCAGTGGAAACTAATACTAGAGAATCTCCAGTTCCTTGGTGTGCAAATCTCCCTCCGCCTCGGTTTGCAAAGAGAGGGCTCTGGCCATATCTTTGATAAAGTCGTGGAAGGTCAATTCTGCTGGAGGAGAATGGTAACAGGGCACCAGGGGCGACAGGTCCAAGGGAATATCTTGGTGCCGCTTCGTTTCCAGGAACGCCTCATCATCGGTCTCCCACTTGGAGTCAAGCGATGATGACAAGTCTAAGTCCCTGGTTTCCAAGCAAGAAGGCTCCGCAGCTTTCGGCATGGGCACCGAGGACCTCGGGTCCAGCGCCAGCACTCTCGCGAGTGCATCCTCGATGAGGACTATGATCTTGAAGAACCTCGCACGGTCTCTGCCAGCCGAAGAATCCTTCTTGAGGACTTTAGTAGGGCACTTCTTGGAGCCGCCCGAGTCCCTCCAGGTGGTTTTATTGGGTTTATTGGTGCAACTTTGGTGGACTTCGAGGATTTTTTCTTCTTTCTCTTGGGGTCCAAGATCTTCTCGGAGGAGCTGGCACCACAGGAAGTGCTGGTCTTGGAGATCGTTGTCGGGGAGGCCGGTGCCGAGTAGGATCTGGGGAACAGTTTTTCTTTCAACTCCGACCTCTTTTTATTTGTTTTATGTGTCATGGCCTGGAACAGGTCACAGGAGGTACTGTCATGGTCCGGGCCCAAGCAGCGAAGGCAGCAGTAGTGGGTGTCAGTCGCTGACATTGTTTGACTGCAGTGGTCACATTTTTTGAACCCATCGGGGGACATGGTGGGGACCACCCAGAAGGGGTCGACGACCGCCAGGTGAAAAAGCATAGCTACTCACCTGTAACAGGTTTTCTCCAGGGACAGCAGGAATCTGTCCTCACATATGGATTATGTCGGCGCCGATGGAGCCCTCGCAGAAGCATCCCTCCAGCTTTCAAAGAAAGCCTTTGGGAGATGTCACCACGCATGTGTGGTCCCCTTCCCACCCAAGGGTGCCATCTTGCTCAGTAAGATGACATAGCTAAAAGGCAGCAAAAATAAAATAAAAGAAGGTAAAGAAGCAACTCCAAGAGGAGGAGGGAGGGTTGTGAGGACTGATTCCTGCTGTCCCCGAAGAACACCTGTTACAGGTGCGCTTTCTCTGGGAACTAGCAGGAAGTCAGTCCTCACATATAGGACTACCCAGATACAGGGTACCAAAGCCCATAGCAAAAAACATGGTCACCCTCAAGGGGAGCCATGAGCAGCAGAAATTAAGTCCGTAGCTACAGACTACAGTAGAGCCCCTGTGTCTGATGGAAATCAGCAATCCAGTCACCTGAACCCAGAAGGGTCAGAGGGTAGGTACTGCCTAAACCCTGAAAAGATTATGGAGCACAACCTGGCCAAAGGCTCTCTCCCATCGGGACTCCCTTTCCAGGCAGTAATGGGCTGCAAAGGTATGGACTGAAGACCAGGTGGCGACCCAGCAGATGTCCACCATCGGGATGGAGTGCAGGTTTGCCACAGAGGCTGCACCGTGACTCGGCCTTCCAGCATGAGCCCCATCTGCTCATAGGCGAGGGCAATGCAGTCCGCCACTGAAGTAAACAATGTACGTTTGAGCACCGCCTCCCCCAGTCAGTTGTACGAGACAAAAAGCTGAGCAGCTTTGCAGTGGCCCTGAGTACATTGGATGTAGAAGGACAAGGCCCTCTTACAGTCCAGGTTGTGAAGGACCGTCTCCACCCTACTGGTGTGAGGTCTTGGGAAGAAGGTGGGAAATACCACCTCCTGGTTGAGGTAGAAGGACGATACCACCTTCCGAAGGAATTTAGGGTGTGTGGAGCACCACCCTGTTCTTGTAGAACCTAGTATACGGTGCCTCAGCCACTAAGGCCTGAAGTTCACTAACCCTGCAAGCGGAGGTGAGCGCAACCAGGAATGCCACCTTCCATGAGAGGTATCGCAGGTGGCAGGTAACCAGAGGCTCAAAAGGCGGGCGAGTGAACTCTCCCAATACTACAATGAGGTCCCACTCAGTCACTGGAGGATGAACCATGGACTTCAGTAAGAGCAGACCCCTTAGGAAGCGGATCACCAGTGGTCTGCCATCTACTGGGTGGTGGTGCAGCGCCAGGGCACCGAGGTGCACCCTGACAGAGTACGATTTAAGCCCGGATTGCGAGAGGTGGAGAAGTTATGGTAGCACCAGTCCCACCGGGCAGGAGAATGGATTGGTCACGTGAACATAAGAACATAACATATGCCTTACTGGGTCAGACCAAGGTCCATCAAGCCCAGTATCCTGTTTCCAACAGTGCCCAATCTAGGTCATACGTACCTAGCAGTTTCCCCAAAAGACACAGGTTCCACAACGCTTGTACTGGGTCAAGCATTGATATCCTGGGTCCCTTCTTAATAATGGTTTATGGACCTTTCCTCCAGGAACTTGTCCAAATCTTTTTTAAACCCAGCTACACTAACAGCCTTTACTGCTCTGCACACCAAGTTGAAAACCTGCGCCATTTGAGGGCATATGCTTTCCTAGTGGAAGCCTTACAAGAGGCCAGCAGAATCTCCTCTACCTCACCCAAGAGGTTGAAAAGGGCTAGGGTCACCCTTTCAGCAACCACGCCGTCAATGACAGAGACCCCAAGTTGGGATGCAGAAGATAGCCCCCCCCTCCTGGGACAGGAGCCCTGGAGAGTTCCCCATCAGGATGGGAGTCTCCACCGATAGTCGGAGGCGTAGCGGGAACCATGGTTGCCTGGGCCATCAAGGGGCTATCAGGATGAGCAAGGCCTTGTCGTGGAGAGTCCTGAACAATGTCTTGGCAATTAGTAATAAGGGTGGGAAGGTGACCATGAGATGAGGAACGCATCTGCCGCCACCCTGGAGGGGTGGGCCTGCCAGAAGCAGAAGAGGGACAACTGGTGGTTGTCCAGGCTGGCAAACAGGTCTATCTCGGGTTCCCCCCAGAGCTGAAAGAGCCAGTCGGCCACACTGGCATCCATTTGCCACTCGTGCAGCTGGAGGACCCTGTTCAATTTGTTGGCCAGTGAGTTGTTCTGGCCTGGCAGGTATACTTCCCGCAGGAGTATACCCTGCCGGACTGCGTAGGAGCAGAGGACCACTGCCTCTCGGCAAAAGGCACAAGATACCCTGCCCCGCTGTTTGTTCACATAGAACATTGCCCCCTGGTTGTCCATCTGGACCGACACCAGCTGGTGATGTAGGCAGTGACAAAAGGCTCGGAGGACTAAGCATATTGCCCGTAGCTCCAGGAGGTTGATCTTCAGGTTGCTCTCGTCCTGAGACGAGCTGCCCTTGGTGCGGAGTTCATTGCTGTGAGCTCCCCAGCCAAGCAGGGAGGCATCCATGATGAAGACCCTTAAGGGGCTCTGGGCTTCAAAGGCCATCGCCACCTCAAGCTATTGGGGAGTCTGCAACCAGGTCAGGGAGTCCGCCAACTGTCAGGTCACTGGGACTTTGTCCCAGAGGTGTCCCGTGGCCTATGTCCACTGGTCCCGAAGGCACCATTGCATGGCCCTCATGTGGAAGCGAGTGTCTGGGGTTACATTGACTGTGGAGGCCATGTGCCCGAGTAGGCACAGGAGGAACTGAGCAGGTACCGAGGGTGCTGTATGTCCAGGGCCAGGGCCCTGAGATGGTTGGCTCGGTCTCCAGGCAGGAAGGCCTTTTCCTGGAGGGTTTCCAGTCTTGCCCCTATGAACTCCAGACACTGTGTCAAGGAGGAGGTGGAACTTGAAGTAGTTTATCACAAATCACAAGTGTTGCAGGACCTGGATGGTGCATGCAGTTGCCTGCTGCACCTCTGAGGTCGTGCCTCTTTTTATGAGCCAGTCGTCCAGGTAGGGGAAGATAAAGACCCCCTGGAGTCAGAGTAAGGTGGCTATGACTGCCAGGCATTTTGTGAAGACCCTTGGGGCGGAGGCCAAGCTGAAAGGCAGTGCCCTGTATTGGTAGTGGCCCCCTCCCACATGAACCTCAGGTTCTGCCTGTGGTTGGGGTGAATGAGGATGTGGGTATAGGCATCCTTCAGATCCAAGGAGCATAGCCAATCTCCCTACTGAAGGTAAGGCAGCAATGTTCCAAGGAAGAGCATCTTGAACTTCTCCCTCAGTAGGAACTTGTTCAGGTTGCGCAGGTCAAGGATGGACCTTAGGCCTCCTGTCCTTTTTGGCATGAGGACGTATCTGGAGTAGAACCCCTTGACCCTGAGATGGTAAGGTACTGGTTCTACCGCTTTGTCCTTGAGAAGACCTGCCAGCTCCTTTAGTAGATGGTCCCAGTGAAGAGGAGTCCTGAGGGGCTCTTCCGGAAAGTAAGGGGGAGGTGACAGAGTCAGATGGAGGAGGTAGCCCTCACTGACCACCCGAACTGCCCAGAAATCAGTGGTGATAGTTAGCCAACTTTGGGCATAGTGGATCAGACGTCCCCCTGTAGACTGCTCACCTCCTTGGGGTGGAGAGACTATGCCCCAGGAGTCAAAAGCTCCTGCCTGGCTGGGCCAGGGACGATGCCTGGTGTTTGGGAGCCTTCTGCTTACGAGGGCCAGGCCCATGTCCCTTGGCCTTTTGACCCTGTTGGAGAGCCAGGGAGGCCTGAAAAGGTAGTTTCTGTAAGCAGCCCCTTTACTCGGGTAGAAGGGCTTTTTACCAGAGCCCTTCTGTCGGGGAAGGGTGGCGGTCTTTTTAGAGAGCCTGGTCCTTGTCATGAACTCAGTCTCCAGCTTGGCAGTCTTGTCGGTCATGGGCTTGCCATAGAGGTTCTCTCCTTCTCATGAGACGTCGACCAATTTGTCCTGAACCTATTGCTCGAGATCGGATGACTGCAGCCAAGCCTGGCATCAGGCGCCAATGCCCGCCACAGCTACTCGAGCTGCTGACTCGAAGCCATCATAGGCTGCCCGAAACAAACTTGAAGCACTAACGGACGGCCTTGGCCAAGTTCTTAAACCACTGCAGGGGTTCCTCAGACAGACCAGCCGAGAACCCGGCAATTTCCTTCGCCAGGTCTCTCAGGTACATGCACATGTACAGCTGGTAGAACTGGATGCAGCCGATGAGCATTGAGCCCTGGTAACACTTTCTACTGGGGGCATCCAAGGTGCATGCCTCCCGGTGAGGAGTGCGTCTTCTAACTCTTCAGTCGACATATAGTCAACTCCACCACCATGGAGTTGTGCGGCACCGATGCCAGTGTCTCCCAGATATGGAGCATTAGCTGTTCCAGGATAGGAGGGATGGGCACCATAACTGATTCCCTTGGAGGGGCCTCGTACTGGAGGATTTCTAGTTCCTCCACCCGAGGGACCTCCTCTGATTCCATAGGGAATGCCAGGGCCTTAGACATATCCCTGACGAAGTCAAGGAATGCCATGTCCTCCGGCGGGGACTGGCGCCGGGGCTCTGAATTGGGAGAATCCGAGGGGACATTGCGATGGCGATGGGTGTCGGGCGACTCTTGTCCTCCATCTCCCTCGGAGTAATCCATAGAGGACTCGATGGAAGGATGATCCGTGGGCCCAGGCCTGACCCCGGCTGGCAGCCTTTAGTGGCCCTGCAGCTGGTGCTGAGCACACTGGCTGGGGACAATCGCGGCCCCGTTAAGCGAGAACTGGATCGAGACCTCAGCCAAGGATTGACTCGAAACCAAAGGGTCTCGAGGATTGGCTTGGCCTCCAGGGATATCTTCGACATCGAAGGCCCATTCCCTCAGGTCGGAGGAACCAATCATACCTGATAACAGCACCTGCTGTTGGTCCATGAAGGCAGCAAACTGCGCTCCAGTGCCGCCATTCTGGACTCCAGGCCAGAAGGCTCCACAGCCATTGGCACGGGCACCGAAGGAATCGGGCCCGATGCTGGTTCCCCCAAAGGGGAATCCTCGACGAGGATGGTGTCTGGCGACCGAGGCCGGTCCGAGGTCGAGTTCTTGCGAGGGTCCTTTGCAGGCTGCTCCCTCTCCGATCCCTTACACGAGCATCTCAGACTGTGAGACCTGGCCTGGGACATTCCCAGCCTGTGAGATCTGTCCAGGGATGCCACATTCAAGGTCTACTTCATCTTGGGTTTCTCGAGGAAGATCCCCTCTCCAAAGAACCATGGCGCTGCTTAGGTTCCCCAGAGCTGCCCCGAGATGCTGTGGCTTCGGATGAGGCCCTGGCCTTCGGAGTTACCGGGGATTCAGGGAAAAGCTTATCGTGCTGCTGCTAGCGGCTCTTGAGGGACTTGTTGGACATCGTTTTGCAGAGACCGCATGCTCTGGGGTCATGGTCTGGCCCAAGACAGCGAAGGCAGCAGTCATGTGTGTTAGTCAAAGACATAATTTTGGCACACCGATCACACTTCTTAAAACCACTGGTAGCCATGGGGTAAAAAGTACCCCAGCGAGGTCGAAGACCCGTTGAGCTGCCAGTTGGAAAAAAGGTGTGAAGGCGTCCCCTCGGATTCTCCCAATTCAGAGGAAAAAATTACAAAAAGGAACCGAACTTGACGCCGAGACAGCGAGGTCGGATGGCGGGAAGAGTACCAGTGCAGTACCGGAGGCAGGTATGAAATTCATGTTAAAAAAATCTACTTTTTCCAGGGACAAGCCAGACAGAGGTCTGAAAAAAAGGAGCACGAGTAAGATGGCACCCTTGGGCGTGAAGGGGACTATGCATGCGTGGTGGCATCTCCCACAGCTTTATTTGAAAGCTGGGGGGGATGCTTCCGCGAGGGCTCCATCGGCACCGACATCACTCATATGTGAGGACTGACTTCCTGCTTGTTCACAGAGAAAGGGCACGAACGTCAGTCGAGGGAAACCTCAATCAGAAAAAGACAAAAAGGAGCAGAGAATAGCGCCGGAGACGGCACTGGCTTGAGACAGGAAGAGGAACTGGTAAACAAACCGGGAAACTAACTATTTTAAGGATAATTAGCAAGGATTTTTCCAGGGAAACAGGACAGACGTCCGCTGGGTTCCATAGAAAAAAGGAGACCAAGTAAGATGGCACCCTTGGGTGGGATGGGAACCATGTATGTGTGGTATCATGTGTCAAAGGCTTTCTTTGAAAGCTTGGGAAATGCTCCACGCAGGCTCCATTGGTGCCGACGTCACCCATATGTGAGGACTGATTTTCTGCTTGTTCCTGGAGAACAGCACATACACATCAGTACATGTGCCGGAGTGCAAGAGAATAGCATTCAAGCACATGCAAAGATGCATGCTCATGCAACCCCCAACCGCTGATACACAATGACTGCAAATACCAATTTTCTCACTAGTCCAGCATTTCTTTGTTTCAGCACACCTTCCCCTTAGTGCCTCCTCCTCATGGAAGCCGGAAAAAGCTGCGGATCCTGTATGCTCCAGGATAAAATCTTCACTAGCACATACTGCCACACAAGCTAGCCCTTTACTTTTCCTCTGACCTTAAAACCCCAGCATTGCACTCAGCCTTCTACGCACTTTTCTGCATCTATACGGAAAAGCTCATTGCTTCATTACTATGGATTTAAAATTGTGTTGTGTACTTATATCTACCCAAGATTTTGTGCACAGCTGTCTTGTGTGCAAAACTCATTTTACTTTATGCACCCACTGTAGTACACAAAATTGTACCCCAATGCTGAGCTAACCTGTACGCAAAGCCTAGCACATTTTATTTCATTGGCCCCTAAGAATGGAAGAAATTGAGAGGAAATGATTATACCATCGCTGTTTTCAGCTGAAAATAAAAGCACTTGAGAGCTGACAGAAACAAACCTGCCAGAAGAGCAAGTGGGGAAAGCATACATACAGCATGGCTTATGGAATTCTACCCAACTTGTGTGTGAACATATGTGAGTGTGAGTGAGAGTCAGACTGAAGAGAGGAAAAGCAATTTGAAAAGAGCAATTCCCTAATTGCTGTATTTCAGTATATCAGTGTTTCTATGCTGCAGAAGCTGGAAATTAACCATTTTTGAAGACTTTATTTAATGAAACCCTCCTGGTCTAATCGGGCTCCATTTCAAACCCAGTATGTACTGTAGGTGCTACTGAAAAGGCATGAGCGAAATCCAAATCCCCTCTCTTTCTGTGCAATATGCCTTTGTAAAATAGCCTTCTATATCCAGCCCCAACAGTGCACATGGCAATACACTAACGGGCCGATGCAGAAAGCTGGAGCTGAAGTCATACACTATTAGCTGTGTATGCGTTTTCGTAGTGCGCTGGTAGCGTGAAACGTCAGTGCTGAAATGCAGAGAGGCCTGTATGCAAATGAGCTGCATGCAAAATTTCAGCATAAAGGTGAAAGGAGGGGGAGCCAATGCATGCGCAAACAATAGACATGCCCATGTGTGTAAGCACATAAATGTCAGAGGCTCACATTAGGACATGCAGATTCTTTCATCAATAGCAAAGCCAGTAACAGCCTGAGAGTGCGCACCCCATAATAATCAACACTATTTTCGCCCAAAAACATGTTTTTATTAAATCACAACAAGGAGACACAAGAGAAAATGGAGAATGGCATAAATGAATGCAAAGAGCACACGAGGATGAAAAGCAAAAGACACTTCTTCTTGAATGCTGAAAGTTACATGCAGATTTTCATGTTGAAAGTTAACTGTTCACTAGTATACACACTGAAACAGTCTTTCCCTACACATGCAAGATTTGTAAGTCACCTCAGACCAGGTGTAGAGATAATGGCACTCCTGAACTTTATGCCTAGTTATGTAATCCTCTACATGCTTCTCTGTATTGGACACAGACCTTATTAGCATTTCATTTTAATATGTGTAGCTCACTTGCATATCATTTAAATATGCTTGGCATTGCTGTGTGTGCATACTTGTCTTTTGCTATTTATGGATGCTTCATTCTCTTCTCTGTATTTGGCACTTTTGTGTATATGTTCTGTTATTGGTGTACAAAGGGGGTGCTAATGTTTCTGTGCAATGCAATGTGTGCCTTTGGGTCATGCTGACTCCTGGTGACCTAGCAGCTCCTGAGCTTTCTTGGCAGTGTGAATGTAAGTAGATTGCCAGGACTTTCTTTGGAGCGACTTGCTCAAGGTCACAAGGAAGTGCTAGTGGAAATTGAACACTGATTGCTTGGTTACCAAGCCAGTGTGCTAACCATTAGGCTACTCCTCCACCCCCAATATTTCTGTATCAGTCTGTAATTTACATCTGCTCCAAAAAAGTGTAAATTTGGTGCATGTACTCTAAACGTGCACTTACATTTTATAAAATATATGCATGCATACATCACAATTTCACCTCTGCTCTGCCCCAACTACAATCCTGGGAATGCCTATTTGCAGACTGCATAAAAGTCGACACACGTTATTTGTATGTACTTTCTACAGGCATATGCCTTTTTCTGCATTTAAAACATACTAAGTGAAGAAAAAAATATCTAAAATTACCCCCACACATGTAAGGAGCCTCACAAACTATAGGTCTTCTCCGCAAGGATCATCTCTAACCACATCCTCTCCACGGGAAATCATACAATGTGACACCTGCCACGGAGCCTTTTCATGAGCAGTCCCCATATTCTGAAATGCATTCCTAGAAAGGCTTTAACTAACTCAAGACTAACAATGTTTCAGGAAGCAGGTGAAAACCTGGCTCTTCTCCTAAGCCTTTAATGAAAGAAGCAAATAACTCACTAGTCACAAGCACATTCTGCTTGTCCCTTTCTGTCTATTAAGATGTTTTAATGTATACTGTGCTGACATTTTAACTAGCATGCCTCTAATGTTTTACTAGGCTGTCATGTGTACTGTTATATGAATATTTTATTTTTATAACTGCTACAGGGACTGCTACAGCTGGACGTAGATCTGCACTCGTAAGCATTTATCTTCTGGAATAAACTTTAAATCTTGAGGAAAAGGGAATTCGTTGGATTAAAGCTGATAAATCTGTGTATTTTAGAATTCATTGTTTTTGCTGAGTCAGTCAGGTCTTAGTACCACCGAGAGCTTTTCATTTAACTCAGATCAGAGTATTGCTTAGCATAGAAATTAAAATAGAGTATAGTCTCTGAAATAAATTTGTTTCTAAAGAACTTTTCATTTAAATCAAATCAAGAGTATCTTTTAGCATAGAAAGTAAAATAAATAGTTACTGAAATACATTTCTAGAGAGTTTTTTATTTAAATCAAAGCAGAGTATAGCTTAGCATACAAGTAGAATAAATAGTCTCTAAGTACAAAGAAATAAACTTGTTCTAGTGACCTTTACAAAGAGACCTTCCAGTTAGATCTGTGAAGTTGTCTTAAATAGGTGTTAAAGACAAATGACAGATCAAAGGGGCAATTTGAAAGGCCCCCTCTATCAAACCAAGGGCTGTGTGAATCACCCAGGAAAGAACACCTAGGAAAGAACAACCCAAACTATGGCTACATGATGCAAGATTCTACATTAGGAACCACCACCCAGGAAAAAGATTTAGGCGTCATCGTGGATAACATGTTGAAACCCTCCATCCAGTGTGCAGCAGCGGCCAAGAAGAAAAATAGAATGCCAGGAAAGGAATGAAGAATAAAACAAAGGATATTATAATACCTCTATATAGTTCCATGGTGCTATCTTGAATATTGTGTGCAATTCTGGTCATTGTATCTTAAAAAGGACTTAGCGGAATTAGAAAGGTATAGAGAAGAGCCACCAAAATGGTAAAGGGGATGGAAGGATACCCCTATGAGGAGAGGCTTAAAAGGTTAGGGCTCTTCAACCTGGAAAAGAGACGGCTGAGGGGAGATATGATAGAGATCTATAAATTAATGAATGGATTGGAACAGGTAAATATAGATCAATTATTTACATCATCAAAAAGTAGAAAGACTAGGGGACATGCAATGAAGCTGCAGTGTAACCCTGTTTAAGACTAATAAGAGAAAATATTTTTTCACTCAACATGTAATCAAACTCTGGAATTCGGTACCGGAGGATGTAGTAAAAGCTGTTAGTGCAGCTGGGTTTAAAAAAGGTTTGGACAAGTTCCTGGAGGAAAGGTCCATAAACCATTATTAAAGAGGACCCGGGGAATCCACTGCTTGCCCCAGTACAAGCATTGTGGAACCTGTGTGTCTTTTTGGGAAACTAATAGGTACTTGTGACCTGGATTGGCCACAATGGGATACTGGGTTTGATAGACATTGGTCTAACCCAGTATGGCATATCTTATATTCTTAATTGCTTATGTCTATGTTACACTTGCCGTACACCACCCTTAAATGGATTTTTTTCCAAATGGCAATAAAGCGTGGTTACTCACCTGTAACAGGCGATCTCTGGGAACAGCAGGAATCAGTCTTCACATATGGGCAAACATCACTGATGGAGCCCACGCGGGAACACTCCCAGCATCCAATAAGAAAGCCTTTGGGAGCACTCCACTGCGTCTGCATGCCTGCTTTCCCAACTTCTCTCTTCAGCTTGAATTTGTAGCTGAGAAGAAGAAGAAAATAAAAGAATCCTACAACTCCTAGGGGAGGAGGGCGGGTTGTGAAGACTGATTTCTGCTGTTCCCAGAGATCATCTGTTACAGGTGAGTAACCACACTATCTCCAGGAACAAGCAGAAATTCAGCCTTCACATATGGGACTCACTAGTTCCCAGGTTCCAGACTGCTATGGGGAGCGGGAGAGTAGTGCATTTCCTAAGGTAAAAAACGTCTAGCCGAAGAGTCTGGAAGAGATGTGGGCCATTGGACTTGATTCCAGGAAGCAATACTCCCCCAATGATAGTCTGGTATTTTGTAGAAATCCGGGACAGAGGGTAGGAGTTGAGTTTACATCCCAAAGAGGTGATGGAGTACAGCTTGGCCAAAGACAGCATCGCAACTGGAGTCTCTGTCCAGGCAGTGGTGTGCAGCAAAGGTAAGAATGGAGGACCAGGTAGCTGCCCAGCAAATGTCCTCCATGGTTACTGAACAGAGATTAGCTATGGATGTTGCCAGAGTCCACACATTATGAACAGTGGCATGACCTCCAATGAGATTCCTGTTTGTGCATAAGCAAAAGAAATGTAATCTGCTATCCATCCAGATAGAGTACATTGCATTACCGGTAGGCCCAAGTGACTAGGATCAAAGGAAATGAACAATTGAGAGGATTTTCTATAATCTTTAGTTATATCCAAGTAGTAGGCCATCGCTCGCTTGAGAGACGCCATGTGGTCTTGGGAAGAAAATCGGGAGGATTACTGGCTGATTTAGATGGAAGGAGGAAACCACCTTCGGGAGGAAATGTGGATAGGTACCGAAAACCACCTTGTCGTGGTGGAACCGTGTATAGGGGGATCCACCACTAGAGCCTGCAGCTTGCTGATGCAGCAAGCTAAAGTGAGGGCAATAAGGAAGATGTCCTTCCACAATAGAAACTTTAGTGAAGTGGTGGTAAAGGTTTGAAAGGTGGCTTTAGAAGTTGCGCCAGAATCACATTCAGATCCCAGGCCATCAGAGAAGGCTTAATGGGAGGCATGGACAACAGGAGATAATGCATGAAATGTGTTACTCAGGCGTGCGAGGCGATAAGCTGTCCACCCACTGGTCTGTGAGAGGCCGCAATAGCACTAAGGTGAACTCTCACTGAATTAGTCTTAAGACCTGTCGAGGAAAAGTGGAGGCGATATTGTAGAAGCAATTCTACCAGGCAAGAAAAGGTGCTCCCCAAAGGGCATAGGTTTGCCCTTTGGGGAGCACCAAAGGGCAAACCTACGCCATTTCAAGGCATAATATCACCTGGTGGGATCCTTACGAGATGCAAGGAGGACATTTTTGACCGCCTGAGGTAGGTCGAGGTTGGCGAGCACTAGCCTTTCAGCAGCCATGCTGTTAGGCATAGGGAATGAAGATTAGGATGGAGGAGTGTCTCGTGGTTCTGAGAGAGGAGGTTGGGCACACATCTCGGGTTGAGTGGCTGAGTCTGTGCATGGAAAAGAAGCAGAGGAAACCACGATTGACGGTCCAAAAGGGGGCTATGAGAATTATCAAGCCCCTGTCGGCCTGTAGGTTGAACAGTATCTTTAGTATCAAGGAGAGATGGGAGGGAATGCATAGAGCAGTCCCTATCCCCAATGGAGAAGGAAGGCGTCCGGAGCCTGTTGGTGCAGCAACAGAACCCTGGAGCAGAAGAGCAGAAGCTGCGTGTTTTGTGGAGTAGCAAAAATATTTATGAGTGGGGTTTCCCACATTTGGAAGATCCAAGCAGCCATCTCTCAATGTAAGCTCCATTTGTGCGGATGAAGGATATGGCTTATCCTATCTGCTAGGACATTGAGTTCGCCCGGGAGGTATACCATTCTGAGGTGGATGCCGTGAGAGATGACCAAGGACCATACACAAATTGCTTCTTCACAGAGAAGGGACCCCATTCCCCCCTGTTTGTTTACATAGAATATGGCAGCTTGGTTGTCCATTCTGACTAGAACAGGTTTCTCCAATAGTTGGGATTGAAAAACCCGAAGAGCATTTGTAAATGCACATATTTCTAGCAGGTTGATCTGCAGGGCAGATTCCTGTTATGTCCACAGTCCCTGTGTGGTCAGGTTGTTCATATGCGCCCCCCAACCCAGCTTGAAAGCATCCATCATTAGGGTGCATCGAGGTGGAGGCATCTGAAAAGGTGAGTTTTGTGGGAGACACGACAAGTAAGTTTTGTGGGAGACAAGACAACTGAAGGGACTTGATCAGTTGAGGGGTGGTGTGGATCTTGTCTCTGAGTTTACCCTTTTCTTGCAATCATTGGGAAGCCAGAGTTGAATGCATTGTCAAGCGCATGTCTAATCAAGCGTAAGGGATGACATGGATTGTGGAAGTCATGTGTCCTAATAGTCATAGCATCTGTTGAGCTGTTACTCAGCTTTGCTGTTGTACCCCTTCTGCCAGCTCGATGAATCAGGCACAGTGATCCTGTGGGAGGAAAGCTTGGGCCTGTCGAGTGTCTAAGAGTGTTCCAATGAACACCAAACGTTGGGTTGGAGCGAGATGGGACTTTGGCAAGTTTATGATGAACCCCAGGTGCTGGAGCACCATGATGGTGCAATGAAGGGAGAATTTTACCTCTTGGGAGGAGTCTTCCCTGATCAGCCAATTGTCTATGTAAGGAAAGAAGAAAACCCCTAAGGTGCATAGGTAGGCAGCGACAACTGCCATGCATTTTGTGAAGACCCGAGGCAGAGGCTAGACCAAAGGGGAGAACCCGGTATTGATAATGGTTTCCTTGAACCATGAAGCACAGATACTGTATGTGCAAGGAATGTATCAGTAAATGCATATACGTTTTTTAGGTCTAGAGAACATAGCCAATCGTGTCTCTGTAGGTATGGTAGAAGAGTTCCTAGAGAAATCATTTTGAATTTTTCTTGGACCATGAACTTGTCTAGGTCTCTGAGATCCAAGATGGGCCTCAAGCCTCTTGTTTTCTTTGGAGTAAGAAAATATGGAAGATAGAAGCCCAACTTTTCTTGAGGAGGAGGAACTCTTTCCATGATACCCTGGGAAAACATGGTGGTCACCTCTTCTTCTAAGAGAGTGCTTTGAAGGAATTGTATGGGAGAATTCTCTGTGAAGCAGGTGGGAGGTAAGGTTTCAAAGTGAAGCTGATAATCCCTTTAGGCCAGAGGTACTCAAATCCAGCCCTGGAGGGCTGCAAACCAGTCAGGTTTTCGGGATATCCCTAATGAATATGCATGAGATATATTTGCATGCATTGCATCCATTGTATTTGAATCTATCTCATGCATATTCATTAGGGATATCCCGAAAACCTGACTGGTTTGCGGCCCTCCAGGACTGGATTTGAGTACCTCTGCTTTAGGCAATCTGGAGCATCCACTGCTCTGTTGTTATAAGGTGCCACCTGCCTGTTATGTGGAGGGGCGAAGGGCCCTCCAGGGGCAAACTAACAGTGCTCTCTAGGAAGGAGTCAAAAACCAGGTGCAGGCTGTGCCTTTGCAGCTGGTTGAGGCTTAGGAGCCTTGGGTTTCTTGAGTTGGTGAGGACTCTGCTTCCTCTGCTGAGGATTCTGAGGTTGATAGGCAGCAGAAGGTGGCTGAGAAGGATAGTATCTCTTCTTTTTAGAATAAAAAGATTTCTTGGGAAGAGCCTTCCTTTTTGATGAGTCAGCTGTTTTCCTGGAAAGGCATTTAGGGTGAGATCATCTGTTTCAATCTCCCCTGCTTTTTCCCTCTAACCCTTGCCAAAAAGGTTTTCTCCAGATTATCCTGGACCCATTGCTGGAGGTCTGATGCCTGTAACCAGGCCATTCTGTGAGTCCCAATGTGAATTCAAAAGCATCAAAAGAGGCCCTGATAAGAAACGTAGAAGTGTTCTGGCCTTGCTTGATGAGTGTCTGGATAGCACTCCAATTATTCTCAGGAAGCAGTGGGGCAAAAGTCTCCAGATTCCTGGTGACATCCTTCAGAAACATGCCCTTTTACAGCATGTAAGGGTTGATTCTGGAGCCCAACATGCATGCTTGGAAACAATGATGCCCGATGGCACGGAGTATCCTCGAATCTCTGCCAGGAGGCATGGATGAATGGTTCTTAGGGCTCTTATTTGGCGCATCACTGATTCCATGACCATTGAGTGGTGGGGGAGCTAAGGTTTTTGAAAGCCTGGGCACTCTGGTACTTGGTATATGGTATCGAGTCTCTTGCTGACAGGCAGAACCGTGAGCGAAGCCTCCCACATGAGGAGCAGAAGATCCTGCAGGATCCAACGCAACAGTAATGCAGCCACCTCCTTGGGCGTGGGAGAGTACTGGAGTATTTCCAATTCCTCGGCCCTCGGTTCCTTTTCCAAGGCTACTGTAATGGACAGCCCTGCTGCCATGTCATATATGAAATCCCAAAAGGACAGATCTTCTGGTGGGGACCAACAACGTTCCTGAGGCGGCGAAGGGTCTGAAAAGATGTTGGGAAGTTCTCAGCAATCAAGTGGCCCCCGTCAGATTCTAAAGAACTTGAATCAGAATCCGGCAAGAAATCAAAATATCAGCGGTCTTGGGTTCGACTTCGATGCTTCGTGGATGTCGATGGTCGATGCAGATACTGAAACTCAGAGGTATCAGAACCAAGAGCAATGGTGATCTGAGTCTGCTGGATACCAGGGACATCGACCTATTCCAATGGAGGAAACGGCCTTGGGTGCTCCAAAGATGCTGGTTCGAGGGCCGGCATTGGGCTCAATACGCCTGGCTATAGGTTCGGTACTGAAGCCTGCACTCCTGACGCTCTCAATGTTATCAGTACTGAGGCTTCTAGGAGTGCTGCCAAACTCCTCTCGAAAGTCAGCATGCACTGGTCTAGAGAGATGGCCGATGTCTGGGTGGAATCATGTACGGAGCTCTGGGCCATTGTCCCAGAACATGGAACCGATAGCTCTCCGGAATTGATGCCTCGGGAGCATCCCAGAGCCCCACTTGTGGTTTGGAGGACAGATCCTCCCGCTGGGATTGTTTGGCTGGCTGGTTTGCATCAGAAGCACCTCTAGGGAAGTTGCGATGCTTATGCTGGGACTTGCCTGGCATTCAAATTGGTCTTCAATGCTGAAGATTTGGAAACAGCCACAGACTTTGACTTACTTTTGTGTTTGGACTTTGAAGAAGCCTGAGACCCATGAGAAGAAGTCAATACCTTTGATGAAGTGGAAGCCACTGAAACTGAGTCCAAGGTGAACTACGATCCAAACTATCTGACTCGGTTCTCGAGGCCTCTCTGTCATTTGTTGGCACAAAGGAAAAGAAATGGGTTCATGTTCAGAACCCAAACATTTTATACACCAGTCACGTTTATCAGTGGCCAAAATGATACTGGCACATTTTTTGAAACCGCTGACTGGCTTTTCCATGCCTGAAAAAGTTGTCTTCGAGACTGAAGATAAGACTATGGAGGCCTAGAGGCCTGGTTTAGCGATGAAAACCATGGTTAAAATCAATAGAAAAGAAAAGAGAAAAAAGGAAAATAAAAAAGGAAGAATTATGGGAACCGGTGTTGGATTCAACGGAACCAGCGTTGACAGGAAGGCAGAAGCACAGTGTACCTCGAAGGGCACAAAAAAGAGAGGTTTTTCGGCAGTGACAGGACGATGCATCCTTCTGGCTCAGCAAAAAATGAAGAACCGAGGAGAGGAGTTGGGAAGGCGGGAAGGCAGGCACATAGGTGCAGTGGAGTGCTCCCAAAGGCTTACCTATTGGACGCTGGGGAGCGTTCCCATGCAGGCTCCATTGGTGATGTTCACCCATATGTGAAGACTGCATTCCTGCTTGTTCCTGGAGATACAAATAAAGAAATAGACAGAATTTTGGATTTGAGGGATTCTAACATTTTTCCTTACCCCCGTAAAATTCTAAAGAGAGGCAGTGCCTGCTAGATTAGAAACAAAGCTGACCTTGTGAACTTTTCCTCGTCACAAAGAGCCTAATAAGAGATCCCAGCGGCCAAAATGTACCATAAAAAATATACCCTCAGGAAATGGCTAACTATCTCTGCTCTAAACAAAAGTCTAACCTTATTGGTAATCCCACCCTAATCCGGGACCCCTCCCCTTTCCCTCCCCAAAGCAAGTGGACAACATTCAATCTTCCATCTCAGAAGAATATAGAAAATATCATAAAGAACCTTAACACCACCACTTCAACCTTCGACCTCTTCCCTGTGAACTGGGTTAAAATCATCAGAACACATCTCAGCACATTTAAACAGAACAAATCCATAACTCTCTTAAACTGAGACAGGTACCAAGTCAACTAAAACACAGTTCAGTCAAACCAATATTAAAAAACTCCAAACTAGATAGAAATACTCCATCTTCATATAGACCAATATAATCAATCCCGTTCATATCAAAAATACTGGAAAAGTCAGTACAAATCCAGCTACAGGACCATATTGATAGCTATGCACCCTTGGATCCTCATCAGCACAGCTTCAGACCAAACCATGGGGTCGAGACCCTCCTCACATCTGTAATTAACACTATCCTGACCCAAACACTCACTCAAGGATTCCTGGATATTTCATCTGCATTCGATTCCCTCTCCATCACCAAATTATACATAGACTCTCTGACACTGGACTAGGCGAAACAACATTAAATTGGTTCCACTCATACCTGAAGGATAGAAGCCAACAAGTCCAAAACAACAACATGACAAAACACCAATTTAATCAGCTATAGGAAGTACCACAAGGATCAAGTCTTTCAGCCTTGCTGTTTAACATATTTCTACAACCCATATGTTCCATCTTCAAAGATCATAAACTACACCACCAAATATATGCGAATTACATTATGTCCTACACATCATTCAACACCAAAAACCTGGAGTCTTGAAGGACTAGAAAAGGGAACTACTACTTCTGGAGAGAGATCTGCAATTGTGAGAATATACTTCAGGGAATTTTTCTTAAGGGAATTCTTTGGATTAAAGCTAATTAATCTGTGAACCCGGTGTGTTGTTAAATCAGTCAGGGCCTAGTTGCAGCAGTTTAAGTTTAAATTTAAAACACAAAAGAGATCTTTCTGGTTATATTTAGAACCCAGCAGAGAGCTTGTAGTTTAAATTTAATACTCACTCAGGGCCTAGCAGCAGCAAAGTGCTTTTAGTTTAAATTTAAAACACAGAAGAGAGTTTTATGGTTAAATTTAGAACCCAGCAGAGAGCTTCTAGTTTAAATTTCATAATAAGTCCGAGCCTAGCAGCAGCAAAGAGCTTTAATTTAAATCAAATCAGAATAAAACTTAGCATAAAAGGCAAAACAGGGTCAGTATTCTTTGAGCAACAAATAAAGTCTTCTAGAGACCTTTAAAAAGAGGCCTTCTAACTAAGGGGCAAGAGAACTGTGAAACTTTTTAAATAGGTGTGAAAGCCAGGTGGCAGGTCAAAAGGCCATTTTGAAAGACTCCTTCTATCCAAGCAAGGACTGTTAATCACCAAGGAAGTTGGTCACAGCTTACCTCAGAAGCACAGGACAGGGTACGGTGTAGCAGTCCTCTTTTAATAAGTCTTATTTCCTGCCCTCTCTCCCCAACAACCACCCACCACTGGGATAATCGTAGCTTTAAAGGTACTTACACATCTTAAAGGAAAGGAGGTGCTCTAAGGTGCAGCTCGTTATTCAAATCAATCATACACTAAGGACCTGAGATTAAATTAAGCTTTAGGTGAACAAGGTATATTAAACATATTAGGTACACTTTTATTAGCATAAGTATCCACAGCAATCCTTAGTAAGTAAAGATCTTAAAGATCTAAACACAAGCTTAAAACTAAGATGCAGTCAGCAGTCCAGGAGCGGGATGGGGGCTTTCCAGTCTTTTGCATTGAGTGTCACATGTATAATTTTCTCCCAGTTGGTGAAAGGTCTTAAGTGTGCACTAGGTGCAAGGAGCTCTTTGCTCTCAGGGAACGAGTCCGTTCTCTAGAGGCTAGAGTAGCAGACTTGGAAGACATAAGAAAGACAGAGAGGTACATAGGTGAGACCTACAGGGATATAGTCCTGAAGTCCCACCTCCAGTCTGGCAGCATCCCTGTTGCCATGGAGGAGAGAAGTCACGTGACAGGAGAGCATCACCCTGTAACTAGGACCTGTCCTCCAGGTGATGTAAAACCCTCTCGCACCGAGGAAGTTTCTCCAGGGACATGTGCCCATGAGGACAGCCGTTATAGTTGGTGATTCGATCATTAGGCATGTGGATAGCTGGGTGGCTGGTGGACATGTGGATAGCTGGGTGGCTGGTGGACATGTGGATAGCTGGGTGGCTGGTGGACATGAGGATTGCCTGCTAACATACCTGCCTGGTGTGAAGGTAGCAGACCTCTCGTGCCACCTAGATAAGGTCTTAGATAGTGCTGGTGAGAAGTCTGCTGTCTTGGTACATGTCGGTACCAATGACGTAGGAAAATGTGGTAGGGAGGTTCTGGAGGCTAAATTTAGGCTTTTAGGTAGGAAGTTGAAATCCAGAACTTCCAGGGTAGCGTTCTCCAAAATGCTTCCAGTTCCATGCGCAGGACCCAAAAGGCAGGCAGAGCTCTGGAGTCTCAATGCGTGGATGAGACAATGGTGCAAGGATGAGGGGTTTGAATTTGTTACGAACAGGGGAACATTCTGGGGAAAAGAGGGGCTCTTCCAAAGGGATGGGCTTCACCTTAACCGGGATGGAAAAAGGCTGCTGGCATTAACCTTTAAAAAGGAGATAGAGCAGCTTTTAAACTAGATAATAGGGGAAAGCCGACAGTCGTACAAGAGCGCATGGTTCGGAAGAATGTATCCTTGAAGGATACTACCAAACACAGAGAGGTTCCAAAAACGAGTAAAGTAGACCAAATGCCCTTGAGTATGGAGCAGACAGAGCTTAAAGATTCCAAATTACCCATACCTACCAATAGCCAGATTAATATGAATAAAATACAGTCTCTAAAATGCTTGTATGGAAATGCTAGAAGTCTAAAAAATAAGATGGGAGAGTTAGAATATATAGCACTAAATGAGAGATTAGATATGGTTGGAATCTCAGAGACATTGTGGAAGGAAGACAACCAGTGGGACACTGTGATACCTGAATACAAACTATATTGTAATGATAGAGCTGATCAAATTGGTGGAGGGGCTGCGCTCTATGTTAGAGAGGGCATTGAGTAATAAAGGATTAAAGTTTTGCAGGAAACAAAATCTGCTGTAGAATCTATATGGATTGAAATTCCATGTAAAAGGGGAAGGCGATGGCAGTGGGGGTGTACTATCGACCACCTGGCCAGAATAAACAAATGAATGATGAAATGCTCAAAGTAAATCAAGGAAGCTAACAAACGTTACAGCACAGTAATAATAATTGGTGATTTCAGTTACCCTGATATCGACTGGATCAGTATCACAGCAGGACATGCTAGGGAGATAAAGTTCCTAGATGAAATAAATGACTGCTTCTTGGAGCAGCTGGTTCATGAACCGACCAGAGGGGAAGCCATATTGGACCTAGTCCTTAGTGGAACACCAGATCTGTAGCAAGAGATAAGGATGTGGGGCCACTTGGCAATAGTGATCATAGCATGATCACGTTTGATTTAATTAGTAGAGGAGGGATAGTAAGGAAATCCACAGTTCTACCTTTTAACTTTCGAAAGGGAGACTATGATAAAATGAGGAAAATAGTTAAGAAAAAACTAAAACGTTAAAGACTTACATCAAGCTTGGGTATTGTTGAAAAATATTGTCTTGGAAGCCCAGACCAGCTGTATTCCATGCTTTAAGAAAAGTGGAAGGAAGTCCAAAAAACTGCCAGCATGGTTTAAAGGTGAGGTTAGAGAGGCTGTTATTGCCAAAAAAGCATCTTTCAGGAAATGGAAAAAAAAGCCAAACGATGAAAACTGGAAACAGTACAAGCACTGGCAAATTAAATGAAAGGCATTGATAAGGCAGGCAAAGGGAGAATTTGAGAAGAAGCTTGCTGCGGAAGCAAAAACGTATAAAGCACAGTTACTTACCTGTAACAGGAGATCTCTGGGAACAGCAGGAATAAGTCTTCACATATGGGTACGTCGGTACCGACGGAGTCCACGCGGGAACGCTTCCCAGCGTCCAATCAGAAAGCTTTTGGAAGCATCCCAACACACCTGCGTGCTGCCTTCCCGCCTTCCCGCCTTCCCAACTGCCTCTCCTCAGTTAAGTTTGAAAGCTGAGACAAAGAGAGAGAGAGAGAGCAAGGAAGGGAAAGATAGAGATAGAGAAAAAACAACTCCTAGGGGAGGTGGGTGGGATGTGAAGACTTATTCCTGCTGTTCCCAGAGATCACCTGTTACAGGTAAGTAACTGTGCTATCTCCAGGAACAAGCAGGAATGAGTCTTCACATATGGGGACTCCCAAGCTCAGATCCCCAGAGGGAGTCCTAGCACGTTGCAAGTCTAGAACGAGCCATGCTATTCCTCAGGACCTCAGGCATCCTGAGGATGGAGGGTAGGAGTTGAATACAGAAAAGGAGCTGTGGAACAGCTGGCTAGAACAGGGCTTCAAAAGAGGAAGACCCTGTATAGCGGGCATTTAGTAGTATAATATTGTAATCTGGGCCTCCCTTGTTGGCACTGCACAAGTCCACTGAGCTACATATGGATCTGTTAGAAGAGCCAGTGAATGTGCTGAAGGGGTACCTCACTGAGAAGTAGAGGTAATAAAGTAGAACACAAACAAGTGGAGGTCAGAACCCTTCAGGGTGAGAAATAGCCCCAGGGGGAAAAACTGGGGTAGTATAAGGGGTAGAGCTTCAGCGGAGATGCAGAAGGTACTATGAAAAAAAAAACCTGAAGCTGTTTTGGTCCAAAAACAGTACAAACCTTGGACCAAGAGAAAAAATGAGTCTGCCCAACTGGACTGGGGTTGGAATCAGTCCATGTAGGGGAGAAAGGGTATGGAGACCCTTGTATCTGATAAGAAAGTAAGGACAGACTCAGGAGCGCTAAGCTTTAGAGTAACTGAAGCGCCGCAATGTCTTTCCTAAATGGGCCAATTAGGAAAGAAAAAAGGTACATGGAGAGCTTCAGGAGTACCTAACCTTAAAAGGTTATGGTAAGGAAAAAGTTTGTTACTTACCACAGGAAGTGGTTATAAGTGTAGCCCCCTAAGTATGCTGGCACAGCATTGATAGGGGTAGTGCCCATTTGTCAGGATCGTATAGGAATGTAAGGATATCTGAACCTAACAGACAGATAGATAAGTAGATGGATACAGATCTATCTAAAAATATATCTCACTATATCTATAAATATATATGTGTGTATATATATATATGTTTAAATATATACACATATAGGGTATATATGCATATATCTATAAAGAGATATGGACGGGCAGAAGACACACAGATAGATATAGATAGTATCTATATATATCTATATATATCTATATGAATATGTAGGCATATAGACACATATCTCCAGGTATGTGGATGGAGAGATGTCCATAGAACCTCATCCCCCCTAGGGATATAGGGAGAGAGGAAGATTCATCTGACAGCAAGAAGGTTGATACCTGCTTGAATAGATACATAGAGAATCCTCTTTTCCTGGTTATGACTGGGAGAGTCAGAGGAAAGGTCTCTTTGACAAGAAGAAGTCTGAATTTTTTGCAGAATTTGAGCTCTTGAATAACCAGGATGGCCTATGTGAAAATTGCAGAGGATAACTTCAGTCTGCAGACAGGAAGTCCAGATTTCTCCAGAAGTGCAGTATGGAGAATGGATAGAGGACACCCCTAGAGGAAGATACCCTAGTGACCCGCTTATGAGGGCAAGATGGGTATTAGGCATCCTCTAGCTACCATTGAAGAAAATTATCTCTGACGAGAAGACCCAAGGAGATATGGGCCAAGCCAGGGAATTGGCCCTCCTTTAGGTTTTCACGTAATGAAAGGCCTGAGGCTTATGCCTCAAAAGAGATTTAAGATGAGATGGTAAGGGTAGGGAATACCTGCCAGACATGGAACATGACTGGGGGAACCCCTCCTAACCATCTGGGGTTATCTGCTAGGCAAGATGTAATCCTTAATGGCATCACAAAGCAAAATATTAAAAAGATACAACTAACTCAGAACATAGCAGCAAGGATAATAATGAATATAAGCTCAATAGAACATATCACACCGATCCTGGCTGAACTTCATTGGCTACCTATTTACAGTAGAATAAAATACAAGATTCTTTTAACCACATTTAAACTAATAAATAACCTAGCACCATCTGTACTCAATACACGCATCAATGTAGAAATAGATAAACGGTCACAAAGGAGTAGAAACAAAAACACTATAGCAGTACCAAAAGATTACACAAAAGCTAAAAAGCAAACCAACAAGAGGGCCTTCTCACATTCGGCACCCATCCTCTGGAATAATCTTCCTGACAACATTCGCCTACTGTCGGACATAAAGGAATTTAAAACAAAATTGAAAACCCATTTATTCTCTTTACACTACAACAAAGGAGCAGAATCTAACCAAATTACACAAAGAGACACAGGTTAACGACCATACTACAATATGATATAACCCATAACAAATAACAATTAATAACATAACACACAAATAACAAATAACAATTAATAACATAACACACAATACTTAACCACATCCTTCATGTATCCAGATGACGACCCCCAAATTATATTATATGATCTGTCACTTTAAAATAACTTATACATTCACAATTGATCTGTCACCTTAAAATAACTTATGCATTCAAAATTGATCTACGATATATTTTATAAATACCTACAATGTAAATATGTTCAAATAGTTTACTGTTCAAACTTTATATTGTTACCTGTAAATAGTTCCATCTGTTCTATGTAAAATGACTAGGTATGCTATTTCACATACCATATAACTTACTGTTCATTGTAAACCGCACTTGATACTTGGGAAAGAGCGGTATAGAAATAATTGTTAAATAAATAAAAAAATAAAATAAAGATACTGATGCTCTCTAGCAAGGGCCCATCGTGTAAAGCTACTCTGTAGAGATGCAGAGAGCATGCTGCAGGTTGGTTAGAAGAAAAAACTGGCTGTGGAAAGCCAGCAGGTAACAAGCTATTCTGCCAAGGACAAGGGGGCGAAGAATAGAAGTTAACCAACCAGATAATAGGTTGATAACCAGTTTGGGACTTAGCACTGAGGCTAGGAGGATTGCTAGTGGAGGGGAATCCCTGGTTGTGTAGTGAACAAAACCAGTGGTTAACCACTAGGAATTGCTGTATCTGCAGCAATTACCAGGGCAGCGTGGAAAATTTCTTTTCCCTCTTCCTTTTTTAGATTGGGAAAAACAACAACAGACATGGTAGGAGTTCCTATTGTCTGATGAGCTGCCCTAAGGTAACAAGGGGGGGAGACAACTCCAGAAGGGAGAATCCCACGGTAGAACAGGTAGAGGACCATAGGGGCTTACCAGTGTAAAAGGGCCACTCTTACAAACCAAATGTTGTAGTAAGAGGGAGGTAAGACAGAGTTGCAAGAGACCGACTATGGAGGAAGTCTCTGACAGGTGAGATGATACATGCCAGTAGAGGGAAACAACTGTCTATTGATAGTTGTTACCTCCGTTTCCTTCAAGAGGAAGAGGAAACTGTTAAGTATGGGCATGATCATCATAAAGACTCTTAGAAAAAAGATGTCTCATGAAGAGATATCTAGGTAGGTTAGGATGAATTTAGTGCAGATACTGCCAGTGAAGGAAGCAGACTGCCACCCTAACCACCAACCAAGAGGGACAATGAGCTATTTGAAACCCTGCGACTGCTGGGTTTGTTGACCCTGTTGAGGTTGTGGATTCTTCAGACCAGGGCGATGTTTCCCCTGTTTGGGAACATCTGTATGATGGGCAGATGATGGGTAAAACCTTCTCCCCTAGGGGAAGAAAGTCTGGTAGGACATTTCCTACCTACTGGGAAAGAAGAAGGCGTAGAACAGCCTCTGGAAAAAGGAAAGTCAGTGGATAACTGAGTAACCTGGAGTAAAGACTCCTTGTTGAAGAGATTTTCTCCAGTGCAAGGAGTATTTCCCAGTCTTTCTTGTGCCCATTTGTCCAAGTCTGAAGCTTGAAGCCAGGCTCTACGTCGTGACCCTATAGCTAGAGCAGAAGTCAAAGGAGTCTAGGGTAGCACAAGTAAGAAACCTAGAGATATTTTGAGTATGACTAATCAGTGAGGAATAGTCTTCACTCCTGGGCTCTTGAAGAAAAGGAGTCAAAAGATGTAATTTCCTTGTGACCTCCTCAAGAGATAGACCCATATAAAAAATATATGAGAGAATTCTTGCTGAAAGCATGGATGTCTGGAAGGTTTGACGTCCAAAGGCATCTAGTGTCTTAGACTCACGACCTGGCGGACAAGAAGAGTGCTTTTTATTACTCTTCACTCGCCTCATTGCTGATTCTACCACAATGGAATGATGAGGAAGTTGAGTCCTTTGAAACCCTGGAGAGGGGGGCACTTGATATAGGAGATCAGTTGCTCTGGAAGGTGGGGGTACCTTTAAAGGAGCTTCCCACATTCGTAGGAGGAGATCCTGCAAAGAATGATGCAAAGGAAGCATTATATTCTCCTTTGCTTTGCTAGGAACAGAGAGGTATTCTGTATTCCCTTGTATAGGATCTTGTCCAGGAATAGGAATGGCAAGTCATTTTGCCATATCCAGGAGGAAAGTCTGGAAAGAAGGATCCCCAGAGGGAACTTCCCTTGGATAGGCTAGATCTGATGAAGAACTAGCATTGGCACCGAGGGATCTATTCAAGTATATAGGAATAGAAGATCCTGAATGGTGCAGTATGGGATCCTTAGATGGTGGTCGCTGGTACTGCAGGTCAGAACCAGCGACAGTCGGTAACAGATCATCCATGCTAGGGATCGATTCCAAACTCGGCATCGAGGGAAGCGAGCCTGACGAGAGAAGCATGGAAGGTACCGACAGCAATAGTACTGTGGATATCGGTAACGATCTCGGTACCATATCTGATACCGGTGGATAAAGCACAGTTACTTACCTGTAACAGGTGATCTCTGGGAACAGCAGGAATAAGTCTTCACATATGGGTATCGTCGGTACCGACGAAGCCTGCGCGGGAACGCTCCCCAGCGTCCAATAGGAAAGCTTTTGGGAGCATCCCACAGCACCTGCGCGCTGCCTTCCCGCCTTTCCTGACTGCCTCTCTCCAGTTCGAGTTTTAAAGCTGAGACAAAGAGAGAGAGAGAGAGGAAAGGAAAGATAGATAGAGAGATACAACTCCTAGGGGAGGTGGGTGGGTTGTGAAGACTTATTCCTGCTGTTCCCAGAGATCACCTGTTACAGGTAAGTAACTGTGCTATCTCCAGGAACAAGCAGGAATGAGTCTTCACATATGGGGACTCCCCAGCTAGAGATGCCTGGGGGATCACCCAGATTGTGAGTCCCTGGGAAGGACTCCACTTCCACCCATGAATCTCAGGCATCCAGTCAGGGATGGAGGATAGCAGTTGATTAGGTATGGAACAGGTGTTTGAGAACAGCCTGACCAAACAAGGCATCCCGGAGGGAGTCCTTGTCCAAGCAGTAATGGGCTGTGAAGGTATGAACCGATGCCCAGGTGGCCGTTCGACAGATTTGGTCGATGGACACAGAGTTCAGATGAGCCATAGAGGTTGCCATGGCCCTCACATTGTGAGCTGTGACATGGCCCTCCAGAGAAAGGTTCTTACTCTGGTAGGCGAAGGAAATACACTGAGCAATCCAATTGGATAGAGTTCTCTTAGAGACTGGAAGTCCTAAATGAGAAGGATCAAAAGCAACAAAAAGTTGAGAGGACTTTCTATGTTGCTGTGTCCTTTGTAAGTAGAAAGCGAGTGCTCTTTTACAATCCAGGGTATGAAGATTCCTCTCTGCACTTGATGCATGAGGACCTGGAAAAAAGACAGGTAAATACACCTCCTGGTTCAGATGAAAAGGCGAGACCACTTTAGGCATAAAGTGTGGATTAGTTCTGAGGACTACCTTGTCATGATGGAACCATGTATAAGGAGGATTAGCCACTAAAGCTTGCAACTCACTGATACGGCGAGCTGAGGTGACTGCAATGAGAAAAATAACCTTCCAGGAAAGGAATTTCAAGGAGGTAGTGGCTAAGGGTTCAAAGGGTGGCTTCATAAGCTGGCCAAGAACCAGATTCAAGTCCCATGCCACTGGAGGTGGTCTAATGGGAGGTTTAGTCAAAAGAAGGCCTCTCATGAATCTTGCTATAAGAGGATGGGAGGAAATAGGTTGTCCATTGAGAGGCTTAAGGGATGCTGCAATAGCACTAAAATGGACCCTGATTGAATTTGTTTTAAGGCCTGCATGGGATAAATGCAGCAAATAGTCTAGTAAAGAATTCGAAGGTATTGCAAGAGGGTTGAGACCCTTCTCTGCACACCAAATGGAAAACCTTTTCCATTTAAAAGCATATGAACGTCTGGTGGAAGGCTTTCTGGAAGCATGAAGGATACCCTTCACTTGCTGAGAAAGGTGTAAATCCTGAAGGTCTAGGCCTTCAGCAACCAGGCCCTGAGATGAAGAGACTGAGGATTTGGGTGCCACAAGGTTCCCTCCTCCTGGGAGAGGAGATCTGGAGCAGAACCCAGGTCTAGGGAGGGAGCTTGAGAAAGATGCAGAAGTAGAGGGTACCACACTTGGCGTGGCCAAAGTGGTGCTATGAGGATCATAGACCCCTTGTCTCTCTGGAGCTTGAATAGAGTCTTGGGGATGAGGGGAATAGGTGGAAAGGCATAGAGGAAGTCTTGCCCCCAGTGAAGGAGGAAGGCATCCCTGGCCTGAGCTCCCTGACATGGAATCCTGGAACAAAACCGGGGAAGTTTGGCATTCCACGGACTTGCAAACAGGTCTATGTCTGGGGTACCCCAAATCCGAAAAATCCTGGCTATCTGGTCCCCATGGAGGGATCATTCGTGCGGAAGCAGAACTCAACTGAGTCTGTCTGCCCAAGAGTTTTGAACCCCTGGAAGATACACTGCCATGAGATGGATTTGATGCTCTCTGGCGAAGGCCCACAATTTCAGAGCTTCGTTGCAAAGCGACAGAGCCAGTCCCTCCCTGCTTGTTTATGTAGAACATGGCTACCTGGTTGTCCGTGTGAATGAGGACTGTCTTGTAGCTGAGCAGGGAGTGGAAGACTCTGAGAGCTAGAAAGATTGCTCTGAGCTCCAAGAGGTTGATATGTAGAGATGTCTCCTGTGGAGACCAGATGCCCTGGGTGGAGAGATCTTGTAGATGAGCTCCCCAACCCTTTGGAGAGGCATCTGTTGTAAGGGTTGCTTGGGGTAACACCTGTTGAAAGGGGGACCCCAGCAACAGATTTTGAGTGGACTTCCACCAGTGGAGGGACCAAAAGAGGTGACTGGAGGTTGCTATTTTGTCTGACAGGCAACCTGAGGCCTGGGTCCATTGGGTGGATAGAGTCCACTGAGCTGCCCTCATGTGAAGGTGAGCATAAGGAACCATATGCACCGTCGATGCCATGTGGCCTAAGAGTTGCAACATCTCTCAAGCAGTTAAATGGGATTTTAACTGAATCTGAGAGGCTAACTGCACCAAGCGTAGGCAACGGGCCTGGGGAAGATAGGCCCTTGCAGTTGTGGTATCCAGTAGGGCCCCTATGAACTCTAGAGACTGAGTAGGGGTGAGATGGGATTTTGGAATGTTGATTTCCAGTCCCAGATACTGAAGAATACGCCTTGTGCAGGCTAGGGAAGTCTGGGCCTCTGACTGGGATGGAGCTCGGATGAGCCATTCGTCCAGATATGGGAATACGAATATTCCTAGAGTGCGCAGGAATGCAGCTACTACTGCCATGCATTTTGTGAACACTCTTGGAGCAGAGGCCAGACCAAAAGGAAGCACCTTGTATTGGTAGTGCTTTCCTTGGAAAAGGAACCGAAGGAACCTTCTGTGTGTTGGATGACATGGGTGTATGCATCCTTGAGATCTAGAGAACAAAGCCAGTCCTGACTCTGGAGGTATGGAAGGAGAGTTCCGAGAGAAGTCATCTTGAATTTCTCCTTGCATAGAAACTTGTTCAATTCTCTGAGATCTAATATGGGTCTGTAGCCCCCTGTTTTCTTTGGAATGAGAAAATAGGGGGAGTAGAACCCTGAGCCCTGTTGAAGAAGGGGTACTTCTTCTATTGCGCCTTGGGCAAGAAGGGTAGCAATCTCTTGACCTAGAAGGTTGAGGAGAAATGTTTGAGAATTGAACTGTTTTACCATGGTGTGAGGAGGAAGGTTTAAGAAATGAAGCTTGTACCCATCCCTTATGATGGAGAGGGTCCATTGCTCTGCTGTGATTTGTTCCCATCTGGGAGCAAAGTGAGCTAACCTTCCTGGGATGGTGAGAGGCTCTGGATGTTCTAGAGCCAGAAAGGCTAAGTTCTCTAGTGGAAAGTCAAAGGCCCTGAGGAGGCTGAAGCTGTTGGGCCGTAGCAGTCCTCGCAGCCTGAGTTTTGGCCTGTTTTGGTTGTTGCTGTCTCTTTGTAGCAAAACGACCTTGAGAAGAGGCCTGACCATAACCTGAAGAAAATTTCCCTTTCTTTGGGAAAGATCCCTTTTTGAACAACCTCTTTTTAAAAGGAGCAGTAGTAGACTTTGAAAGTCTATCTAAAGCAGAATTTTCAGCATCCATCTGGTTGGCCTTTGCTTGCCAATCTTTGCCAAACAGGTTTTCCCCTGTACAGAGGAGGTTACCTAGACCATCCTGTACCCAGGATTCCAAATCAGAGGCTTGCAACCAAGCAACTCTGCGTGCACCTATGGCAATAGCCGAGGCTCTACTGGCCCCCTCAAAAGAGTCAAAGGCTGCACGGTTGGAAAACTTGGATACATCCTGTGCATGTTTAAGCCAGGTGATATATTCTTCTCTCTTATCTTCTGACATAAAAGGAGATAAGGTTTGCAGATGATCTGTAAGTTTTATTAGAAACATCCCCATATAGAGACTATAGGAGTTGATTCTGGCTACAAGCATACTGGCCTGGAAGATTTTCCTGCCAAAGGCATCTAGGGTTCTGCATTCTCTTCCTGGAGGAGCAGAGGAGTGCCTTTTTGTACTCTTGATCTTTTTCATAGCAGACTCTACCACAATGGAGTGGTGAGGAAGCTGAGTCTTATGAAACCCAGGACAAGGAGGAACACGATACATGGTGTCCAACCTTCTAGAATGAGGGGAGGTGGAAAGAGGAGTCTCCCATATGCCTAACATGTGATCATAAAGGATCTCATGTATTGGTAAGGTGGCTGCCTCTTTAGGAGCCTTAGGATATTGATGGATATCTAATTTTTTGGCTCTAGGTTCAGTTTCAGAGGTCACTGAGATGGACAGGCCTTTGGCCACCTCCCTAATGAAATCCTGAAAAGTCTTCAGGAGGAGACATTCTCCTTTTTGGAGAAGAGGGTTCCTGAGGAAGGATCCCCGATGCTTCAATTGAGACCTCTGAAGTATCAGAGTCTTCAGAGGAATCGAAGTATCGACTGTCTGGATGCTCTCGCAGAGCCCGATACGCGTACCGGGAGGTATCGACATCGGGAGTAATCGGTACCGAGTCGGTGCTGATAGGCATCACTGGATAGCGTACCGCTGCCGTCGATGCTGATGTCGATGCAAGCGGTACTGGTATCGGAACCAATTTCGGATCCGGTATCGGAACCGATTTAGGATCCGGTACCGGAACCGATTTAGGATCCGGTACCGGAATCGGTACCGGTACCGACAACGGGGTTTGTTGCAGTACCGTAGGCATCGCAGCTTGTATGAATGCCGTGATGGCACGCTGCATGGTCAGAATATTCTGATCCATTGATGCCACCAATGTCTGGATGTCGGTACCGGTGGTAACCGCCGGTACCCCAGAACATTGTAACAGGTGATCGGTCGAGGCCGAGCCATCGATGTCAACCTGTGACCCCATAGGTAGAGCTTTGGAAGCCGGAGCCTCCCACCGGGGTAATTTTGCCGGTGTGGATTCCTCAAGAGTAAGCCCGGGGCATCTCAATACTTAGAGGGAGATGAACTCTTTGAGGACCGGCCAGATTTAAGTTTGGTTACCTGAGATCCATGGGATGAAGAAGAAGCCCTGGAAGACGTCGATGCCACAGAAGCTGCATCGGAGGGAAACAGGGTACTGAGCTTGGCTGCCCGATTTTGTAACCCTCTCTTAGACATCATGGAACAGGACTCACAATCCGCAATGGAGTGGTCAGGACCTAAACATTTTAGACACCAGTCATGGGTGTCAGTGACAGAAATAGTGCTACTGCACTTTGTGCATTTTTTAAACCCGGAGGCGGGTTTTTCCATGAGGAAAAATATATCTGTAGGCCTAAGGCCCCAGAAGAAAAAATGCACTGAAAAGAGTAGTAGGTTTTGTTTTATTTTTAAAGAAAGAAAAAAGACCGGTGGTACCGGTGCGGAATCGAGAAGGCAAACACGCGACTAAAGAAAAATAAAAGAAAATAAGAAATTCTTCAGCGGTGACAGGAAACACGACCTGCTGGCTCCGCGGAAAAGAAGAACTGGAGAGAGGCAGTTAGGAAAGGCGGGAAGGCAGCGCGCAGGAGCTGTGGGATGCTCCCAAAAGCTTTCCTATTGGACGCTGGGGAGCGTTCCCGCGCAGGCTCCGTCGGTACCGACGATACCCATATGTGAAGACTCATTCCTGCTTGTTCCTGGAGATAGACCAGCCGGTGGCAACTCTAACGGTATCGGAGGAACCGAGAGTTGCGGATCCGAATTATCGGAACCGAGCCTTCGGTACCGACGGGAGTCGGTACCAAGGTGAGTCGGTACCCAGTCCTCCAGACTGGAGATCGATTCCAGACTCGGCATCGAAGGAAGCGAGTCTATCGATGCACGTCTGGAGGGTACCGACGTCAGTACTAGTATCGGTGTCGGTACTGATACTGGAAGGTCGATCTGGAGCGTATCTACTGGCCCCGCAGGTACCGAGGATGCCAGACGACGATCCTTGGTGAGGAATGTTTCATCCAACACCAGTGCCGATGCCGGGGTATCGGTACTGCTTGAAGCGGATGCCATCACCGGGCATGGCTCAGGTATGTTCTGTGAGGGGTGAACCTCAGGAACAACCTGAAACCCCACACAGGCTTTGGAGGCCAAAGACTCCCACTGGGGTTTTGAAGTCAGTGGATTCTCGAGGACAAGGCCATAGGCATCTCTATGCTGTGCATGAGAAGTGCCGCTCGAGGACTGGCTAGTCTTAACAGACTGTTTTTGGGTTACCTGATCCTGTGTAGAAGAAAATATGGTCGGTGCCCTGAAGTTGGAGGGGGACCGCGTGTCGAGGGGAACTCAATGTTGAAAACATCTTCTCACAATACTATTGCCCGAGGGCTCCGGAGGAAAATGGTCAGGATCCAAGCAGGTTAGACACCGACTGTGAGTGTCTAAAAATAAAGTTGTACCGCCACAGTTTGTACATTTCTTGGGGAAAATGGCTGGCGGTTCCATGAAGGATAATCAAACTCTGGAATTTGTTACCGGAGGATGTAGTAAAGGCTGTTAGTGTAGCTGGGTTTAAAAAAGATTTGGACAAGTTCCTGGAGGAAAGGTCCATAAACCATTATTAAAAGGGACCCAGGATATCAATGCTTGACCCAATACAAGCATTGTGAAACCTGTGTCTTTTGGGGAAACTGCTAGGTACGCATGACCTAGATTGTCCACTGTTGGAAACAGGATACTGGGCTTGATGGACCTTGGTCTGACCCAGTATGGTATATCTTATATTCTTATGGACTTCACCAACATCTACAATTGTTTCTTCAACCTAAAACTGTGGCTCCAACAACATAACCTAATGATAAACCAGAAACAAACTGAAGCCCTCCATATATTCACAGACCCTACTTTCTCACCACCAAGCTCATTGAACTTCCAGGACCACCACATAAAAGTGAAATTAGAAGTTAAATACTTGTGGATTATTTTAGACCAGAAACTAAACTTCCAATCCAAGATAAAGAAAACAACAAGCTCAGTCTACCTCAAGTTAAGAATGCTATGAAAAATCCACCCCCTCTTTAGTCTAGACCTCTTCCGATCGGTATGCCAAGCACTAATCACCCTGATCCTGGACTATTCCAACATTATATATCATGGATTCCCTAAACATACTCTACACCCGCTACAATTGGCCCAGAATACAGCTGCAAGAATCATCACAGGAGCCTCAAGCCATTCGCAAATCACCCCCATACTCTTTCACCTCCATTGGCTACCCATTCTGCCCAGAATAAGATACAAGTTTCTTGTTACCATCTTCAAAATCATACACAACAATTCAGCTTCCTGCCTCCAACACCTAATTTCAACTCCAAAAAATGACTGCACTCGTGAAGCTTGTAGACAGAGCTCCCTGAACCTCTTGGCCATCTCCACACAGAAAGCAAAAAAGCAAGCAAACTACCTGTAACTGCACATAGCACAGTTACTTACCTGTAACAGGTGATCTCTGGGAACAGCAGGAATAAGTCTTCACATATGGGTACGTCGGTACCGACGGAGTCTGAGCAGGAATGCTTCCCAGCGCCCAATCAAGAGTTTTTGGAAGCATCCCAGCACGCCTGCGTGCTGCCTTCCCGCCTTTCCCAACTGCCTCTCCTCAGTTAAGTTTTAAAGCTGAGACAAAGAGAGAGAGAGAGGAAAGGAAAGATAGATAGAGATACAACTCCTGTGGAGGTGGGTGGGTTGTGAAGACTTATTCCTGCTGTTCCCAGAGATCACCTGTTACAGGTAAGTAATTGTGCTATCTCCAGGAACAAGCAGGAATGAGTCTTCACATATGGGGACTCCCAAGCTGAGATGCCTGGAGTCCCAGCATGTCATAGGTTGGAACATGCTATCTCCCAGAACACCAGGCATCCTGAGGATGGAGGGTAGGAGCTGAAGAAAGAAAAATGCTGTGGAACAACTAACCTAGCATAGGACTGCAGAGAAGGAGTCCATGTGTGGATGATGATTGTCATCAATGATATTGCAAAGAATATTGCAATATGGACCTCCCCTGACAGAATTTCATAGAAGTATGGAGGTTCATGGATCTACTGGGAACCCAGTAGAGGAACCCTGAAGAGGACCTCACTGTAAAGTGGAGGTAATAAACCTGTAGGAAAACAGTGGAGGTTAGAATCCTGAAAGGTAACAGGTAACCCCAGTAGGAAGAACTGGGGTAGTACAAAAATGGTGGGCCTCCAGCGGAAGGCTGTATGACAAAAACCTAACTCTTTTGGCGGCAGAGTGGCTCACTCTTAGGAGCAAAAAGAGAAAGGCTAACCGATTTGGACAAACAGGCACAGTCCTTGTGGGGAGAAAGGGTATGGGAACCCCTTATATCCCAAAAAGAGAGGACAAATGCCTGAGGCGTTAAGCCTGTGATTAACTGAAGATCCACAATGTCTCTCCTAACTGGGGTAAGCTAGGAGAGATATTGGGCACGGAGAGCTTCAGAGGTACCTAAACCCTTAGGTTATGGTATAAAAATTGTTGACTACCACAGGAGTGGTTGTGTGTGTAGAACCCCAAACCTGCTAGATAGCATAGGTATGGGTAAAGCCCCTCTGTCAGAATCATATAGGTATATGAGGATAGACAGTGATCTCACTGTCTATCCTCATATACCTATATGATTCTGACAGAGGGGCTTTACCCATATATTCTTATATATCATATATATATATATATATATATATATGTATCTGTCGAGATATTTTATTATAGATAGATAAGTATGTGGATACATATCTATCTAGATAAGTATGTGGATACATATCTATCTATAATAAACTATCTCGACAGATAGATACATATATAGATATATATTATAGATATAGATATATAGATAGACATATAAGAATATATCTATAGTGAGATATGGAAGGGCATAAAATACACACAAAAAATAAATATGGATATGTAGGCCTACATATGGGTGTCTGGAATTAAACAGACAGAGATATGCCTACAGCACAGTGGTCACATAGGATATGTGGAGAGGAAAGATTCATCTAATAACAAGGAGGTGGAACCTACTTGAGAAGACATATAGAGAATCTATTCCTCCTGGTCATGATCTGCAAGAATGCTAGCTAGTGAAAAATAACCAGGACTGTTACGTGAAAAACAGAGGATAATATCAATGTGCAGCCAGCAAGTCCCGAGTCTTCCAGGACTCTAGCATGGTAAGTAGACAGAAGACACCTAGAGATGAGATACCATGTTGACCTGCTTAAGGGCAAAAGTATCATGCGTTCTTACCATGAGGACGAGCATATCCCCGATTGGGAATACTATGGACCAAAGCAGGAACTGGCAACTCCTTGAGCTTTCACGTAAGAGAAGGCCTATGTCCTTTATATCAAAAAAGGAGATAGTAAAAGAAGGGAGAACCTTCTAGTCATGGGAGATATGACTGAAAAGCCTTTTCTAACCAACTAGGATAGCTGTTGGAGAAAAAAAAAACCCCATGCTCCCTAGCAAGGGCCCATAGTGGAAAGCTTCTCTGTAATTGCAGAGAGCATGATGCAGGAGAATGAGGAGATAGAACTGGCTGCTAGAGAGCCAGTATCTCTGCCAACTATGCTGCCAAACCCAGGAGAATGGAGATGGCAGAAATAGAAGACAATGCAGAAAGCTTGTAGTGAGATGATCTCCAAGAGAGATGAAGCACTGACTTGGAGCCACTACTAAGACTAGTCAGAATGTTAGTGGAGGACAATCTGGTTGTTTGAAGACCAGAACCAGTGGACCAACATTAAGGCTCCTGCATAGGCAGCTGCTAGCAGGACAGCAGAAAGAATCTTACTGTTGAAAACAGAAAGAACAGACAGAACAGGAGTAGCAAACCCTGGACATGTCTGATAAGCTGCCCCAAAGCAAGATTGAAGTAGAGGGTAACTCAGAGAGGAAAACTCCACACTGGAAAGTGAGAAAAGTAGAGAGGCTGAATAAAAAAGCCTCTCAGTAAGTAATTCCCTCTTACAGTGGAAAAACTTGGTAGAGGGTGAAGGGAATGGAGCTGAAGAAGACTTACAAGGTAGAAAGTCTATAGAAAGGGAAAAAGACATGCTGGCACAGGAACTATCATTTGATAGTGGTTAGACCTCTTTCCCTAGCAGGAGAAAGAGGAGAAACCTGTGACCTATAGGCATGAATATCCTGACAGCTCGTAGAAACATAGAAAAAATGGATATCTTTTGGAAAGAGATCCATGTGTAGGGGTTAGAATGAAGCAATGGATTGTCTTCATTGAGAAGAAGCAACTGTAGATGCTAACCCCCAGAGTCACAAACATCTGATGATGATTGATCAGAAACCCTGCAGATGCTGGGTTTGCTGAGCCTGGCGAGAGGTTGGATGCTTCAGACCAGGACGATGCCTCCCCTGTTGGGGAACATCTGTATGAAGGGCAAGTGATGAATAAAACCTTCTTCTCCTGAGGGAAGAAAGTTTGGTAGGAGATTTCCTACCTAGTGGGACAGAAGAAGGTGTAGAACAACCCTTAGGAACAGGTAAATCAGTGGATAACTGAGCAACCTGACGTAAAGACTCCTTGTTGAAAAGATTTTCTCCAGTGCAAGGAGTATGTCCCAGACGTTGTTGTGCCCATTTGTCCAAGTCTGAAGCTTGGAGCCAGGCTCTAAATCGTGCCCCTATAGCAATAGCAGAAATTCTGCTAACAGACTCAAAAGAGTCTAGGGAAGCACGAGAAAGAAACCAAGAAATATTCTGGATATGCTTAAGCAGTGAAGAATAGTCTTTACTCCTAGAAACTGGAAGGAAAGGAGTCAAAAGATGTAACTGTTTGGTGACCTCCTCAAGAGAAAGACTCATATAGAAAATATAAGAGAGAATTCTTGCAGAAAGCATAGATGTCTGGAAGGTTTGACGTCCAAAGGCATCTAATGTCTTAGACTCACGACCTGGCGGATAAGAAGAGTGCTTTTTCTTACTCTTTAGCCGCCTCATTGCTGATTCCACTACTATGGAATGATGAGGAAGTTGAGTCTTTTGAAACCCTGGAGAGGGGGGGCACCTGATATAAGAGATCAGTTGCCCTGGGAGGTGGAGGTACCCTTAAAGGTGTTTCCCACATTCCTAGAAGGAGATCCTGCAAGGAATGATGCAAAGGAAGCATTATGTTGTCCTTTGCTTTTGCAGAAACAGAGCCTTGTGCAGGATCATGTCCTGGAATAGGACTGGCAAGGGATCGTGCTATATCCCGGAGGAAACTCTGAAAAGAGCGATCCCAAACAGGAATCTCCCTTGGGCAGGGTAGATCCAAAGAACTAGCCTGAGCATCCACAGAGTTATCCAAATATATAGGAATAGAAGATCCTGCAGAGAGCAGTGTGGAATGCTTAAAAGATGTTTGCTGGTACTGGTTGTCAGGAGCAGCCACCATCCTTACCACATTGTCCATGCCAGGTATCGACTCCAAGCTTGGTATAGAATGGAGTGATCCTGTTGAAAAAAGCATGGCAGGAGTTGGCCACGATGTTACTGTGGGTACCGGTAGCGATGGCAATACCGGTACCGATGTTGGAGTCGAACCCGACAAAGGCATCGGAGCAGTCATCGGTGACAGTTGAAATGGTACCGAGGAGACCAAACCCATCCGGGCACTATCTCCGGTACCGAAGCACCGGTATCGATCGATGTCGGTACCAAAAGCTATTTGTACCGAGTCCTCTAGACTAGAGATCAATTCCAAACTCGGCATCGAGGGCAGAGAGCCTGATAAGCAAAGCCTGGAAAGCAACGACCGCAAAGGTAATGAGGTCGTCGGTACCAATTTCGGTACCGTGTTTGACACCGGTGAAGGAAGGTCAACCAGTGGCAACTCAATCGGCCTCAGGGGAACCGAGAGTTGTGGATCCGAATCATCGGAACCGAGCCTTCGGTACCGCCGAGAGACGATACCAAGGCGAGTCGGTACCCAGTCCTCCAGACTGGAGATTGATTCCAGACTCGGCATCGAAGGAAGCGAGTCTATCGATGCACGTCTGGAGGGTACCGACGGCAGTGGTAGTATCGGTGCTAGTACCGATAATGGAAAGTCAGTCTGGGGTGTATCCACCGGTCCCGAAGGTACCGAGGACGCCAGATGACGATCCCTGGTGAGGAGTGTTCCATCCAACACCAGTGCCGATGCCGGGGTATCGATACCACTCGAAGCAGATGCCACCACCGGACACGGCTGAGGTATGTTCTGTGGGGGGTGAACCCCAGGAACAACCTGAAACCCCTTATTTGCTTTGGAGACCGAAGACTCCTGCCGGGGTTTTAAAGCCAGTGGGTCCTCGAGGGCAAGGCCGGAGCCGTCTTCATGCAATGCATGAGACCTACCACTCGAGGACTGGCTAGTCTTAACAGACTGTTTGTGGGTTACCTGATCCTGTGTGGAAGAAGAAGGGGACGGTGCCCCGAAGTTGGAGGGCAACCGTGTATCGAGGAAATCTCGATGTTGAAAACCTCTTCTCACCAAACTGTTGTCAGAACCCCAGCAGGTTAGAGACCGACTTTGAGGGTCTAAAAATAAAGTTGTACCGCCACAGTGGGAATATTTCTTGGAGAAAGCGCTTGGCGGTTCCATGAGGGAAAAAGAAGAGGCCTAAAAGGCCTAAGAGACCGTGGGACACTAAGAAGAAAATATCCCGTGGAAAAGGAAAATTTTTCAGGAAAAGAAAACACCGGCGGTACCGGTGGCGTCGGGAAGACAGCCGCGACCACAAGAAAACTAAAAAATAAAAACAAGAATTTTCTGCGGTGACAGGAAGACGTCTTGCCGGCTCCGCGGAAAAACGAAAACTGAGGACAGGCAGTTGGGAAAGGCGGGAAAGCAGCATGCAGGCATGCTGGGATGCTTCCAAAAGCTCTTGATTGGACGCTGGGAAGCGTTCCCGCGCAGACTTCGTCAGTACCGACGTACCCATATGTGAAGACTCATTCCTGCTTGTTCCTGGAGATTATCCCTTTACACACCGACAATATGAAACATACTACCCCTTACACTAAGAGGATGTCACAACCTTACAGAATTCCACAAAAAATTGAAAACATACCTATTCTAGAACCACTATAAACTGGACTTCTAACTTACAAGCAGATATTTACCAGTTCCCTGAGTAGCCTCCACCATCTGAAATGTACCTCCCAGCTAAATATTATGAACAAATGGACCCTTTTACAGAACACAGACTGACTTTCATATTGGTCCTACAATGAACATATTGCATTGGCCTTGTATATAGTTATATGATATTCCAAGTTAATGTTGTAGAAGTTCATGTATTACTTCCATCAGTTCCTTGTGTTCAGTTCCATGTACAACAGTAGCATTTCTGCACTGTTAAACGATGTTATATGTAAATTGCTTTGAATTTTAGAAAGGCGGTATAGAAATGTATACAAATAAATAAATAAATCTGCATCCAGGCACTATCATGCAGACCACAGGAACTGGCTTCTATGAGTTGTTTCAGAAATATTACAGTGGCTTACCCGCAGTGATGGATTTTATCCAGTTATGAAAAATCCAGCACTTACTGAGTTATCGTCTCCTCTGCCAGGGCTATGGAGCAAGGGAGGGGAGCTCCAGAAGAGAGCTGACCTACTGAGAGAAATTAAAAGTTCATTTCCTGGATCAAGGAATGCTGGTGATCACAGAGAGAATAACATGATCTGCAGTCTGGTTAAGATGCGGCCAAAAGAAGGTGCATGTCATCCTACAGAGCCCTGCGGTAGATAACATGCTATAATGGGGTTGGCACGTGCAGATAGTAAATAACTTCCTTAGTATGTAGGTGGTTGTCCTAGTAGGGGTACAAGCACAGTAAAGGTAGGATCAGCACAGTGATAGCCGAGCTTCTGAGGAAGCTAATGATTTAACGTCTGGTGTACACTGAGAGGTGACACAGGCACGTTACTTGGCAAATTCTCTTTACCCACACTTTCTAAAAGTGAAACTGGATTAGGTCCAGGTCCCCAGGTACATAATTCTCTCATTATATAAAGGACAACTTTCAAAGGGATTCAGCTAGCTACTGTAACTAATTAACTAAATACCCAGAGTTTATTGCCCTGGTTGAAAACCACCCTTCTCCCCTCCCCCTTGCAACTGAAAAGCCACATGAGGATTTCTAGACATTTTTGGTCTGATTATAAAGAGGCATTCTTTGGGTAGGGGAGTGGGGTGCTTCAGTCAGGGGAATAAACAGGAAAGTAAGTGTGGATGCATCTGGGATTTTCACACATTACGCCCCCGTTCTTCAGCCTGCAGAAAAAGCAGGTGCAAAATACACAGGAATAAGAAGCCCCCCATGCAAACTGTTATGATACGTTTTGGAATGGCAATATATAAAGATTTACAATAACCATACTGTAAGTGGTCTGCAACAGGAAATCCTACCTGGCAAATGCTTTGGAAAGCAAGAAAAAGGAGGAATCAGGAACCACGTTAGCAGCCCGCAAAGTAAAAATCCTATCCACCAAGAACCAAGCCAGCGCACGTCAGCAGGAGTTAGCTCATTCCTAAATTAAAATAAGAATTTTTATTACATTAGTACTGGCTTGCATAAAATACAGTCCCTTACACTATAGAACACATACTAAGAATTCCACTTCATGCATGTCACAGAACACTGCTAAAACCTTTTTATGAGTTAAGAGTTTGTGCCTGCGAAAACCAACATTTTATCTTGTATTTACTGAAGACTTTAAAGCATAAAATAAAATTCAATATATTATTACCAGGGGATTAAGGAAGTGGGAGATTTCTATAGTGATCTCACTCTTGCAAAGACTACCAGGTTGATATTAAGTGGCAATCTAATCTCAACTAGACTGTGATTCTTTATTTCGGCTCTTATTTTCTGCCCCTTTGTCTTATTTCTATCCCTTTTACCATCAAATTCAAAACTGCTAATGAAAATAAAGAATATATGGGCACAATTTTTTTAAAAAGCCGATATTCAAATGCCACAGAAGTCAGCCCTGGGACTTAAATATTGGCAAGATATTCAAAGGCGGTATCTGGGTAAGAACTGCCACTGAATATCTGAGCCGAATGGTGCTGTCTGAATAAGTGCCAACTCTTTCTCGCTGGCACTTACCTTGCCAGCTGACATTTATCATCATAGCAACTTAGGCCTGTCTTTCATGCGTCCTAAGTTATCCAGACATGCCAGCACTTATCTGGATAGCACCAATACTGCCTTCACTCCACTCACGGATCACTCCTACACTAACTGGATAGTTGCAGGGCAGTCTGTTGAGATATTTAGCAGACCACCTTTACCCAGATAGCTTTCTGTTGGCCATTGGGATAAGGATTTTGAATGTAGGGCTCTACAATATCAGTCCTATCAAACCAATGTCAACATATTGTGGCAAAGTCAACCATTTTGAGCATGGGGGAGGTGAACAGCATAAGGAATTCACCTTAATCAAGGGGCCTCTGTTAGGTATGCAGGGTCAAAAGGCCAGAGCCACAGTTCAAAGGCAGAAAAAACGCAGCTAGAACAAGTTCCAGCAAATGCTTGACAGTGTAAGAGGGATAGATTGCAAGCACGAGGACAAAAACCCTCACTCTAACAACTGCACTGATTATTCTGATGTCAGAAGGCAGGGGGATTACAAACACCTGGGACAGAAAGAGGTGGGGTTGGATCCCAGTGAGTATAAACCTTGGTTGAATTATGGAGAGAGTAGTGGAAGGCGTGGAAGAAGGAGTAGTTGGAGAAGGAGCAGAGGAAGCAGCAGAGGACAGACTTCAGAGCAGCAAGGACGATGGAATGCTGGAGAAGCCAGAGCAGGTGCTAACTTCTGGAGACAGGCTGAGCTACCCATTGCTGAGAAAGGTGATTTCCCTGAATCACGTTTGCAACAAAGGTGGGAGCCAGGAAGTAGAGAAGTTTTCAGACCACCAGAGAGGTTTTCAGCAGGGCACTCTGATCAAGTGGGTGAGTCAGAACCTATGCAATTGGGAGAACCAGTGTCAGAGCTAGGGGAAGAAGAGGATATGTTGATGGATTGTTCTTTATGCCAAGCTCTAGACTTGAAGTATCTTAAGAAAGGCCAGCCTTGAAAGAACTGTTCCTCTTGCTGAAGTAACCTCAGAGCTAAGCAGTGAGAAAGTAAATTCCTGTGTGTTTTGAAAGGAGGAATTTACTGCAGCATAAGCTAGTGAAGTAAGGCTATGATTCATGCTTCTGTGTCAGCTGTGTTGAAACTCTACAATGGAGAGCAAGTTAATTAGCTGCTATAAGAGTTTGTGCTTTGCTCCTGTCTTATATGAAAAAGCCTGCTATAAGAGTTTGTGCTTTGCTCCTGTTTATAAGAAAAGCCTGCTATAAGGGTCCTGAGGACACTTTGAATGCTTACTTCATAACCTAAGTTTGGTTCTTCACCTGGAAGTGCAGCCTAGAGAGAATTATGGCTGAGTGAAGATAAATTGGCCATAGAAGAAGTAAAGTTTGTTTTTCTATTGCACTGATTGACAAAGGACAATAACAAAAGTGGCATCTTGTTATATGTGAAAAGGCTAAGCTTCTGCAGTGAAGAGGACTTTAAAAGCCAATGTTGAGTTCTGTTTATTTTGCCACCAACTTGCTGAACCTTAAGCAAAAATCCTATAATTTAAAATTCTGTAAGTGGTACCTGGAACCTGATCTGTTCTATTGTGTTCAAAAATAAACTTTCTTTTTCTGTCATAAGCCTTACCCTTGGTTTAACACGACTACAATCCTTCTACTTAAAGCATAAATATAACAGCTGATAGAAGAAGGTTCTCAACCACCACGTCCTCAACAACTAGAAGACTAGTGGTTTTGTCGTTGTGCTTGTGACAATATATAGTGCCATCAGCACATGCTATGTGCTTTAATGGGGGATTATGAACACACAAAAATGGAGGGAAGAGCTTTAGTAGGAGATTACAGAAACGTGTATTTAGAGGGGGATGGTCTGGGAAGTCGACACAGAGGTAGAGAAGCAGATCTAGGTTTAACAAGATGGTGCAGGGTAGAACAGATGTGTGGAGAAGCAACTGGAGTTAAGGGACGGAAAGTGGACGGAAATTCAGGGGAGACTAGTGGGGCATATAGGAAAATTGGAGGGGTGAGACAGAGAGAAGTGGAAGAGGAAGTTAAGGGATAGGTGAAGATGGAGGGCAAATCAGTACAAGTGGAAACAATACTCTAGAGGAGAAACAGACAGGTCTGTCCATCTACTAGGCAGGCTAGGCAGCTGCCTAGGGTGGCAGATTTCTGTAGGCTGCACAGCGCCCATGGCAGTCCATGTGCTTCGGCACATATGGCCTGCCACTTCTGACTCCCCTCCAACAGAAATTTGTGTTGAAGCACATGGCCTGCTGCAGGCCGCTATAGCCACCGCCACGCTGAGCCAAGCTGTCCCACCCCCCCCCCACCCCCCGCCAATCAAATAAGCAGCAGTAGGGGCTGCAGCATGGCTGGGGCTTCTGCGTGGGGTGGCAGAAACCCTTGGGCTGGCCCTGGAAACAGATGGAATTTGAGGAGTTTGTAGGACAAAGTCAGAGAAGGGAAGTTTCAAGAAATATGCTATCCTGAAGCAGTGTAGACTCTCTCTCCATGGAACTGAAGGAGGTAGGGAAACAAGAGGTACAGTTGAGGAAGGAGTGGAGTTGACTGCATGGTAGGTCCATCACCTCACACAAGTACAATTTATTTATTTATTTAGACAGTTTTTGTATACCGCCTTATCCTTCAATCAAAGCGGTCACAACACAAGTGGGGGATACATTTAACACGCAGGGATATGAGACACATATGCTAATACTTACAGGGAACATGGGCAATGGAGGGTTAAGTGGCTTGCCCAAGACCACAAGGAGCATCTGTGGAACTAGAAACCCCAGTCCTTCCGGCCCAAGGTTGCTGTCCTCTAGTGGGATTTGAACCCCCGACCTTCCAGCCTGAAGTACCTTGCCCCAACCACTAGGCTACTCCTCCCTCAAGCAGTCATTATCAGGATTTTGGTGGAATTTGTGAGAGATGGTTATTATTACTAGTTATGGCAAGGCCATTTTTGAATTTCCCATGGTTCTTTGGAAGTCTGTAGGCACTTTATAGTTGGGAGTGTCGCAAAGTCTCTTTTCACATAGGAAAATTACCTGTAGAGCCAGGCCTGATGGGGAAGGGGGCAAAGAGGTGTGTTACCCTGGGACCCATGGATCTCTGAAGACGCCGGTCTTGGGGTTTTTTTATGAACAATGTTAGCATGTTTCAGCTTTTCCAGTTACATTTTGGAGCAGTAGTCATTGTGTTCACAACACAATTAACACAGTCATTTGAATTTTATTACTCCAGGACACTTAAAAACAATTTTCAAACAATGTAGGGGGTTCAGAAAGGTTTTCTGCTCTGGGCCCCATGTTGGCTCTCAATGCCCCTCTGTAGAGTTTCCCTTTGAAATCCGCTAATGGAGTTTGCAAGTGTAAAGTATGTGGAGTAAAGCAGAACAAAACAAGCATGTGTGTGCTTCATCAGAACTGCTCTAAGCACCCTCTACATAGCCTTTCATCCTATAGAGGGGGCAGGGGCAATTTTCAAATGGAATTCAATCAAGAATTGCCCTAAAATATATAATGCTAGATTTAGTAAACTGCGCGATCGCATTACTGCCAGCTAGCATCTTATTTACCTCAAGTCCCATTTTATGCAATGGAGCTTATTTATCAATTACGCACATTAATGGCATTAACATGGTAGCACACTTTAGTAAATCTAGCCAATATCCACATAAAGAAGGTAAATTAATAAATTACAACACCACAAAGATGAAGGAGTCACAAAGTATAATCATAATCCCCCACAAATTATTTAGAGAGCAATTTTATATCTGCACGCAGGTGTTGTGTTGAAAGTATGTGCATATTTCCTCTATGGGGACTTTGCCGAATTTTCAAAACAAACGTATGCATGTACTTCTTGTTTCAAAAATTACTCAGAGAAACAGTGTACATTCAATTACTCCTGATCTCTGGGCTGCACACTTTTACTGCTTGTCACAGATAGATGTACATACATACAGGCTCTGTCCATGTACTTTTACCTGCATAAAATCTATTTCTGCTGGTAAAATACTGTTTTACCCACAGAAAGGACACCTTTTACCTGATAATTTTCTTTTCTTCAATCCTATTAGACCAATCCAGGAGAGTGAGTTATGCTTTCTTGCCAGCAGGTAAAGGCAGACTTGAGCAACTTTCAGTGATGTCATCACTAGGTATATATACTGGTGCAGCACTGAGAGAAACCAGCATGACACTTTTCAAGCAGTAAACTGAAAAATCTAGAAAAAGACTCATAATGCATAACATTAATAGCCAACAATTCAACTTGCAACAAACAACATGAGCAAGTATTTAGCTCTATTAGCAGAAATACATTTTTCCTAGCAAAAAAAGTTTCAGTACATAAGAACATAAGAACATAAGATATGCCATACTAGGTCAGACCAAGGTCCATCAAGCCCAGTATTCTGTTTCCAACAGTGGCCAATCTAGGTCATATGTACCTAGCAGTTTCCCCAAGAGACACAAGTTCCACAATGCTTGTACTGGGTCAGGCATTGATATCTTCGGTCACTTCCTAATAATGGTTTATGGACCTTTCCTCCAGGAACTTGTCCAAACCTTTTTTAAACCCAGCTACACTAACAGCCTTTACTACATCCTCCGGTAACAAATTCCAGAGTTTGATTACACGTTGAGTGAAAAAATATTTTCTTTTATTAGTCTTAAATAGTTTACCCTGTAGCTTCATTGCATGTCCCCTAGTCTTTCTATATTCTGATAAGGTAAACAATCGATCTACGTTTACCCGTTCCACTCCGTTCATTAATTTATAGACTTCTATCATATCTCCCCTCAGCCGTCTCTTTTCCAGGTTAAAGAGCCCTAACCTTTTTAGCCTTTCTTCATAGGAGTATCTTTCCATCCCCTTTACCATTTTGGTGGCTCTTCTCTGAACCTTTTCTAAAATCTCTATATCCTCATATGTAAGGCTCTTTCATTAATATATGGAGGACCGTGTGTCACTTTTAACAAGCAATTAAAAAGATTCTGATATTGAGTACCCCCTCAAAAAAGCCCTGCTTACCAGAATTAACTCTGCATCAAGCATTGATACAAACGATGCAAAAAAAAAAGGCAGTAGGGCATGCCAACCTGAAATAGGAGTCATCTAGAGTGGGTCCTGGACTGGTCCTGCAGGATTCAAGGAATGAAAATTATCAGGCAAAATTTCTCCTTCCTTATCATCCTGCTAGAGTAGTCCAGATGAATGGGATGTACCCAAGCAGTCAGGACACAAGATAGGAAGCTAACAACAACCCTTTTGCCTGGACTGCCCTGTCAAAAGCATCATCTGCTCCTGCTCCCACATGCCCGTTTTAGTGCTTCATATACTGTTTATCATTTATTAAAATTTGATTGACCGTACTTGGCCTGGCAAACAGAGTGGTTTACAATAAAAAAATTACACACAAAATAAAGGAGGAAAAAGGAAAAGGAATTCCATTTCATGGAAGAAAAGAGATAACAAAAAAAATATAGCGATAGGAGGAAACAAACAATGACAAATTCAACATACTAGGAGATCTGGTAGTCCAAGAGATCTGGTTACCCAAATATATGTCTCAGGTGAGTTCTATTCCAAATGCTTGAGTGAATAAAAAGTTTTAAGGAGCTTCTTAAAGGTGGGGAGTGAAAGTTCCCGCCAAAGCTGGAAGGGGAGGCAGTTCCAAAGGGCAGGGGCTATTTAGAAAAAAAGCTGAATGGCGAGTGGATTCATGTCTGACTCGTGTGAGGGAAGGGAGGACCAGGCGGTTATCCTGGACAGAACAGATGCACCGTTGAGGCACAGAAGGGATAGTCAAAGCAGAGAGATCTGGCAGGGCATGGTTGTGAAGGGCCTTATGGGTTAGTGTGAGTATTTTAAAGTGGATCCTTTCAGGGAAAGGGAGCCAGTGGTGTTGAATGAGGAGGGATATGATGTGATCAAATTTCCTGGCGTGAGTAAGGGCAGTGTTCTGGATGGATTGTAAATGCTTTAATTGATGTTGAGGAAGGCCAGTGAAGATAATATTACAATAGCCAAGATGGGTAATAATGGTACTAAGAAGTATAGTAAGGGCAATCTGATCTCAGAACGGGAAAAGGGCATGAAATGTGCGAAGGGCTGAAAATGTGGAACAAGTAAGGTGAGAAATATGGGGGGAAAAAAGAGTTTGGTGTCAAGATGGACACCAAGGTATTTAAAGAAGGGGAGTAAGGTGATGGAAGTGAGGCCAACTGAGGGAGCTAATGAAAGGGAGTGTTTAGAACCCATAATCCAGGTGGCTTTGGTCTTAGTTTGAGGGCATTATTATACAGACAAGCAGAGAAAGAGTCCAGTACAGAATTAATGGCAGAGAGATCAGGTTGTGTGCTGTCAAGTCATGCAAGAAGTAAGATATCATCATCATATATGTAGAAGGTGATACCTAGAGACTGGATAAGGGCAGCAAGAGGACTAAGGAAAACATTAAACAAGAGGAAGAACAGTGAAGACCCTTAAGGAACCCCACAATGAAGGGAGTAGGAAGCTGATAAGAAATTGTGATGAAGGACATGATAGGAGTGAGAGTTTAAGAAGGAAGAGAACCATGAGAGAACAGAATCCCAGAGACCCACCTCGTGAAGATGAGAGAGGAGGAGGTTGTGGTCTACGAGATCAAAGGCGGCCATAAGATCAAGAGAAATAGCAAGAGCAAAGAATCCTCAGTCAAGAATGCTGTGCATGTGATTAAGGAGGGAAGTAAAGCATAGTTACTCACCTGTAACAGGTGATCTCCGGGAACAGCAGGAATTTAGTCTTCACATATCGGGGTATCGCCGGTACCGATGGAGCCTGCGCGGGAATGCTCCCCAGCGTCCAATTAGAAAGCTTTTGGGAGCATCCCACAGTGCCTGCGTGCTGCCTTCCTGCCTTTCCCAACTGCCTCTCTCCAGTTGAGTTTTAAAGCTGAGACAGAGAGAGAGAGAGGGAAAGAGAAAGAATTAGATAGAGAGATACAACTCCTAGGGGAGGTGGGTGGGTTGTGAAGACTAAATTCCTGCTGTTCCCAGAGATCACCTGTTATAGGTGAGTAACTATGCTATCTCCAGGAACAAGCAGGAATGTAGTCTTCACATATGGGGACTCCCTAGCTTTAGATGCCAGGGAGAGAACCCCAGAAGTTGTGTGTCCCTGTGAAAGGGCTCCACTTCCCCCAATGGATCTCCGGCATCCTACCAGGGATGGTCGGTAGGAGTTGATTAGGTATGGAACAGGTATTGGAGAACAGCCTGACCAAACAAGGCATCCAGGCGGGAGTCCTTGTCCAAGCAGTAATGGGCTGTGAAGGTATGAACCGAGGCCCAAGTGGCTGCTCGACAGATGTCATCGATAGATACAGAGTGCAGATGAGCCATTGAAGCTGCCATGTCTCTCACATTGTGAGCTGTGACATGGACCTCCAAAGGAAGATTCTTACTCTGATAGGCAAATGAAATACACTGTGCAATCCAGTTGGACAGTGTTCTCTTGGAGACTGGAAGTCCCAAATGAGAAGGATCAAAAGAAACAAAGAGATGAGAGGACTTTCTATGTTGTTGTGTTCTTTGTAAGTAAAGAACAGTTACTTACCTGTAACAGGTGATCTCTGGGAACAGCAGGAATAAGTCTTCACATATGGGTACGTCGGTACCGACGGAGCCTGCACGGGAACGCTCCCCAGCTTCCCAAAAATGAAAGCTTTTGGGAGCATCCCACAGCGCCTGCGCGCTGCCTTCCCGCCGTTCCTAACCAACTCTCCTCAGTTCGAGTTTAAAGCTGAGACAATAGAGAGAGAGAGGAAAGGAAAGATAGAAAAGAGATACAACTCCTAGGGGAGGTGGGAGGGTTGTGAAGACTTATTCTTGCTGTTCCCAGAGATCACCTGTTACAGGTAAGTAACTGTGCTATCTCCAGGAACAAGCAGGAATGAGTCTTCACATATGGGGACTCCCTAGCTAAGATGCCTGGGAGATCCCCAAGGATATGAGACCCTGGAAAGGGTCTGCGTCCTCCTATGGATCTCAGGCATCCATCCAGGGAAGGAGGGCAGGAGTTGTTTAAGAATGGAACAGGTGTCTGAGGACAGCCTGACCAAATAAGGCATCCCGGCGGGAATCCTTGTCCAAGCAGTAATGGGCTGTGAAGGTATGAACCGAGGCCCAGGTGGCTGCTCGACAGATCTGGTCGATGGACACAGAATTTAGATGAGCCATAGAGGTGGCCATGGTCCTCACATTATGAGCTGTGACATGGCTCTCCAGAGAAAGGTTCTTACTCTGGTAGGCGAAAGAAATACACTGAGCAATCCAATTGGACAGTGTTCTCTTAGAGACTGGAAGTCCCAAATGAGAAGGATGAAAAGCAACAAAAAGCTGGGAAGACTTTCGATGCTGCTGTGTCCTATGTAAGTAAAAAGCAAGAGCTCTTTTACAATCCAGAGTATGAAGCTTCCTCTCTGCACTGGATGCATGAGGAGCTGGAAAAAAAGACAGGTAAATATACCTCTTAAGATGAAAAGGTGAGACCACTTTAGGCATAAAGTGTGGATTTGTCCTAAGGACTACCTTATCATGATTGAACCTTGTATAAGGTGGATTAGCCACTAATGCCTGCAGTTCACTGATGCGGCGAGCTGAAGTAACTGCAATGAGGAAAATAACCTTCCATGAAAGGAATTTCAAGGAGGTAGTGGCTAAGGGTTCAAAAGGTGGCTTCATGAGCTGACCAAGAACCAAATTTAAGTCCCATGCCACCGGAGGAGGCCTAATGGGAGGTTTAGTTAAAGTTAGGCCTCTCATGAATCTTGCAATGAGAGGATGAGAGGAAATAGGTTGTCCATTGATGGGCTTAAGGGATGCTGCAATAGCACGCAAATGGACTCTTACTGAATTTGTTTTAAGGCCTGCATTGGAAAGATGCAGGAGATAGTCTAAAAGAGAATTTAAAGGTAGTGCTAGAGGGTCAAGACCCTTTTCAGCACACCAAATGGAAAACCTTTTCCATTTAAAAGCATAAGAACGCCTGGTGGAAGGTTTTCTGGAAGCATGGAGGATATCCTTCACTTGTTGAGAAAGATTCCAGTCTTGAAGGTCTAGGCCTTCAGTAACCAAGCTCTGAGGTGTAGGGACTTTGGGTTTGGGTGCCACAAAGTCCCTTCCTCCTGGGACAGAAGGTCTGGAGCAGCTCCCAAGTCCAGAGAGGGGGCTTGGGAGAGATGTAGAAGTAGAGGGTACCACACTTGGCGTGGCCAGCGTGGAGCTATGAGGATCATAGATCCTTGATCCCTCTGGAGTTTGAAAAGAGTCTTGGGAATCAAGGGAATGGGTGGAAATGCATACAGGAAGCCCTGACCCCAATGGAGGAGGAAGGCATCCTTGGCCTGAACTCCCTGACACGGAATTCTGGAACAGAATCGGGGAAGTTTGGCATTCCATTGACTTGCAAAGAGGTCTATGTCCGGGGTTCCCCATTCTTGGAAGATTCTGAGTACCTGATCCATGTGCAGGGACCATTCGTGTGGAAGCAGAACTCGACTGAGTCTGTCTGCCCAAGAGTTTTGGACTCCTGGGAGGTATACTGCCAGGAGATGGATTTGATGCTCTCTGGCGAAGGCCCACAATCTTAAAGCTTCGTTGCAAAGCGACAGAGAGCCAGTTCATCCTTGCTTGTTTATGTAAAACATGGCTACTTGATTGTCCGTATGAATGAGGACTGTCTTGTAGCTAAGGAGGGTATGAAAGACCTTGAGAGCTAGAAAAACTGCTCGAAGCTCCAAGTGGTTGATATGAAGGGAGGTCTCCTGTGGGGACCAAGTGCCTTGGGTGGAGAGGTCTTGTAGATAGGCTCCCCAACCTGTTTGGGAGGCATCTGTTGTGAGGGTTGCTTGGGGCAACAACTGTTGGAAGGGAGACCCCGTAGATAAAAACCTCACCCCTCATCATTGAGTGTTAGAAATTTTTCAAATATTTATTTGTCGGAGCTAAGCCGTAGGAGGCACAGGGAAAATCTAGCCCCCCACCAGACTGCTAGCTTCTTTTATTTTATTTTATTAATGGTTCTTCACCAAATCACTTATCTCAAGTTCCTTCCTGGACTGCTGACTCCTCCTCCCTAACAGATCTTTTAACATGGCTTAACACTTTACGCTCCAACATACAATTCACTGCTCATGTTAGCTCATCAACTGTGGATTTTTTAGATGTTCGAATTACCTTATCTGAAGGTCACCTCTCTACCACTCTTTTTCGAAAGGCAGTGCAATGTAATAGTCTATTGCACTATCATAGTTATCACCCAGTCCCTCTACGACGGGGATTGCCATTTGGTCAATTTTTAAGACTTCGTCGGATCTGTCACACTATAGCAGATTTTAATTTGCACGCTTACGATCTTTGTCAGAGACTTGAGCAACGTGGTTATCCAAGAGCGGTGATCAGAAAAGCAATGAGACAGGCACGTTTTGTCCACCGTGAGTGGTTACTTGATCCACAATATGCGGGCACAAATTCCAATTCTTCCAATTCTGCAGATTCCATCACAGGAGTTCTCCCATATATGGAACAGAGTTCGGCGGTGTTACATATTTTGCAAGATCACTGGTCTATCTTGCAACTTTTTGATTGTTTCAAGAAACCCTTACGATTAGCGTTTTCCAGAGGGCGAAATCTGGCTGATTGGTTGATGAAAACTTCATTGGCAGCAGATCGCATTAACCGCCCACCGGTGACTACCGGTCATTCCCCATGTGGATCCTGTCCGTATTGTATTACAGCAATGTCAGGGGTGGAATGGTGTTGTCCAAATGGGTCCCGATCATACCAGCGATCCTGGGATACTACATGCCGCTCTATATACGTGGCATATATTTTGGTCTGCCCTTGTGCCTTGATATATGTAGGCCGGACTATACGCCCGGTGAAAGTTCGTCTTTCAGAACATGCATCTCGTTTACGCCATAAGGTCCTTACTGCTCCGATTGTATCACATTGTATATCACATGACCATTGTTTTGGAGCTTTACAATGGTCAGTTACTGATCACGTCCCTGAAGATCCTCGAGGTGGCGATTGATTAACAAAATTACAGAGATTGGAGCAGCAATGGATCTTTAAATTGAACTCGGTAGAACCGAATGGGCTAAATCAAGAGATTGAATGGTTGAGTGTTGTGTGATCTCATTTCTCCCTTTACCAATCAGGGCAGGGATTCCCCTCTCAGTGGGGTTTACCCAGCTTGTATTGGTTGGTTCCTCCTATATATCTGGTTCCGGTTATAACGGCCCAACGAATTCAGTTTAGCCTCAGCCGCATTGACGGTGTTTTTGTGGATTTTCGTTGCCTATATCTATGAAGTTTTGGAAGCACTTGATACAGGGTACCATCCCCCGAAACGTGCACGTCGTGCTGATATATTTCTGGAAGAGCGACGATTCCCTGAGTGATCAATGAAGGACTTGAGATAAGTGATTTGGTGAAGAACCATTAATAAAATAAAATAAAAGGAGCTAGCAGTCTGGTGGGGGGCTGGATTTTCCCTGTCCCTCCTACGGCTTAGCTCCGACAAATAAATATTTGAAAAATTTCTAACACTGAAAGATGAGGGGTGAGGTTTTTATCTAAGTGATTCTTGCACATTAGTCTCTAAATTTGTTTCACTTGTGGGGTGTGATTTATTGGAAGGGAGACCCCAGCAACAGATTTTGAGTGGACATCCACCATTGGAGAGACCAAAAGAGACGTTTGGAGGTTGCTATTTGGTCTGAGAGAGCACCTGAAGCTTGAGTCCACTGGATGGACAAACTCCATTGAGCTGCTCTCATGTGTAGGTGAGCATAGGGTACCACATGCACTGTGGAAGCCATGTGGCCTAGCAGTTGTAGCATCTCCCGGGCAGTTAAGTGGCTCTTTGACTGAATCTGGGAGGCTAACTGCACTAGACGTTGGCAACGGGCCTGAGGAAGGTAGGCCCTTGCAGTAGTGGTATCCAACCAGGCCCCTATGAATTCTAAGGACTGAGTAGGGGTTAGCTGAGACTTTGGGAGACTTACCACAAGTCCCAGATACGGCAGAATGCACCTTGTGCGGTTCAAGGAATTCTGGGCCTCTGACTGAGATGGAGCTCGAATGAGCCAGTCGTCCAGGTATGGGAAGACAAATATTCCCAGAGTTCGTAGAAATGCAGCAACTATTGCCATGCATTTGGTGAACACTCTTGGAGCAGAGGCCAGACCGAAAGGAAGAACTCTGTATTGGTAATGTTTTCCTTGGAAAAGAAACCGTTGGAACCTTCTGTGAGAGAGATGGATGAGGACATGGGTGTACGCATCCTTGAGATCTAGAGATCAAAGCCAATCCTAACTTTGAAGGTATGGAAGGAGAGTGCCCAGAGAAAGCATCTTGACCTTCTCCTTGCATAGAAATTTGTTCAATTCTCTGAGATCTTAAATGGCTCTGTATCCCCCTGTCTTCTTTGGAATGAGAAAATAGGGGGAGTAGAACCCTGACCCTTGATGAAGAAGAGGAACTTCTTCTATTGCCCCTTGGGCAAGAAGGGTAGCTACCTCTCGACCTAGAAGGTCGAGAAGAGATGTGGAAGAATTGAAGTGTCTCACCATGGTGTGGGGAGGAAGGTCTGAGAAATGAAGTTTGTAGCTCTCTCTTAAGATGGAGAGGGTCCACTGCTCTGATGTAATCTGCTCCCATCTGGGAGCAAAATGAGCCAACCTTCCTGGAATGGTGAGAGGCTCTGGCTGCTTTAGAGCCAGAAAGGCTAAGTTCTCTAGCATCAAGTCAAAAACCCTGAGGAGGTTGGGTCTGCTGAGTTGCAGCAGCCCCTGTAGGCTTAGGCCTGGCATGTTTAGATTGCTGACGCTTAGTGGCAAAGCGACCTGTAGAAGATTGTTGGCCAGAAGTAGAAGGAAATCTGCCCTTTTTAAAGAAAGACTTTTTAAAAGGCTTTTTCTTGGCAGGAATGGAGGTTGACTTTGAAAGTCTATCCAGAGCAGAGTTTTCTGCATCCATTTGAGTGGCTTTTATTTGCCATTCTTTGCCAAATAGGTTTTCACCTGTATAGGGAAGATTTCCTAAGCCATCTTGAACCCAGGGCTCTAAATCAGAAGCCTGGAGCCAAGCAATTCTGCGAGCAGCTATGGCAATGCCTGAGGCTCTGCTGGCACCTTCAAAAGAGTCAAAGGCTGCCCTGTTGGAAAACTTTGAAATGTCTTGGGTATGCTTAAGCCAAATGAGGAATTCCTCCCTTTTATCCTCTGGAAGAAAAGGGAGGAAAGTGTGCAGTTTTTGTGCAACTTCCTTTAGAAACATACCCATGTAAAGGCTATATGAGTTGATTCTGGCAATAAGCATACTGGCTTGGAAGATTTTCCTACCAAAGGCATCCAAGGTCCTGCATTCTCTTCCTGGAGGAGCAGAAGAGTGTCTCTTTGTACTCTTTATCCTCTTCATAGCTGACTGCACCACAATGGAATGGTGAGGAAGCTGAGTTTTCTGAAATCCAGGACAAGGAGGGACACGATACATAGTGTCCAATCTACGAGAATGAGGAGAGAGAGTGAGAGGAGTCTCCCATAGATCAATCATGTGTTCATAAAGAACCTCATGAATTGGTAAGGTGACCGCCTCTTTAGGAGCTCTAGAATAGCCTAAAATATCCAATTTTTTAGCTCTAGGCTCTGATTCAGAAGTTACTGAAATAGAAAGTCCTTTAGCTACTTCTCTTATGAAGTCTTGAAAGGACAAGTCTTCTGGAGGAGACATTCTTCTTTTTGGAGAAGAAGGCTCTTCAGGAAGGGCTATGGATACTTCAGGAGACTCGTCTGATGTATCAGAATCATCAGAGGAATCAAAGTATCGCCTGTCAGGGTGCTCTTCCAACGCTCGATACGTGTATCGAGCAGTATCGACATCGGGCGTCCCCGGTACCGGATCGGTACCGGTAAGCAGCCCTGGACAAGGAACCGCTGCAGTCGGTATCTTGGTTGATGTCGATGCAGTCGGTACCGGTATCGGTGCTGGTGCCGGTACCGGAGCCGATACCGAGAACGGAGTTTGTTTCGGTACCAGCGGCGTCGCAGCTTGAATGAACGCCATAATAGCCTGCTGCATGGACAGAACATTGTGATCCATCGACGCCATGAATGCCTGGAAGTCGGTACCGGGAGATTGTGCCAGTACCCCAGAGCATTCTAACAGGTGATCGGTTGAGGCCGTGCCATCGATGTCAACCTGTAACCCCATAGGAGGAGCTTTGGAAGCCGGAGCTTCCCGCCGGGGTTGTTTTGCTGGCGCAGGATCCTCGAGGGCAAGCCCGGAGGCATCTCGATGCTTAGAGGGAGATCTACCCTTCGAGGACCTGCTAGGTTTATGTTTGGTTACCTGAGATCCATCAGGAGAAGAAGACCTGGAAGATGTCGATGCTACCGCTGGTGCATCAGCGGGAAACAGCACATGGAGCTTAGCTGCTCAGTTCTGTAACCCCCGTTTAGACATTAGAGAGCAGGACGGACAATCCGGAATGGAGTGTTCAGGACCCAAACATTTAAGACACCATTCATGGGTATCTGTAACAGAAATAGTACCGCTACACTTAGTGCATTTTTTGAACCCGGAGGCTGGTTTTTCCATGAGGGAAATTTTCTTGTGGGCCCTGAGGCCATAAGAAGAAAAATACACCAAGTGAGGAAAAATATCGATTTTTTTTTTTTTGATTTTTTTTTTTTAAAGAAAGAAAGAAAAGACCGGCGGTACCGGTCCGGAGTCGGGGAAGGCAGACACGCGACCAAAAAAATAAAATAAAATAAAGAACTTCTTCAGCGGTGACAGGGCTCGACCTGCTGGCTCCGCGGCAAAGAAGAACTGAGGAGAGTTGGTTTGGAAAGGCAGCGCGCAGGCGCTGTGGGATGCTCCCAAAAGCTTTCCCTTTTGGGAAGCTGGGGAGCGTTTCCGCGCAGGCTCCGTCGGTACCGACGTACCCATATGTGAAGACTCATTCCTGCTTGTTCCTGGAGATAAGGCTAAAGCTATTTTACAGTCCAAAGTATGAAGATTCCTTTCTGCATTTGATGCATGAGGCCTTGGAAAATACACAGGCAGGTAGACCGCTTGGTTCAGATGAAAAGGCGAGACCACCTTTGGCATAAAGTGTGGATGAGTCCTAAGGACTACCTTGTCATGATGGAACCTTGTATGAGGAGGATCAGCCACTAGTGCTTGCAACTTACTGATGCAACGTGCTGATGTGATTGCAATGAGAAAGGTAAATTTCCAGGAAAGGAATTTCAAAGAGGTAGTAGCTAAGGGTTCGAAAGGTGGCTTCATGAGCTGGCCAAGAACCAGGTTTAAGTCCCATGCCACTGGTGGTGGCCTAATGGGAGGCTTAGTTAGAAGAAGGCCTCTCATAAATCTTGCTACAAGAGGATGGGAGGAAATAGGTTGTCCATTTAGAGGCTTGAAAGAAGCTGCAATAGCACTCAAATGGACTCTTACTGAGTTAGTTTTAAGTCCTGCATTGAATAAATGAACGAGATACTCCAGTAATGATTCCAGAGGTATTGCAAGGGGGTTAAGACCCTTCTGCAAACACCATATGGTAAACCTTTTCCACTTGAAAGCATAAGAGCATCTTGTGGAAGGCTTCCTGGAAGCATAAAGGATATCCTTTACTTGCTGAGGGAGGTTAAGATCATGGAGATCTAGGCCTTCAGCAACCAAGCCCTGAGATGCAGAGACTGGGGATTGGGATGCCATAATATTTCGTCCTCCTGGGACAGGAGATCTGAAGCAGATCCTAACTCCAGAGAGGGAGCTTGAGAGAGATGTAGAAGCAGAGGGTATCACACTTGCCGTGGCCAATGTGGAGCTATGAGAATCATACAGCCTCTGTCTCTCTGAAGCTTGAATAGGGATTTGGGAATTAGGGGAATGGGTGGAAAGGCATAAATGAAGTCTTGACCCCAGTGAAGGAGGAAAGCATCCCTGGCCTGAGAGTCCTGAGCCGGAATTCTGGAACAGAACCAGGGAAGTTTGGCATTCAACGGACTTGCAAATAGGTCTATGTCCGGGGTTCCCCTATTTTGAAAAATCTTGGCCACCTGGTCTGCATGTAGAGACCATTCTTGTGGAAGCAGAACTCGACTGAGTCTGTCTGCCCAAGAGTTTTGTATGCCTGGAAGATACACTGCCAGGAGATGAATCTGATGCTCTCTGGCGAGGGCCCATAGTCGCAAAACTTCGTTGCAAAGTGACAGAGAGCCTGTTCCTCCCTGCTTGTTCACGTAGAACATAGCCACTTGATTGTCCGTATGAATGAGGACTGTCTTGTAGCTGAGCAGGGTGTGGAACACCCGAAGAGCAAGGAAGATTGCTCTGAGAGATTGATATGTAGATGAGTCTCCTGTGGAGTCCAAGTGCCTTGGGTGGAGAGGTCTTGGAGACGAGCTCCCCAACCCATTGGTGAAGCATCTGTTGTGAGTTGCCTGGGGTAAAGGTTGTTGAAATGGGGAACCCATCAACAGGTTTTGAGTGGACTGCCACCATTGGAGGGACAAAATAAGGCGATTTCTGTTTGCTATTTTGTCTGACAGGCACCCTGATGCCTGGGTCCATTGAGTGGATAAAGTCCACTGGGCTGCTCTCATATGGAGGTGAGCATAAGGAACCACATGAACGGTAGATGCCATGTGGCCTAGTAGTTGTAACATCTCTCGAGCAGTGAGATGAGGCTTTAGCACTGCTTGAGAAGCTAACTGCACCATGCGAAGGCAATGGGTCTGAGGAAGATAGGCCCTTGCTTTTCTCGTATCCAGCAAAGCTCCTATGAACTCTAAAGACTGAGTGGGAGTTAGACTGGATTTTGGGATGTTTATGACCAGACCCAAATACTGAAGGATACGCATTGTGCGAGATAGAGAAATCCTGGCCTCTGACTCTGATGGGGCTCGAATGAGCCAGTCGTCTAAGTAGGGGAAGACGAATGTTCCTAGAGTGCGGAGAAATGCTGCTACCACAGCCATGCATTTCGTAAACACCCTTGGTGCCGAGGCCAGGCCAAAAGGAAGCACCCTGTACTGGTAGTGCTTTCCTTGAAAAAGGAACCGAAGGAACTTTCTGTGAGTAGGATGAATGAGAACATGAGTGTACGTATCCCTGAGATCTAGAGAACAAAGCCAATCCTGACTCTGAAGGTATGGCAGCAGAGTTCCCAGAGAAACCATCTTGAATTTCTCCTTGAACAGGAATTTGTTCATTCTCTGAGGTCTAAAATAGGTCTGTGTCCCCCTGTTTTCTTTGGGATAAGCAAATAGGGGGAGTAAAACCCTGTACCCTGTTGATGAATGGGTACTTCTTCTATTGCCCCCTGGGCAAGAAGCATAGTGACCTCCTGAGCTAACAGGTTGATGAGAGAGGTCTGAGAATTGAACTGTCTTACCATCATGGGAGGGGGCATGCACCGAATGTGGAGCTTGTACCCCTCTTTTATAATGGAGAGTGTCCAATGCTCTTCTGTTATCTGCCCCATCTGGGGGCAAAGTGACACAACCTTCCTGGAATGGTGGAAGGCTCTGGACCACTGAGAGCCAGGAAGGTTAAGTTCTCTAGATGAAAGTCAAAGGCCTTGTGGAGGCTGAGACGGTTGAGGCTTAGCAGTCTTTGCTTTCCTTTGTTTAGGTGGTTGCTGACCCTTACGGGCAGATTGACCTGCAGAATGTCCCTGCTGGGAATAAGAGGGATAAAACCTCTTCTTCTTGGAGAAGAACGGTTTCTTGAAAGATTTCTTTCTTGCAGGATCAGCTGTGGCCTTGGATAATCTATCCAAAGTGGAGTTATCAGCATCTAATTCATTGGCTTTCTCTTGCCAATTCTTTCCAAATAGATTCTCACCTGTACAACGGATATTGCCCAGTTTGTCTTGCACTCAGAGCTCCAAATCAGATGCCTGGAGCCAGGCAATTCTACGTGCACCTATGGCAATGGCAGAGGTTCTGCTTATGCACTCAAAACAGTCAAAAGCTGCACAGTTGACAAACTTAGAAACATCCTGGGCATGTTTAACCAGTGTGAGAAAATCCTGCCTCTTATCATCAGGAAGAAGAGGACTCAAAACCACTAAATCCCCTGTGACTTCCTTAAGGAACATTCCCATATATAAAAAAATATAGGAACTGATCCTGGCAGAAAGCATGGAAGCCTGGAAAGTACGACGTCCAAAGGCATCCAATGTTCTACACTCACATCCTGGAGGATTAGAGGCATGCCTCTTTGCACTCCTGATCCTTCTCATAGCTGATTCCACTACAATAGGGTGGTGAGGAAGCTGAGTTTTCTGGAAGCCAGGACAAGGAGGGACTCAATACATGGTATCCAGTCGACGAGAGTGAGGAGAGGTGGTAAGAGGTGTTTCCCACATCCTCAACATGAGATCATGCAAGATCTCATGGACAGGCAAAGTAGCTGCCTCCTTAGGAGCTTTGGGATATAGCACAGTTACTTACCTGTAACAGGTGATCTCTGGGAACAGCAGGAATTAGTCCTCACATATGGGTACGTCGGTACCGACGGAGCCCGAGCGGGAAAGCTCCCCAGCTTCCCAGAAGGAAAGCTTTTGGGGCCTCCCACTGCGCATGCGCGCTGCCTTCCCGCCTTCCTGACCAACTCTCCTCAGTTCGAGTTTATAGCTGAGACAATAGAGAGAGGAAAGGAAGAGAGAGAGAGTAGGGGAGGTGGGCGGGTTGTGAGGACTAATTCCTGCTGTTCCCAGAGATCACCTGTTACAGGTAAGTAACTGTGCTATCTCCAGGAACAAGCAGGAATAAGTCCTCACATATGGGGACTCCCTAGCTAAGATGCCCGGGAGATCCCCTGAAGGGTATGAGACCCTGAAAGGTTCTTCATCTTCCTATGGATCTCAAGCATCCATTCAGGGAAGGTGGGCTGGAGTTGTTCAAGAATGGAACAGGTGTCTAAGGACAGCCTGACCAAACAAGGCATCCCGGCGGGAGTCCTTGTCCAAACAGTAATGGGCTGTAAAGGTATGAACCGAGGCCCAGGTGGCTGCTCGACAGATCTGGTCAATGGACACAGAGTTTAGATGAGCCATAGAGGTGGCCATGGCCCTCACGTTGTGAGCGGTGACATGGCCCTCCAGAGAAAGGTTCTTACTCTGGTAAGCAAAAGAGATACACTGAGCAATCCAATTGGAGAGTGTTCTTTTGGAGACTGGAAGTCCTAAATGAGAAGGATCAAAAGCAACAAAAAGCTGAGAAGACTTTCGATGTTGCTGTGTCCTGTGGAGGTAAAAGGCAAGAGCTCTTTTACAGTCTAGAGTATGAAGGTTCCTTTCTGCATTGGATGCATGAGGAGCTGGAAAAAAGACAGGTAAATAAACCTCTTGATTAAGATGAAAAAGTGAGACCACTTTAGGCATAAAGTGAGGATTTGTCCTAAGGACTACCTTATCATGATGGAACCTTATGTAAGGTGGATTAGCCACTAAGGCCTGCAGTTCACTGATGCGGCGAGCTGAAGTGACTGCAATGAGGAAAATAATCTTCCAGGAAAGAAATTTCAAGGAGGTAGTGGCTAAGGGTCGAATGGGAGGTTTAGTTAAAGTTAAGCCTCTCATGAATCTTGCAATAAGAGGATGAGAGGAAACAGGTTGTCCATTGATGGGCTTAAGTGATGCCGCAATAGCACTCAAATGGACTCTTACTGAATTCGTTTTGAGTCCTGCATTGGAAAGATGCAGGAGATATTCCAAAAGAGAATTCAATGGGAGTGCCAGAGGGTTAAGACCCTTTTGAGCACACCAAATGGAAAATCTTTTCCATTTAAAAGCGTAAGAACGCCTAGTGGAAGGTTTCCTAGAGGCATGTAGGATATCCTTCACTTGCTGCGAAAGATTGAAGTGTTGAAGGTCTAGGCCTTCAGTAACCAAGCTCTGAGGTGAAGGGACTTGGGGTTTGGGTGCCACAAAGTCCCCTCCTCTTGAGACAGAAGGTCTGGAGCCGCTCCCAAGTCCAGGGAGGGGGCTTGGGAGAGATGCAGAAGTAGAGGGTACCACACTTGGCGTGGCCAGCATGGAGCTATGAGGATCATGGACCCTTGATCCCTATGAAGTTTGAACAGAGTCTTGGGAATCAAAGGAATGGGTGGAAAGGCATACAGGAAACCCTGACCCCAATGCAGGAGGAAGGCATCCTTGGTCTGAACTCCCTGACACGGAATTCTGGAACAGAACCGGGGAAGTTTGGCATTCCACGGACTTGCAAAGAGGTCTATGTCTGGGGTTCCCCATTTCTGGAAGATTCTGAGTACCTGATCCATGTGCAGGGACCATTCGTGTGGAAGCAGAACTCGACTGAGTCTGTCTGCCCAAGAGATTTGGATTCCTGGAAGATATACTGCCAGGAGATGGATTTGATGCTCTCTGGCGAAGGCCCATAATCTTAGAGCTTCGTTGCAAAGTGACAGAGAGCCAGTCCCTCCTTGTTTGTTTATATAAAACATGGCTACTTGATTGTCCGTATGAATAAGGACTGTCATGTCGCTGAGGAGGGTATGAAAAACTTTGAGAGCTAGAAAGATTGCTCGAAGTTCCAAGTGGTTGATATGAAGGGTGGTCTCCTGTGGAGACCAAGTGCCCTGAGTGGAGAGATCTTGGAGATGAGCCCCCCAACCTGTTTGGGAGGCATCTGTTGTGAGGGTTGCTTGGGGCAACAATGGTTGAAAGGGGGCCCCCAACAACAGATTTTGAGTGGATATCCACCATTTGAGAGACCAAAAGAGACGATTGGAGTTTGCTATTTGGTCTGAGAGAGCTCCTGATGCTTGAGTCCACTGGGTGGATAAAGTCCATTGAGCTGCTCTCATATGTAGGCGAGCATAAGGCACCACATGCACTGTGGAGGCCATGTGGCCTAATAGTTGTAGCATCTCTCTGGCAGTCAAGTGGCTTCTGGACTGAGTCTGAGAGGCTAAGTGCACTAGACGTTGGCAACGGGCCTGAGGTAGATAGGCCCTTGCGGTGGTGGTATCCAACCAGGCCCCTATGAATTCTAGGGATTGAGTAGGGGTGAGTTGGGACTTTGGCAGATTGATCACAAGTCCCAGATACTGTAGAATTCGCCTGGTGCGATCCAGGGAAGTCTGAGCCTCGGACTGAGACGGAGCTCGGATGAGCCAGTCATCCAGGTATGGGAAGACAAAAATTCCCAGGGCGCGTAGGAATGCAGCTACTATTGCAATGCATTTGGTAAATACCCTTGGAGCAGAGGCTAGACCGAAGGGAAGTACTCTGTATTGGAAATGTTTTCCCTGGAACAGAAACCATAGGAATTTTCTGTGGGATGGATGGATGAGTATATGTGTGTACGCATCCTTGAGATCTAGAGAACAAAGCCAGTCCTGACTCTGTAGGTATGGAAGGAGAGTGCCTAGAGAAAGCATCTTGAATTTCTCCCTGTATAGAAATTTGTTCAATTCTCTGAGATCCAGAATGGGTCTGTACCCCCCTGTTTTCTTGGGAATGAGAAAATAAGGGGAGTAAAAACCTGACCCTTGTTGAGGAAGAGGAACCTCTTCTATTGCCTTTTGGGCGAGAAGAGTGGTCACCTCCTGACCCAACAGGTCTAGGAGAGATGGGGGAGAATTGAAACTTCTCACCATGGTATGGGGAGGAAGGTTGGAGAAATGTAGTTTGTAGCCCTCTCTGATGATAGAGAGGGTCCATTGCTCTGATGTGATTTGCTCTCATCTGGGAGCAAAATGAGTTAACCTTCCTGGAATGGTGAGAGGTTCTGGATATTTTAGAGCCAGAAAGGTTAAGTTCTCTAGTTTTAAGTCAAAAACCCTGAGGGGGTTGGGACTGTTGGGCTGTAGCAGCCCCTGCAGGTTTTGCCCTGGCCTGTTTAGGCTGCTGATGCTTAGGAGCAAAGCGAGCTGCAGAAGATTGTTGGCCAGTATTTGTGGCAAATCTGGCCTTCTTGTAGAAAGGCTTTTTGAAAGATTTCTTCTTGACAGGGGTAGAGGTAGACTTAGAAAGTCTATCTAAAGCAGCATTTTCTGCTTCCATTTGAGTGGCTTTGATTTGCTACTCCTTACCAAACAGATTCTCACCTGTACAGGGCAAATTTCCCAACCCATCCTGGACCCAGGGTTCAAGGTTAGAGGCCTGGAGCCAAGCAATTCTGCGAGCCGCTATGGCAATACCTGAGGCTCTGCTAGCACCCTCAAAGGAGTCAAAGGCTGCTCTGTTGGAGAACTTTGAAATATCTTGGGTATGCTTCAGCAGAAGAAGGAACTCCTCCTTTCTATCCTCTGGGATAAAGGGGAGAAAATGGCGTATTTTTAATGCAATTTCCTTCAGAAACATGCCCATATAGAGGCTGTATGAGTTGATTCTGGCAATAAGCATGCTTGCTTGGAAGATTTTTCTTCCAAAAGCATCCAGAGTCCTACATTCTCTTCCTGGGGGAGTAGAAGAGTGTCTTTTAGTACTCTTGATCCTTTTCATAGCTGACTGCACCACAATGGAGTGGTGCGGGAGCTGAGTTTTTTGAAACCCAGGAGAAGGGGGGACACGATACATGGTGTCCAGACGACGAGAATGTGGAGATAGGGTGAGAGGAGTCTCCCATAAGTCCATCATGTGATCTTGAAGAATTTCATGGATGGGCAGGGTGACTGCCTCTTTGGGAACCTTAGAGTATCCTAAAATGTCTAACTTTTTTGCTCTAGGTTCTTTTTCAGAGGATACAGAAATAGAAAGACCTTTAGCTACTTCAATGATGAAGTCTTGAAAGGATAAATCCTCTGGAGGAGACATTCTCCTCTTTGGAGAAGAGGGCTCCTCAGGTAGAGTAAGGGATACTTCAGCAGAGTCATCTGATGAATCAGAATCATCAGAAGACTCAAAGTATCGTCTGTTTGCTTCCAGGGATCGATAAGCGTATCGACCGGTATCGACATCGGGGGTACCCGGAACCGGATCGGTATCGGGAAAAACCCCGGAACCGGGAACCGGAATCGGTATCCTGGTCGATGTGGAAGGCATGGGTACCGGTATCGGTTGTGGTACCGGAACCGGAGAGTCGGTACCGCAGGGTGCGGTACCGAGGGCGTCACAGCCTTAATAAAAGCCAAAATGGCCTGCTGCATGGATTGAACTGTATGATCCATGGACGCCACGACTGTCTGGATGTCGGTACCGGATGATTGAGCCGGTACCCCAGAACAGTCTAACAGGTGATCGGTCGAGGCCGTGCCATCGATGTCAACCTGTAACCCCATAGGAGGAGCTTTGGAAGCCGGAGCTTCCCGCCGGGGTTGTTTGGCTGGGGCAGAGTCCTCAGGGTCAAGCCCAGGGGTATCTCAATACTTAGAGGGAGATTTTCCCTTTGAGGACCTGCCAGAGGAATGTTTGGTTACTTGAGATCCATCAGGAGAGGAAGACCTGGAAGATGTCGATGCTGGAGTATCTGTAGAAAACAGCATGTGAAACTTGGCTGCCCGGTTCTGTAAGCCACGTTTAGACATCAAAGAACAGGATGGGCAATCCGGAATGGAATGGTCAGGCCCCAAACATTTAAGACACCATTCATGGGTGTCTGTGACTGAAATAGTACCGCTGCACTTGGTGCATTTTTTAAACCCAGAGGCTTGTTTCTCCATGAGGGAGAATTAGTGAAGGCCTAAAGGCCTCACAGAAGTAACACACCAAGTGAGGGAAAAAAGGACAATTTTTTTTTTTTTTTTTAAATAAAGGAAAAAAGACCGGCGGTACCGGTCTGGAATCGGGGAAGGCAGACACGCGGCCAAAGAAATAAATTAAAATAACAACTTCTTCAGCGGTGACAGGAACACGACCTGCCGGCTCCGCGGAAAAAGAAGAACTGAGGAGAGTTGGTCAGGAAGGCGGGAAGGCAGCGCGCATGCGCAGTGGGAGGCCACAAAAGCTTTCCTTCTGGGAAGCTGGGGAGCTTTCCCGCTCGGGCTCCGTCGGTACCGACGTACCCATATGTGAGGACTTATTCCTGCTTGTTCCTGGAGATTGTAGAATCTCCAACTCCTTTGCCCTGGGCTCTGTTTAAGGAGCCACAGTAATGGACAGACCTCGAGCCTCCTCCCTGATAAAATCCTGAAAGGAGATATCTTCTGGAGGAGACATCCTGCGTTTAGGGGAGGAAGGCTCCTCTGTGAGGAATACTCCGGTACCGACAGAGCTGTCAGAATCCTCCGATTCCTCCGAGGATTCAAAGTACCTCCTGTCTGGATGCTCTTGTAGAGCTCGATACCCGGTGCCGGGGGGAATCGGTACCGGTGTATCGGTACTGGGAGGCATAGCATGACTGGGTACCAGCAATGCAGACACCGATGTCGATGCCGTCAGTACCGGTACCGGCGCCGGAGTCGGTGCCGGTACTGGTTGAAGTGTCTGATGCGGTTCTGAGGGCGTCGATGCCGCAAGGAGAGCCGCCAGACTGCGTTCGATAGCCAGGAACCTCTGGTTTATCGACGCTGCCGATGCCTGGGTATCGGTACCGGAGAAGGCAGCCGGTACCCCAGAGCATGGCACCAGTAGTTCTGCCGAGGTCGAGGCCTCGAGAACATCCTGGAGCCCCGATAATGCTTTGGAAGCCGAAGCCTCCCGCCGGTGCAATTTTGCCAGTGCAGAAACCTCAAGGGCAATGCCAGAGGCATCTCGATGCTTGGAAGGAGATCTACCCTTTGAGGACCGGCCAGACTTATGTTTAGTTACCTGAGATCCATGGGAGGAAGACAACGCCCTGGATGACGTCGATACCACAGAGGCTGCATCGGAGGGAAAAATGGTGCTGAGCTTAGCAGCTCGGTTTTGTCAACCCCTTTTGGACATCATGGCACAGGCCATACACTCCGAGATGGAGTGGTCAGGACCTAAACATTTGAGACACCACTCATGGGTGTCGGTGACGGAGATGGTACCGCCACACTTGGTGCACTTCTTGAAACCCGAAGCAGGCTTTTCCATGGTAATGAAAAATTTTGGGCTTAAGGCCCAAAATGACACGTGCACCTGAGGAGGAAAAGTTTGGAAAAAAGAAGTTTTGGGGGTTTTTTTAAATAAAAAAAGAAAGAAAGAACTGACGGTACCGGTATAGCGTTGAGGAAGGCAGACGCGACCACAAAAAAGAAGGAGAATGGAAAAATTTTCTGCGGTGACAGGATCGACGACCTGCTGGCTCCGCGGAAAACGAAGAACTGGAGAGAGGCAGTTGGGAAAGGCGGGAAGGCAGCACGCAGGCGCTGTGGGATGCTCCCAAAAGCTTTCTAATTGGACGCTGGGGAGCGTTCCCGCACAGGCTCCGTCGGTACCGACGATACCCCATATGTGAAGACTACATTACTGCTTGTTCCGGGAGATGAATGGTTTCAGTGCTGTGAAATGTACGAAAGCCGGATTGACGGGGATGCAGAGCAAGGGTGTTACAGGTGGTTGGATAACTGAGGGTGAAAGAAGCATTCAGCAAGTTTGGCAAGGAAAGGAAAGTTAGAATCAGGTGATAATGAGATTGGTCAGAGGGATCAAGCTATGAACCTTTTAAGAAAGGGTGAATCTATGCTTTTTTCCACAAAAGGGGAAGGGAACCACAGGAGAAGCTAGCATTAAGCATAGCACACTTGGGGGGAATATAGCCTAAAAGGGGATAAGAAAGACAGGCAAAGGAAATAGGATCAAAGGGGTATGAGGATGTCTTGGAGGAGGAAATAAGTGCTCAGAGACAACTAGGTAGCAACCCTTCAGTTATTCCTTTCAGACACCAAGGCAGATCTGCCCAGGAATAGACATATGCCCTATTGCAGTGAGCTTCCATTCCCTCTTGCACCAGCTTTGCAGCTAGAAGGTGCATTGACCCAATGGTCTCCTTAATCAAACGGGCAATAGAGAACAAAAAAGATCACATGACTGGCAGAAAGAATTGATAATTTTCAGGTATCTGGTCAACACCCTCTGCATGTCCTCTAGACACAGTGAGGAGACCTTCTGAAGTCCTCCTCTGAGAAGGAGGGCAGAACCACAGACTAGTTAAGATAGAAGAACAGCACCTTTGGAAGAAAGGAAGGCGCAGTCTGTAATAAGACAGAGGATGTTAAGATGACCAAAAATGATTCCCTACAGAAGGACTGCAGCTCTGAAAACTGCCTAGCAGAAAGAATTGCCACCAGGAAGACTACCTTGCAGGATCAAATCCTTGAGAGAGGCCTTGCAAATAGACTCAAATGGAAGCCCTTTCAACACCTTCAACACCACAGAGAGACTCCACTAAGGTACAACAGCACGCAACAGTAGATGTCATTGGTAGCACCCCTGAGAAAGCTGAGGATATTGGAGTTTGCTAGCAATGACATTCCCTGGATGAGACTCCTATAGCACTCCAGGGCCGCCACCTGAACATTTGGAGAGTTCAAGGCTAGAGTGGAGGAGTGGCCTAGTGGTTGGGGTAAGGTTCTTCAGGCCAGAAGGTCGGGGGTTCAAATCCCACTAGAGGACAGCAACCTTGGGCCGGAAGGACTGGGGTTTCTAGTCCCACAGGTGCTCCTTGTGGTCTTGGGCAAGCTACTTAACCCTCCATAGCCCATGTTCCCTGTAAAATAGTCATCTCCAAGTTATAATGCCCTGTTCAATGTAATTTCAGTTTGTTCAATGTAAACTGCACTGATGCAGAATAGTGTGGTATATAAGAGAATGTAAATAAATAAAATAGACCAGATAAAGATGCAACTATGTCCACTTTTCTGGCCTCCAGGGAACGAGAAGAGCAGCATCCCACAAAAACTCTCCAGACTCTAATATAAGCCAAAGATGTAGAGGCCCTTTTGGCCTTAAGCAGGGTGTCCAATACTACCCTAGAGTAGCCCTTCTTGGACAGACTATGCCTCTCAAGGGACATGCCATAAGTGAGAAGGAACCTGGGGTATTCCATCATTAGGGGTCCCTGATGAAGAAGACCCCTTATGACCTGTGAGTCACTAGAATCACCAGGCCTGAATGTGACTGAATCCTGTATAGAAGAAAGCTGACAAGGGTCAAGGAGGGAATATATAAAGAAATCCCTCCTGGAGTCACTCCTAAAAGCAGGGCATCTGAGCCCGCTGCCCACAAATTCTTCCTGCAGCTGAAAAGGTTTGTCCACACCTCCAAGCACTAGGACATCTCCTGAGGTGACCAGAACCTCTGGTCCAAGAGATATACAGCCCAGCCCTTCAGGCTGGCATTTCAGGTGACAATCACCCAATCAGCATTTACAGTAGCATCCCAGTCATCAGATGGAAGGACTTCAACCACCACTACAAATGTTCCTTAATCTCCTGTGGGAGTGGAAGCATCTGGTCAAACAACTGGGAAAAGGGAGATCAGAGAGCCAGCTGGTGCCTCTGCAAAAGGTACATGTGAGCCCTGGCCAATGGAAACAGCTCCAGGGTTGATGCCATGAACTCCAGGCCCATGGGGCTAAGTGCAAAATGCCCTGAGTTGGCTCTGAAGCTTGAGAGCCTCTCTAGTGTGAGGAAGACTCACCCCCCAGGAGAGTACTGAACCAAGCCCCGAGGTACTCCAAGTCCTGGGATGGGAGGAGGTTGCCATTGGGATAGTTGATCACCAACCTCAGTCTTTCCAGCCAGTAAATTAGCAGGCCAATATCGTCCCTGGAATTCCTCAGCGAGTCTAACTGGAGTAGCCAGTCATCTGGGTACCGGTGAACTCAGAGTCCTTCCTTATGCAGAATAGCTGCTACCACCACCATGACCTTCAAGAAGGTATGAAAGGTACATGGACAGGCCAAAAGGCAGAGTCTGGAATGGGAAGTTGTGACCCAGGACATAGAAGCAGAGAAGCTGCTTGTGCTGCTCCTGGATGGGAATCTGGACGTAAACCTCGGCGAGATCCAGGGAGGTAAGGAACTCCCCTTGCAGAACAGACGCAATGATTGACCTGATGGTCATCATGTGAAAATGAGGAACTTGAAGAGTGGCATTGTCCACTTTCAGGTCCGTAATAGTCTGGAAACAATCTCCCTTCTTGGGCACCAGAATGTAGATTGCAACCCAGAGACTCTTCTTATTTCCTCCACAAAATATAGCTGTATGTACATGGCAGATGCCATCTATGACTTAATCAGGATCTCCTACATGTCTTTGGCATCAGTGCTCATAGCAAAGTGATGATTCTTGCTGCGGAATTGATTTGCTGATGTAGCCTTCAAGAGAAACTCTACAAAAGGTATCCTTTGGAGGCTCCGCAAACTCCATTGTGTAACTCTGTCTGAAAATTCTCACTATCTTAAGTAATCTGGCTCCACTCTCAGAGAAACAATCTGAGCTGTACTACAACTATTAAACATTTATAAAGCACTACAAGGCATATGCAGCGCTGTACATACATATATAAAGATGGTCCTTGCTTGTTAGATCTTACAATCTAATTAAGACAGACAAAAGATAAGAATAAGGGGAAAAGCGAAGGATGAGGACACATAAGAAATAAGGGGTCAGGATCCAAAAGCAGCTTTAAAGATATGAGCCTTCAGCCTGCACTTGAAAAGGGACAGAGATGAAGCCTGACGCACAGACTCAGGGAGCCTGTTCCAGGCATAAGGAGCAGCAAGATGAAGGGACTGAAGACTGGAGTTGGCAGTGGAAGAAAAGGGCAAAGAGAGAAGTTAGTCAGTAGAAGAGCATAGCTCACGAGGAAGTGTGTAGGGAGATAGGAGAGAGGAAAGATAATGAGAAGTAGAAGAGTGAATGCACTTATAGGTCAGAAGAAGCAGCTTAAATTGGATATGGAAACGGAAAGGAGAGCCGATGAAGTGATTTGAGAAGAGGGGATATATGAGTACATTGAGGCCGGTGAAAGATTAGTCGTGCAGCAGAATTCTGAACAGATTGAAGGGGAGAGAAGTGGCTAAGAGGGAGACCAGCAAGAAGGAGGTTACAAGTCAAGATGGGAGGTAATTAGTGAGTGGACAAGTGTTTTAGTAGTGTGTTGAGAAAGGAAGGGGCGAATTTTGTTAATGTTAAAGAGAAAGAAATGACAGGTTTTAGTTATCTGTTGGATATGTGAGGAGAAGGAAAGGAAGGAGTCAAAGATGACCCCAAGATTGTGGGCTGAAGAAACAGGAAGTAGAAGAGTGTTATCCACAGAGATAGAGAAAGGAGGAATGGAGGAGGAAGGCTTAGGGGTAAAGATAAGAAATTCGGCTTTGGCCATGTTTAATTTTAAACAGCAGTGAGACATCCATGTGGCTATGTCTGACAGGCAGGCAGAGATGTGGGTCTGAAGTGTCAAAGAGATGTCAGGTGTAGAAAGATATTTCTGAGAATCATTGGCATAAAAATGATACTGAAATCCATGGAAGGAGATGAGCACCCCAAAGGACTGGGTGAAAAGAGAGAAAAGGAGAGGGCCGAGAACAGATCCCTGGGGAGGAGTGGCCTAGTGGTGGGGCAAGGTACTTCAGACCAGAAGGTCAGGGGTTCAAATCCCACTAGAGGACAGCAACCTTGGGCCGGAAGGACTGGGGTTTCTAGTCCCACAGGTGCTCCTTGTGGCCTTGGGCAAGCCACTTAACCCTCCATAGCCCATGTTCCCTGTAAAATAGTTATCTCCAAGTTATAATGCCCTGTTCAATGTAATTTCAGTTTGTTCAATGTAAACCACACTGATGCAGAATAGCGCAGTATATAAGAGAATGTAAATAAATAAACTGAGACAGAAATAACAGTAGAGAAGAACCACCAGAAGAAACACTAAAAAAACAATGGGAGAAATAAGAAGAGACGGTACAGAGTTCCTAAAACCAAGAGAGGACAATGTGTCAAGGAGAAGGTGGTGGTCAACAGTGTCAAAAGCAGCAGAAAGGTCAAGAGGGATGGGGATAGGATAAAGGCCCTTGTATTTAGCCAGGAACAAGTCACTGGAGACTTTGGCAAGTGCCGTCTCAGTAGAATGTAAGGGAAGAAAGCCAGATTGAAGTGGATCCAGCAAGACTTGAGAGGAAAAAAATTCAAGACAGCGGCCGAGGACTGCATGCTCAACAAGTTTTTAAATGAAGGGAAGAAGGGAGATGGGTTGATAATTAGAAGGACCTCTAGCTCGGAAGAGACCCACCAGATCTCACTGCAAGGGCTTACTTGCACCGGCAGTGGCCGATGCATCTCAGGAGTACTGAATGCTCTAAAACAACTGCAGCAGGGAAAGAAGAGGCCCCAGCTGGACTCCTAGCTGTCCAAAAGTGCATTCAAGTAGCATGTGAGGCCTTTCAAAGGGGTACACTTAGCGCCCCTGGGTCTGTCTTCTGAAAACTTTTGAGGGCGAGATTCTCCCAGGCATTTCACCAACTTTTTGAGATCCACCCCAAAGAGCAACTTGCTCTTAAAAAGGGAACTTGCTCAATCACAGCTTGAAGGCTACATCAGCAGACCAATTCTGCAGCCAGAATAACCACTTCGCTATGAGCACTGATGCCAAGACATGTAGGAGATCCCTGATCAAGTGGCATCTACCATGTATGTACAGCTCAGACTCTATGCATAGGAGGTTTCCAAGAAATGCGAAAAAAATGAAAACAGAACATGAGCTAATTCTGTAGCTACTGCTTGAAGCCAGCAGAGCACACACCCTAAGAGGTGTTGCTGCCCTAAGCTAGAGGCCTTCACAGCCCTGATCTCTTGTGCCTGGCCAACCCCCAAGGGGGCTGCCTGCTCCACAGAAGAGGAAGGTGCCAAGGGCCCAGAGGAGGCTTTAGAATCGGCATGAGGTCCCGAAAAAGGTGACAAAATAGGCCCTGGGCATCCCCATCACAGAGGGGGCAAAAGGAGCCCATTGTTAAGCTGACACGGCGAGAGCCACATGAAGCAGAACATTGGGCACCTAGCATCCTTGCAATAATCCACACGGCAACAACAAAAAGAACTGTGCAAAAATACATGAAAAAGAACTGTCAAGAAAATGGCACAGGTCGTAAAAAATCACCAAAACGAAATGGCACAGGTCGTAAAAAATCACCAAAAAGAAAAGCCCAGCATAGCCACAGCGAAAAGGAAAATCCAAAAAGGGAATCCCAGCACCTAAAGGGATAGTCAGGGAAACTCTAGCAGGGTTTTTACCCAACTGCCTACACAGGTCCAGGAGACCCTGCTGTCTAAGAAAGGCCTGGCTCTTCTTTTTATTTTAATCGCTTTATCAATTAGTACAGACAGCCAAATACAGCCCCATACAGCCAAATATAGACAGCCGAAAAAATAAAATTTAGAAAAAAATCTAAAAAACTAGATAGGGCAGATAATAGACATCAAGTGGGAAGAGGGGCCTGAACCCAACAACTTACCAACCCTCTCAGGAGCTCCACGGGGTCTTCCTGCTCCAACTCCTGCTCCTCTCTGGCCCACCAGTACTGGAATCCATGAGTAACAGCGCTGGACATGGGCAGCTGCCAACTCAAGGAGACATGGGAATAGCTGAACTCTGAGCAACATTAGGCCTACTGGCCTCAGAGGCGAAAGTACCATGAGGTCGGCCAGGCCTATCTGCACTGCTGCACCAGTCCAAACACCTGCAGAAGGCAGACAAATACTGGCTTCTCTCAATGCTGCACCAGTAAATATACCTATTGATGACATCATTGAAAGTTGTTCAAAGTCTGCTTCCATCTGCTGGCAAGGGAGCTGGTCTAGCAGGATGATAAGTAATAGATTTGAAAATTACCAATTGGTTTATAGTCAGAAAGGGAACTCATGATATTATTATTAAGGTACATGAGGAAAGCTTAGAATTACACATAATTTAGGTTTCCCTTTACAATTACTATTCTAACAAAGATACAGTTCACATGATACAGATAAAGAAGCCCCATTATGGTAAAGAAAAACTGGAGATTTTAAGGAATACATACAAAGATATCTAGAAAATGCCACATAAAAACAAGAAATTAAAGATTTACCATTGCCCACTATTGAAATCAATATAGATATTTAGTAGCTGCCCTCCAACTACATAGCCAACTGCAGGACCAATAACGGACATGCCGTAGCCAATTCCTAAAAGAAAACATTTCAATTAGTTTGAACATCTAGCAAGAACAATATCACAATTGGATTATAAAAGTTCATTCTTGAGTGCCAGAATTTGAAATCCTGAGGAAGGGCACCAAATTCTTAACAGCCAGTTGTAAATGCATTTAGTTCAATAACAATTATTACCATCTTTAGTACTAAACAAACAACATAAGTAGATGCTAATAAAATGCACTAAATTTAACCCATGGTTACTCCCCGACAATCTCATAATAATTCCATGACTGTGAGAGTTCCTACAGTTAGTCTACCAAGACCAGTACTGGGAGACACTTGTGATTATTGTAGTGGGTCATCCTGCCAGCTCCGTTAAGTATTCTTATTTCTAAACATTTCTACATTTCTAAAAATAAAACAAACTTGCATAAAATTACAACAGTAATAATCACACTTCACCCTGCCCAATTACATTTATTTATTTATTTACATTCTCTTATATACTGCGCTATTCTGCATCAGTGCGGTTTACAATGAACAAACTGAAATTACATTGAAAAGGGCATTATAACTTGGAGATAACTATTTTACAGGGAACACTGTTCTAGCCATGAAAGCTTACTAGAATAATAAGGTCTTTAGCTCCCAGAGAAATACTTTCAAATCACCTATTAGCCTTAAATCCTTGAGGAGGGAGTTCAAATGGGGAGGGGAGGGGGGCAGGGGGACTTAGTCTGAAAATGCCAAGCCCTACACATTACCCTAGTAGAGGGAACAACCAATAAAAGACCCTCTTGCAATCAAAAATCCCTACTGGGAACATCAAGACACACTTTGGGGCTGAGATAATCTGGAGCCATATCATGAATGATCTTAAAAATCTTAATGCAATGCAAGCCTTTGGGTCAATGCTGACATCTGGTGACCCAGAAGGTCCTGGGTTTTCTTGACAGTGTGATTGGAAGTAGACTCCCAGGCTTTTCTTCAGAGGCAGTGGGGGGTTAAGTGACTTGCCCAAGACCACACGGAGTGCAGTGGGAACCAAACGCTGGTTGCTTGGTTACCAAGCCGGTGCTCTAACCACTAAGCTACTCCTCCACTCCAGCAAAATCTTAAACTCAGTCCAAAATTTCAGAGGAAGCCAATGGAGCTGGTACAAAGTTGGGAGTCAACTCTGAGCCCTTTAATGAGTTTGACAGCAATGTTCTACATTGTCAATTCAATATACATGTGGTATTTTCTTCCCATTCCACACCCTGGTATATTATGCAGATACAAAATACACAGTTACTCAGTACGAAGAGACCATGCTGTTTCCCTCTGAAAGCTGGTCACGAGGTACCCAGGTACACAAATGCTAACGTGCTTTGCTACAGCACATGACCCCCCCTTAAGAAATAATCATTATGGGGGTCAATCAGTATAGCGACTAGCAGGGATGGATGTCCGGATTGAACGTCCATCCCCGCTATTCACTTCCCTGCTGGCCCCAGCTAATGCCTCCCCATACGAACAGCAAATCTGTATGGGGAGGCTTAGACAGAGGCGGGAGGGGGCATTTCAGAGGCAGAGTAAGGGTGGGGCATGGGCTGGCCACGGCCCCAGACATACAGGGCCGATTCTGAGGTCAGCCCTGTACGTCCGGGGCAGTGAACTTAGACAGGGGACTTATTCCACCACAGAGGTGGAATAAGTCCCCCTGGATGTCGGAGGATCATGCCACCAGGCCAGGACAAAGAGGTGGGGGGGTGCAGGAAGATCCCCACAGCCGGACCCTGGCCATGGAAGGTGGAATCAAGGGTCTGGGTGCGGGGAAAGAAGAAAATCTGCTGTGGCTGGCATTTGTGGCTTCTGAATGGACACCATGGCACTGCGGCTCAATTCAGGAGCCTGACTGAGGTAGCCGGGGATCTGCTGGGCATGCAGGCCAACCAGAATCGGGACCTGGCTTGCACATTCGAGCCTTAAACCCAATTCTAATCCCGCGGGCACATCTAGCCCCTGCAGGATAAGAATTGGGTCTACCTTTTCTGCGTCTTGCTTCTGGTCGGCCGCACAAGGGGCTGGACGGCCAGGTCTTATGTGCCTGCACACAAATATTTCACATGCAAATGTGTCATGCAACATAGCTTCAGATTAGAATTAGAACAGAATATTTTTGCCTTTGTTTACCTTCGGGACTTTAACAATGCCAGTATTCACCATTTAAATGTCAAGCCAGAAAAATATTACCAAGCCTTTATAACATAAAAGTGGAGGCGTATCCTAGTGGTTAGAGCAGTGGGCTGACAACCAAGGTTCAAATCCCACTGCTGCTCCTTATGACCTTGGGCAAGTCACTTAACCCTCTATTGGCTCAGATACAAAATTAGATTAAGTCCTCTGTGAACAGGGAAATACCTACTGTACCTGTATGTAAGCTGCCTGATCTACTAATGAAAAGCACAAGCTAAATACAAATAAATAAATCCAAATACATACATACCTATGTACAAAGAAGATTTATGGACAGGGAGGCTATCATCAAAAAAGGCTGTTCCCAGTGTGTATAAGGGAGTTCCTCCCACTCCCATTAGCAACTGGGCAACGATGAAGACATACAGGTACTTAGAAAGTGAACCTCTTGAATGTGATTTGCACAAGGGAATGGAACTGTTGGTTCCTAAAACATGACAAGTGTCTAAAAAATAAGAAAGAGAGACATATTTATTAATAATTAGGTTAATGCTTTTTACACCTATATTTTCTGTACATGTTAATATAAGGAAACTCCAAATATATTCAAAAACCCACACTCCTATTCAAGTAACATCCAAACATCAAGAGTGAACTTATAACAGTAACCAAATGGAAGTCTTTCCGAACATGGATTACCACTGTGTTGCACGGTTTTTCCATCCTTTACTCATCATCTGCTGACAGAGCTCACAGGAGGAGCCATGGTGGTCCGACTGAGGCAACAAATTCAGCAAGCGTGCAAGTCGGTGCAGCACATGGTGCACTGCAGTGGTTGCACTGCTTGAATTTACTGGCCGAGGACATAGCAGGGAAGACGGCAAACACAAGATCAAACTCAAGCGTCACAGCCAGGGAGGGCAAGCATAGTTACTCATCTGTAACAGGTGATCTCCAGGAACAGCAGGAATTTAGTCTTCACATATGGGTATCGTCGGTACCAACGGAGCCTGCGTGGCAAAGCTCCCCAGCGTCCAATAGGAAAGCTTTTGGGAGCATCCCACAGCGCCTGCGTGCTGCCTTCCCACCTTTCCCAACTGTCCCTCTCCAGTTGAGTTCAAAGCTGAGGGAAAGAGAGAGAGACAGAGAGATAAACTCCTAGGGGAGGTGGGTGGGTTGTGAAGACTAAATTCCTGCTGTTACGGAGATCACCTGTTACAGGTGAATAACTATGCTATCTCCAGGAAGAAGCAGGAATGTAGTCTTCACATATGGGACTCCCTAGCTGCAGATGCCAGGGAGAGACCCCAGAAGTTGTGTGATCTTGTGAAAGGGCTCCCACTTCCCCCCATGGATCTCTGGCATCCTACCAGGGATGGTGGGTAGGAGTTGATTAAGCATGGAAAAGGTGTTGAAGAACAGCCTGACCAAACAAGGCATCCTGGCGGGAGTCCTTGTCTAAGCAGTAATGGGCTGTGAAGGTATGAACCGAAGCCCAAGTAGCTGCTCGGCAGATGTCGTCGATAGACACAAAATGAAGATGAGACATAGAGGCTACCACGGTTCTCACACTGTGAGCTGTGACATGGCCTTCCAGAGGAAGGTTTTTACTCTCATAGGCAAAAGATATACACTGTGCAATACAGTTGGACAGTGTTCTTTTGGAGACTGGAAGTCCCAAATGACTAGGATCAAAAACAACAAAATCTGGAAGGACTTTCTATATTGCTGTGTCCTTTGCAACTAAAAAGCCAGAACTCTTTTACAATCCAAAGTATGAAGATTCCTTTCTGCATTTGAGGCATGAGGCCTTGGGGAAAATACAGGAAGGTAAACCGCTTGGTTTAAATGAAAAGTTGACACCACCTTTGGCATAAAGTGTGGATGCGTCCTAAGGACTACCTTATCATGATGGAACCTTGTATAAGGAGGATCAGCCAACGACGCTTGCAGTTCACTGATGCGACGTGCTGATGTGATTGCAATAAGAAAGATGACCTTCCAGGAAAGGAATTTAAAAGAGGTAGTAGCTAATGGTTCAAAAGGCGGCTTCATGAGCTGCCCAAGAACCAGATTTAAGTCCCATGCTACCGGTGATGGCTTAATGGGAGGCTTAGTTAAAAGAAGGCCTCTCTTAAATCTCGCTATGAGAGGATGAGAGGAAATAGGTTGTCAATTTAGAGGCTGGAAAGAAGCTGCAATAGCACTCAAATGAACTCTCACTGAATTGGTCTTAAGCCCTGCAGTAGACAAATGAAGGAGTTACTCCAGTAATGATTCCAGAGGTATCACAAGAAGGTCAAGACCCTTCTGCGAGCACCATATGGTAAACCTTTTCCACTTGAAAGCATAAGAGTGTCTTGTGGAAGGCTTCCTGGAAGCATAAAGGATATCCTTTACTTGCTGAGAAAGATTAAGACCGTGAAGTTCTAGGCTTTAAGCAACCAGGCCCTGAGATGCAGAGACTGGGGATTGGATTGCAACAGCATCCCGTCCTCCTGAGAAAGGAGATTTGGAGCAGATCCTAACTCCAGAGGCAGAGCTTGAGAGAGATGCAGAAGCAGAGGGTACCACATTTGCCATGGCCAATGTGGAGCTATGGGAATCATATGACTTCTGTCTCTCTGCAGCTAGAACAGAGTTTTGGAAATTAGGGGAATGGGTAGAAAGGCATACAGGAAGTCCTGGCCCCAATGCAGGAGGAAAGCATCCCTGGCCTCACAACCCTGAGCCGTAATTCTGGAACAGAACTGGGGAAGTTTGGCATTCAGCGGACTTGCAAAGAGGTCTATGTCCGGGGTTCCACAATTTTGGAAACCTTTGGCCACCTGGTCTGCATGGAGAGACCATTCGTGTGGAAGCAGAACTCGACTGAGTCTGCCCAAGAGTTTTGAATGCCTGGAAGATACACTGCAAGGAGATGAATCTGATGCTCTCTGGCGAGGGCCCATAGTTGCAAAGCTTTGTTGCATAGTGACAGAGAGCCTGTCCTGCCCTACTTGTTCACACAGAACATGGCTACTTGATTGTCTGTTTGAACTAGGACTGTCTTGTAGCTGAGCTGGGTGTGGAATACTCGAAGGGCAAGGAAGATTGCTGTGAGTTCCAGGAGACTGATATGTAGACAGGCCTCCTGTGGAGTCCAGGTACCCTGAGTAGAAAGACCTTGCAGGTGGGATCCCCAACCCACCTGTGAGGCATCTGTTGTTAGAGTGGCTTGGGGTGGGAGTTGCTGAAAAGGGGACCCCACCAAAAGGTTTTGGGGTGATTGCCACCATTGGAGGGACAAAATAAGGCGATATGAGTTTGCTATTTTGTCTGACAGGCAGCCTGACGCCTGAGTCCACTGAGTGGATAAAGTCCACTGGGCTGCCCTCATATGGAGGCGAGCATAAGGAACCACATGCATGGTGGATGCCATGTGGCCTAGCAACTGTAACATTTCCCGAGGAGTGAGGTGAGGTTTTAACACCTCTTGGGAAGCTAATTGCACAATGCGAAGGTAGCGGGCCTGTGGAAGGTAGGACCTTGTCTGTCTGGTATCCAGCAGAGCTCCTATAAACTCTAGGGATTGAGTGGGAGCAAGGTTGGATTTTGGGAAGTTTATGACAAGTCCCAAATACTGAAGGATGCGCATTGTGCGAGAGAGAATAACCCTGGCCTCTGGCTCTGAAGGGGCTCAAATGAGCCAGTCGTCTAAGTAAGGGAAGACGAATATCCTAGGGTGCGAAGAAATGCTGCGACCACAGCCATGCATTTTGTGAACACCCTTGGTGCCGAGGCCAGGCCAAAAGGAAGAACCCTATATTGGTAGTGCTTCCCTTGAAAAAGAAAGCGAAGGAACTTTCGATGAGTTGGATGGATGAGAACATGAGTGTACGCATCCTTGAAATCTAGAGAACAAAGCCAATCCTGACTCTGAGGTATGGCAGCAGAGTTCCTAGAGAAATCATTTTGAACTTCTCTTTGAACAGGAACTTGTTCAATTCTCTGAGGTCTAAAATGGGTCCGTGTCCTCCTGTTTTCCTTGGAATAAGGAAATAGAGGGAGTACAACCCTCTACCCTGTTGGGGAATGGGTACCTCTTCTATTGCCCCTTGGGCAAGAAGCATAGTGACCTCTTGACCTCACTGGTCGTTGAGAGAGGTCTGAGAATTGAACTGTCTTACCATTGTAGGAAGGGGCATGCTGAGGAAATGAAGCTTGTAACCCTCTCTTACAATAGACAGGGTCCAATTTCCTGCTGTTATCTGCCCCCATCTGGGGGCAAAATGACATTACCTTCCTGGAATGGAGGAAGGCTCTGGGCCATTCAGGGCCAGGAAGGCAAAGTTCTCTAGATAGGAGTCAAAGCCCCTGTGGAGGCTGAGTCTGCTGAGCCGGTTGAGGCTTAGCAGCTTTTGTTTTCCTTTGCCTAGGTTGTTGCTGTTGTCCCTTTTGGGCAGACTGACCTAAACGATGCCCCTGCTGGGTATAGGATGGATAAAACTTCTTCTTACTGAAGAATGGTTTCTTGTAGGATTTTCCTTGCAGGATCAGCTGTAGATTTAGACAATCTATCCAAAGTGATATTGTCAGCATCTATCTCATTAGCTTTTTCCTGCCAATTCTTGCCAAAGAGATTCTCTCCTGTGCAAGGAATATTCCCTAGTTTATCCTGTACCCAAAGTTCCAAGTCAGATGCCTGGAGCCAGGCAATCCTACGTGTACCTATGGCAATAGCAGAGGTTCTGCTTATGCACGCAAAACAGTCAAAGGCTGCACAATTCACAAACTTGGAAACATCCTGAGCATGTTTGACAAGGGCGAGGAAATCCTGCCTCTTATCATCAGGAAGGAGAGCGCTCATAAGCTCTAAATCTCCTGTGACTTTCTTAAGGAACATTCTCATATATAATATATAGGAACTGATCCTAGCACAAAGCATGGAAGCCTGGAAGGTTCGACGTCCAAAGACATCAAGAGTCCTACACTCACGTCCTGGAGGATTAGATGCATGCCTTTTTGCACTCTTGATCCTTCTCTTAGCTGATTCCACCACCATGGAATGGTGTGGTAGCTGAGTCTTCTGAAACCCAGGACAAGGAGGAACTTGATACATGGTGTTGAGTCTTCGAGAGTGAAGAGATGTGGATAGAGGTGTTTCTCCACATCCTTAACATGAGATCTTGCATAGGTAAGGTAGCTGCCTCCTTGGGAGTTTTAGGGTATTGTAGGATTTCTAATTCCTTTGCCCTAGGCTCTTTTTCAGGAGCCACTGTGATGGAAGGACCTTGAGCCACATCTCGGATAAAATCCTGAAAGGACATATCCTCTGGTGAAGACATCCTACGCTGAGGAGAAGAAGAATCCTCAGGAAGAAATACTCTGGTATCGGCAGAGCTTTCAGAGTCTTCAGACTCCTCCGAGGATTCAAAGTATCTCCGATCTGGGTGATCATGCAAGGCACAGTACCGGTACCGATCGAAGTCGGCATCGAATAGGTTCGGTACCGACTTGTCGATACTGGACGAATAAGCATGACTCGGTCCTGGTAGAAGACGAATAAGCATGACTCGGTCCCGGTAGAAGACCTGCCGATGTCGATGCAGTCAGTGCCGGTACCAGTTGAATTGTCTGAAGCGGTTCCAGGGGCATTGAGGCCATGAAAAGAGCCGCCAGACTGCGTTCAATAGCCAAGAATTTCTGGTCTATCGACGCTGCCAATGCTTGGGTATCGGTACCGGATGAAGCAGCCGGTACCCCAGAGCATGGCACCAGTAGTTCTGCTGAGGTTGAGGCCTCGAGAACATCCTGGAGCCCCGTTAGTGCTTTGGAAGCCAAAGCCTCCCGCCAGGGCAATTTTTCCGATGAAAGTCCCTCAAGGGCAACACCAGAGGCATCTCGATACTTAGAGGGAGATCTACCCTTTGAGGACCGGCCAGATTTATGTTTAGTTACCTGAGATCCATGGGAGGAAGACGAAGCCCTGGAAGACGTCGATGCCACAGAGGCTCCATCGGAGGGAAAAAGTGTGCTAAGTTTAGCAGCTCGGTTCTGCCGGCCCCTCTTCGACATCAACCCACAGGCAACACACTCCGAAATAGAGTGGTCAGGACCTAAACATTTGAGGCACCACTCATGGGTGTTGGTGACGGAGATGGTACCGCCACACTTGGGACACCTTTTAAAACCCGAAGCGGGTTTTTCCATTTTAAAGGAAAAAGTTGGGCCTAGTGCCCAAAATGGCACGTGGCACCTGAGGAGAAAATAACTGAAAAGACTCCAGAAAGAAAGTTTTTTGGAGTTTTTTGGAAAAGAAGAACCGGCGGTACCGGTGTAGCGTCGAAGGAAGGCAGACGCGACCACAAAAAAGAAGAATAGAAGGGAATTATTTCTGTGGTGACAGGATGTGCGACCTGTCGGCTCCGCGGAAAACGAAGAACTGGAGAGGGACAGTTGGGAAAGGTGGGAAGGCAGCACACAGGCGCTGTGGGATGCTCCCAAAAGCTTTCCTATTGGACGCTGGGAGCGTTCCCGCGCAGGCTCCGTCGGTACCGACGATACCCATATGTGAAGACTACATTCCTGCTTGTTCCTGGAGGTTGAGGTATTCCCACACACTGAGAAAAAGTCCCTGAAGGGCAAAAAGACCCGAGGCAGCAGTTGACCCAGGAGAAGGCACCAGTACATGTATTAAAGCAGGAAAAAATGAGGAAAGAGAGAAAAGAAAAATCAACCTTTTCCAGGGTGCAGACAAGCGTCCGATGGGCTCCGTGAAAAAAAGGAGACTGAGGCAAGATGGCAGGCCTGGGCAGGAAGGCAGCCACGCATGCTTGATGGATCTTCCAAAGGCTTTCTTTGAAAGCTGGGTTACCATGTGGGCTCCGTTGATGCCATCGTCACTCATACGTGAGGACTGACTTCCTGCTTGTTCCCGGAGAAATCCCTACACTGCTAATGTGGCCTGATAGCATGTGCTATCTAGCGTGTTATTTATTTATTTAACATTTTTTTACATACCGCCTTTCAGATTCTCAAGGCGGTTTACAGTGAACATAACTTTGTTTACATGGAACTTTTCATCCAAACTATTTACAATGTCAAATATCAACAGTGTTTACAGATAACATTTTAATTATTTACGTGGGAGCTTGAGCTCTTACAGATGCTTAGAGATTTACCAATCGTCTATATGTTGCAATAGCCGGTACAGTTACTTGACTTGTATGGTATTGAAGTGTTTGGTAAATTAGATGGGTTTTCAAGTGTTTCCTGAAGTCTGTAATCTCAGTGGTTGCTCTGAGTTGGTGTAGAAGAGAGTTCCATAGAGATGGTAAGTAGAGTTTGAACACTCTATGTAGTACATTCTGGGAGGTGCTAGTAGATATCGTAGAGGTTGCAAGGGAGTTTTGGTGCTGTGTCCTCCTTGATCTGCTGTCTGGGACTCTTCTGATTAAGTTTTTTAAGCAGCCAGCAGATTGATTGTGAAGAATTTTGAACGCCATCATTATTGTCTTATATTTTATACGTGAACTTATGGGGAGCCAATGGAGAGATTCGTGTTTGGGTGTGATATGGGCGTGTTTATTAGTTCTAGTGATTAGTCGGGCTGCTGCGTTTTATGCCAGTTGTAAGGCATGGATTGCACATTTGGGTAAACCGTGTAGAATTAGATTGCAATAGGCAAAGTGAAAGAACTAATTCTTGAGCCATTGTCTTTATTCAAAGGGTTGGGCATGGGTCTAGGGGGGAAGTGGACGTGTTCAAGGATTTCAGGAGATTGGTGCAAAGATCTTCAGAGACCGAGTGAAAAGATGTCCATAAGTTTAGTCGATTTGGATCAGTTGGAGAGGTGATAGGTTAGCTTGTTGAGGCTTGTGGACAAAATAGCTTGTTTCGGATATAGGATGCATAGGACTCTGGTGTTAGAACATCTATGTCTTGCCCTTGCGGGGCTCTTGATAGGTCTTTGACTATGGACAAAAGCTCTCTAGGACGGTTTAGAGAACTCATGATGATGTTTGTGTGGTGTTGCTTCTTGCGGTTAAGAATGAATTCGTTGTACTCTCTCTGTTTTGACATGTATTCTTGTCAATCTGGTTGTGCTTTGGTTCTCCTCCATCTTCTTTCAAGTCTTCTTAAGGTGGTCTTTGCCTGCTTGATTTTACAGTGAGTACCATGGGGCTTTATTTTCCCGTTTGGAAGCTCTCGGGTTTGATGGCGCGGTGGCAACTAGTGAAAAGGTGTCATTAGTGAGGGGAGATCCGTTAAGATAGTTTCCAGCTTGGGGATTGCTTGATTGATTAGTGTGATTTTATCAAATTAATTGAAGCATCTATAGGAGTTTGAGCAGTGCTGTCTAGGGTGCAGGGGGTCAAGGGGGATGTTAAATGATATCAGGTAGTGATCCGCCCATGGCACAGGGCTTATTTGATATGATATATGAAAGTCAAGGGATCGGAGGATGATGGGTACAAAGACCATGTCCAGTGTGTTTCCTCCAATGTGAGTCTGTGTTGAGATAATCTGGGAGAGATCCAATGAGGTTAAGGCTTCAAGGAATGCTGAGGCTTGAGCTGAGGTTAGGGAATTCAGATTGAAGTTGCCTAAGATTATTGGTAGCTTACACTTGTTAGCGTGACTGGTGGCCATCTCAATTATGGTTGACAGGTTGTCAGAGTTAGGTGAAGGAGCTCTGTATATTAGACATATTATTATGTCTTTGCTTTCCATGGTTATGGAGTTGAGGGTGAGAGTAGATAGACTGCTGATCGGTTTGAGGTTTAATTGTTTGTCTGCCAGGATGAGAGAGCCCCCTCCTCTGCGTCCCGGTCTGGTAGATTGGTGTGCTTCTATGTGAGTCGGGATGAGTTGGTTTAAAAGGATGGTGTCCGTATCTGTAAGCCAAGATTTGGTTATACACATGATATCTACATCTTGGTCATGTATGTAATCGGATATGATGTGAATCTTGTTGCGAATGGAATGGGCGTTTATTAGGGAGCATGTAATTGTTTAAGTCTGTTGCTTGGTTGTTGCGTTGGTCTGAGTGCCTTCATTTGCATGTATGTGGATGAGACGGGGTGGTCTTTTATGCAGGTTGGAAAAGAAGAGTTGAGTCACTTGAAGTTGTCTGGGCCTATAGAGGATTCGAATTGAGTTGTTCCAACTGTATGCTGCTCTGGTTGGTCTTAATAGGAGAACTGCTGTGAAGGTTGAGTCTTGAAGGACTAGAAAAGGGGACTGTTACTTCTGGAGAGAGATCTGCAATCATGAGTATATACTTCTGAGAATTTTCTGAAAGGAATTCTTTGTATTAAAGTAATTAATCTGTGAACCCACTGTTTTTTGTTAAATCAGTCAGGGCCTAGTAGCAGCAGTTTAAGTTTAAATTTGAAACACATAAGAGAGCTTTCTGGTTAAATTCAGAACCCAGCAGAGAGCTTGTAGTTTAAATTTAATAGTTACTCAGGGCCTAGCATCAGCAAAGTACTTTTAGTTTAAATTTAAAACACAGAAGAGAGCTTTCTGGTTAAATTTAGAACCCAGCAGAGAGCTTGTAGCTTAAATTTCATAATAAGAGCCTAGCAGCAGCAAAGAGCTATAATTTAAATCAGATCAGAATATAGCTTACCTCAGCAGCACAGGACAGGGTACTGTGTAGCAGTCCTCTTTTAATAAGTGTTATTTCCCTCCCTCCCTCCCTCCCTCCCCAACACTCACCCACACCTGGGATAATCATAGCTTTATAGGTACTTACACATCTTAAAAGACAGGAGGTGCTCTCAGTTGAAGTTCGTTATCCAAATCAGTCATACACTAAGGACCTGAGATTAATTAAGCTTCAGGTGAACAAGGTATATTAAACATATTAGGTACAGTTTTATTAGTATAAATATCCATAGCAACCCTTAGTAAGTAAAGAACTTAAAGTTCTAAACACAAGCTTAAAACTAAGAGGCAGACAGCAGTCCAGCAGCAAGATGGGGGCTTTCCAGTCTTTTGCAATGAGTGTCACATGTATGATTTTCTCCCAGTTGGTGAGAGGTCTTACGTGTGCACTAGGTGCAAGGAGCTCTTTGCTCTCAGGGAACGAGTCCATTCTCTAGAGGCTAGAGTAGCAGACTTGGAAGACATAAGAAAGACAGAAAGGTACATAGACGAATATATAGTCCTGAAGTCCCACCTCCAGTCTGGCAGCATCCCTGTTGCCATGGAGGAGAGAGGTCACGTGACAGGAGAGCATCACCCTGGTGTGGCAGGAAGTGATCCTGTAACTAGGACCTGTCCTCTAGGTGATGTAAAACCCTCTCACACCGAGGAAGTTTCTCCTGTGCCCATGAGATAAGGGCTAGGACAGCTGTCATAGTTGGTGATTCGATCATTAGGCATGTAGATAGCTGGGTGGCTGGTGGATGTGAGGATCGCCTGGTAACATGCCTGCCTGGTGCGAAGGTAGCGGACCTCACGCGCCACCTAGATAAGGTCTTAGATAGTGCTGGGGAGGAGTCTGCTGTCTTGGTACATGTCGGTACCAATGACATAGGAAAATGTGGTAGGGAGGTTCTGGAGGCTAAATTTCTGTTTTTAGGTAGGAAGCTGAAATCCAGAACTTCCAGGGTAGCATTCTCCGAAATGCTTCCCGTTCCACGCGCAGGACCAAAAAGACAGGCAGAGCTCCGGAGTCTCAATGCGTGGATGAGACAATGGTGCAGAGATGAGAGTTTTGGATTTGTTAGGAACTGGGGAACATTCTGGGGAAAGGAGGGGCTCTTCCGAAGGGATGGGCTTCACCTTAACCGGGATGGAACCAGGCTGCTGGCATTAACCTTTAAAAAGGAGATAGAGCAGCTTTTAAATTAGATAATAGGGCAAAGCCGAGAGTCGCCCAAGAGCGGATGGTTCGGAAGAATGTATCCTTGAAGGATACTACCAAAAAGAGAGAGGTTCCAAAAAAGAGTAAAGTAGTCCAAATGCCCTCGAGTATGGAGCAGACAGAGCTTAAACATCCCAAATTACCCATGTCTACCAACAGCCAAATTAATATGAATAAAATACAGTCTCTAAAATGCTTGTATGCAAATGCTAGAAGTCTAAAAAATAAGATGGGAGAGTTAGAATATATAGCACTAAATGAGAGGTTAGATATGATTGGAATATCAGAGACATGGTGGAAGCAGGACAACCAGTGGGATACTGTCATACCTGGGTACAAACTATATCGTAATGATAGAGCTGATCTAATTAGCGGAGCGGTTGCGCTCTATGTTAGAGAGGGCATTGAGTCAGAAAGGATTAAAGTTTTGCAGGAAACAAAATTTGCTGTAGAATCTCTATGGATTGAAATTTCATGTAAAAAGGGGAAGGCGATGGCAGTGGGGGTATACTATCGACCGCCTGGCCAGAATGAACAAATGGATGATGAAATGCTCAAAGAAAGAAAGGAAGCTAACAAAAATTACAGCGCAGTAATAATAATGGTATCGACTAGGTCAGTGTCACGGCAGGACATGCTAGGGAGATAAAGTTCCTAGATGAAATAAATGACTGCTTCTTGGAGCAGCTGGTTCATGAACCAACCAGAGGGTAAGCCATATTAGACCTAGTCCTTAGTGGAACACCAGATCTAGTGCAAGAGATAAGGGTGTTGGGGCCACTTGGCAATAGTGATCATAGTATAATTAATGGAGGAGGGATAATAAGGAAATCCACAGTACTACCGTTTCACTTTCGAAAGGGAGACTATGATAAAATGAGGAAACTAGTTAAGAAAAAACTAAAAGGAGCAGTTGCAAAGGTTAAAAACTTACATCAAGCTTGGGTGTTGTTGAAAAATACTATCTTGGAAGCCCAGACCAGCTGTATTCCACGCTTTAAGAAAAGTGGAAGGAAGTCCAAAAAACTGCCAGCATGGTTTAAAGATGAGGTAAGAGAGGCTGTTGCCAAAAAAGCATCTTTCAGGAAATGGAGAAAAGAGCCAAACGACGAAACCTGGAAACAGCACAAGCACTGGCAAGTCAAATGCAAGGCATTGATAAAGCAGGCAAAGGGAGAATTTGAGAAGAAGTTTGCTGTGCAAGCAAAAACGCGAAATAAAGACTTTTTCCAAGTACATTCATAGCAAAAAACCTGTAAAAGAGTCAATTGGTCCATTAGATGATAGAGGAGTTAAAGGGGCACTAAGAGGCGACAAGGCGATAGCAGAGAGACTGAATGAATTCTTTGCTTCGGTCTTTACTGAGGAAGATGTAGGGATGTTACCCATGACTGAAGTGGTATTTAAAGGTGCGGAAGAATTGAAGGAAATATCGATACATCGGGAAGATGTATTACATTTATTAGATAAACTGAAGAGTAGCAAATCACCTGGGCTGGATGGTATACATCCAAGGGTGTTGAAAGAACTGAAATATGAGATTGCAGACCTGCTATTAGTAATCTGTGAACTATCATTAAAATCATCTCTAATACCTGAAGATTGGAGGATGGCCAATGTAACACCAATTTTTAAAAAGGGTTCCAGGGGTGATCCGGGAAACTACAGACCTGTGAGCCTGACGTCAGTACCGGGAAAAATGCTAGAAACCATCATAAAGAAAAAAATTACTCAGCATGTAGATAGTCATGGCCTAATGGGAGACAGCCAACATGGCTTTAGACAAGGAAGATCTTGTCTTACTAATCTGTTACGTTTTTTTGAAGGTGTGAATAAACAAGTGGACAAAGGCGAGTTGGTTGATATAGTGTATCTGGACTTTCAGAAAGCCTTTGACAAGGTCCCTCATCAAAGACCTTTGGCAAAACTAAAGAGTCATGGGATAGGAGGCAGTGTAGTATTGTGGATCAGGAACTGGTTAAAAGATAGAAAGCAGAGGGTAGGGCTAAATGGCCAATTTTCCCAATGGAGAAAGGTGAATAGTGGTGTACCCCAGGGATCTGTGCTGGGTCTGCTGCTTTTTGACATATTCATAAATGACCTGGAAAGTGGAATAACGAGTGAGGTTATCAAATTTGCAGAAGACACAAAACTATTTAAAGTTGTTAAAACCCAAGAGGATTGTGGAAAATTGCAAGAGGATCTTGATAAATTGGAAGACTGGGCATCAAAATGGCAGATGAAATTTAATGTGGACAAGTGCTAAGTTACGCACCTAGGGAAGAACAACCCAAACTATGGTTACACTATGCAAGGTTCCACATTAGGAACCACCACCCAGGAAAAAGATTTAGGCGTCATTGTGGATAACATGTTAAAATCCTCAGCCCAGTGTGCAGCAGTGGCCAAGAGAGCAAATAGAATGCTAGGTATCATAAGGAAAGGAATGGAAAATAAAAGAAAAGATATTATAATGCCTCTATATCATTCCATGGTGAGACTGCACCTTGAATATTGTGTGCAATTCTGGTCACCGTATCTTAAAAAGGATATAGCGTTATTAGAAAAGGTTCAGAGAAGAGCCACCAAAATGGTAAAGGGGATGGAAGGATACTCCTATGAAGAAAGGCTAAAAAGGTTAGGGCTCTTTAACCTGGAAAAGAGACGGCTGAGAGGAGATATGATAGAAGTCTATAAATTAATGAACTGAGTGGAACGGGTAAACGTAGATCGATTGTTTATGTTATCAGAATATAGAAAGACTAGGGGACATGCAATGAAGCTACGGGGTAAACTATTTAAGACTAATAAAAGAAAATATTTTTTCACTCAACGTATAATCAAACTCTGGAACTTGTTACCGGAGGATGTAGTAAAAAAGGCTGTTAGTGTAGCTGGATTTAAAAAAGGTTTGGACAAGTTCCTGGAGGAAAGGTCCATAAACCATTATTAAGAAGGGACCCAGGATATCAATGCTTGACCCAGTACAAGCATTATGGAATCTGTGTCTTTTGGGGAAACTGCTAGGTACTTATGACCTAGATTGGCCACTGTTGGAAACAGGATACTGGGCTTGATGGACCTTGGTCTGACCCAGTATGGCATATCTTATGTTCTTAAGGAAAAGAGTAGGGTAGCTTGAATCCACTTCATGTCTGCTATTTCAGGCTGCAATCGCTATATGGATTTGGCTAGCATTTCTTATGAGGAAGACTGAGTTGCTAATTTGACTTTGAAGCTGATACATAAGGTTTTGGCTCTGCATTAGAGCAATGCAGTACAGTGCTATAAGTGGTGGGATTCCTTATCGCTAGAAACAGGTTTAGTATCGCTGCTGTGTACATTTGGAGTAGGGAGACAAGCATCAGAAGGGAGTCCGACGTTATGTTTAGAGTAATTATTATTGTTAGTAGATTACGGATTATATATACGTTTTGGTGTCAGCGGAGCTCTTTAGTTCTAAGGTTCCCGCATGCTGGATTGGTATTCTCGGTGGTGTTGTGCTGACAATGAAGGGAGATGCGGAAGATCCTTGCTGTAGCTACATGCTGTATGTTAGGCAGATTATGGTGAATGGTGCTGCTCCCACCTTGGGACCCCACCTAAGGGCCATGCCACAGGGCCCTCTGGCAAGGCCTTCAGGAGCAGGCTCGCCAGGCGTGGGTGTGCCCGATGGTGCTCCTTTTTTGAATGCGGCTGGAGTCTCCTGATTGGGCAGGAGCAGGCAAGCACTTTCCAGTGCTGACCGGCTCTACCCTGATCGGGGGAGCAGATGGAGAAATGGAGTGTTGCAGTCTGTGGAGCCAGCGCCCGATGGTGCTCCTTTTTTGAATATGGCTGGAGGCCCCTAATTGGGCAGGCATGCAGCTTAATAAACATGCCCATATTACAACAGAACCTTTGTTTAATCAAAAAAAGTACTTCACGCATTTTCTCTCTATATTTGTTTTCTTTTCTTTTGTAAAACTATTTAAGGAATTAAAGTAGCAGCACAGCTTTAATGATTGCTGATAATTCAGTTTATAATTAAACAATTGGCATGACTTATGTATGTGCGTGCCAATTTTGCAATCTTACATGTTAATGAAAGAAGAGCTGGTTTTTAAGACCAGAGAGATAGCTCACTCACTCTCCAAACTCTAGGTCAAATGAACACTGGGCAATTTTGGGGGGGGATTTAGATAGAAAAAAGGAAAGATGTTTTCTCGTTCTTTAAACTAAACAGTAAAATGTTGGGAACGCCTCAAAAGATAGCATGAAGGCTTTGCAGTTACCATCTGTGAATGTTGGCCATCAATCTGCAGCAACTGCAAAACCTTATCACATGTCATATGACCTAGATTGGCCACTGTTGGAAACAGGATACTGGGCTTGATGGACCTTGGTCTGACCCAGTATGGCATACCTTATGTTCTTATGTTTCCTAATAGGCTCCAAAGTGAATCTAGACTGAAGAAGTGAAATATACCCTTATTTAGGAAAGACAAAAATGCAAATCCCAATTCTAACGATAGTACCAGAAAAATACAGAATAAAACAAAAGCAGTTACTGGACAATCATACTAATGTGGGATTTGGTCTCAGATGTTTAAGAAACAATTGCTAATGACAAAAGGGAAGAAACATTATGAAGATGAGTAGACAAAAACAAGGCTAAATGGATCACAAAAAATGTACCAAACACCATGATAAATAAATACACACAAGGAAAACTGAGCCAAAGATGAGCATCTAAATATAACACTCTGGGTTTTATCAGTTGGGAGTTACTTTAGCAATGTCAGGAAAAACTGAAGGTAACCGTGTTTATTTCCCTAGCTGAGATATTCAGCAACACCAACCTGGTTAGTGCCGCTGAATATCTGAGGGTGCTGCCTCTGCTAACCATTTAGTATCGGGGCATACAGCGGGGCTTTCTGGGAGTGGTTTGCGGCGGCATCTAGCAATAATCTGGCAGCGGCGATATTGAGCCACTAAGGAGCAACTGTCATGCGCAGTACAGGCTGGCCTAACTTCTGTCACTGAAGCTAACTGGGCAACGGCTAAATATAGCCGCTGCCCAGTCAGCATCATGGCAACCCAGGCAACCAGAAATATATATCACAAGCTAAGATTAATACGGCACCTTAAACCCTTGCTGGATTACAATGATTTCCGCACCAGTCTTTGATTTTCCCCCACATTGACTACTGCAATGTCATTTTTTAAGGCCTCCCTATTTCCGCCATCCACCCATTACAACTAGCCTTGAATACAGCTGCGCGCATTTTCAGTATTATCCCCAAATCAGTACATAATATTCCTATTTTCAATGAACTGCATTGGTTATCTTCAAAGCAACACATGATTTATCCTCAGTATACATTAAAACACTCATTCAAAAACTCCAAATAACAGGAACAGAAGAACTAGCTCAGCGATGGCGAACCTATGGCACGCGTGCCAGCTGTGGCACGCGAAGGCCTTGCAGCTGGCACGCGTGAAGGTCCGCAGAAAAAGAAAAAGCGGGCTCTGGCTGCTGCCGCGGACGCGGCAGCATGCAGTGTCCCGCGGGGCCCTCTCCGCCCGCTAAGCCCCTCTGCAAGGGCTTTCAGATTCGCGAGGGAGACAGCGTCTCCTCGCGTCTCTGTTAAGCCCGCAGGGGCTAATGGGAAATTTCCCATCAGCCCTTTAGACGCGAGGGACTGATGGGAAATTTCCCATTAGCCCCTGCGGGCTTAACAGAGACGCGAGGGAGACGCTCTCCCTCGCGAATCTGAAAGCCCTTGCAGAGGGGCTAGCGGGCGGCGGGGGCCCCCCGGGACATTGCTTTCGGCCGCTGCCGCGGCAGACGCCAGAGCCAGCTGCTTTTTCTTTTTTTTTTAAATTTGCCCTGGGGGGTGGGTTAGGCCTGCTAATGGGCTAAGGGTGGGGGTTAGGACTGCTAATGGGCTAGGGGGGTGGTTAGGACTGCTAATGCGCTAGGGGGGGTTAGGACTGCTAATGGGCTGGGGGGGGTAGGACTGCTAATGGGCTGTGGGCTGATGGGGGGCTGTCTGGAAATGGGGTGATGGGGGGTTAGGACTGCTAATGGGCTAGAGAGGGGGGGGGTTAGGACTGCTAATGGGCTAGGGGGGGTTAGGACTGCTGATGGGGAGGGGTTAGGACTTGAGGTGGGCTGTTGGGTGGGGTTAGGACTGGAAATGGGCTGATGGGGGGTTAACACTGGAGGTGGTCTGATGGGGTTAGGACTGGTAATGGGCTATGGGGGGTTTAGGACTGATAATGGGCTATGGGGGGCTGGGACAAGAAATGGACTGATGGGGAGGGGTTAGGACTTGAGGTGGGCTGATGGGGTTAGGACTGGTAATGGACTGTGGGCTGATGGGGGGGGGTTAGGACTTGCAATGGGCTATGGGGGGCTGACTGGGGAAGTGGCTGATGGGGGGTTAGGACTGGAAGTGGGATGATGTGGGGTTAGGACTGGTAATAGGTTATAGGGGGGGGCTTAAACTGAAAATGGGGTGGTGATGGGGGGTTAGGACTGGAAGTGGGTTGATGAGGGGGGGATAGGACTGGTATTGGGTTGGGGGTTGCTAGGACTGGAAATGGGTTGGGGGGCTGCTAGGACTGGAAATGGGCTGATGCAGGGACTAGAAGGGAATGGATGCTGGGTGAGGCTGGAACTAGAAGGAGCTGGTGTTGGGGGAGGATTAGAATGGGATGGGGCAGGGAGAGTAAATGGAGAGGGGAAAAATATTTTGTGTGGGAGGGATAAAAAATCTACAATTGGCCGGGTATTGGAGAGTAAGTGGGGATTGAGGATGGAGGGGTAAATTTTGAGTAGATGAAATAGGAATGAGGAAAGAGCAAAAGGAGAAGATTAGTATGTTAAAGCAGTGTAGAGAGAGAATGGAAAAAAAACCCAAGAAGACAGAAGAAAGGACAAATGGACAGCAGATGGAGAGTTAGCAGAAGACACGAAGAACCAGAAGAAAAGTGGCTGGAACAATGCAACTGAAAAAAAATGCACAAAAGGTAGAAAAAAAATATCTCTTTATTTTTGAATTTATTAATTGGAATATGTCAGCTCTGGGAATGTGCATCATTAATTTTTTGCGCTTTGTTTAGTACAAGAGGAATTAATATATAGTTTTTATTTCTACAGTGTTGTTGTATATTCCAAGTTGGCTTTTGGGGTTCCAGTTTAATTATTGTCTTCCTGTTTCTAAATTGTGATTCCTTGTTTGGTAATGGTCTGTTTCTGCATGTGTAACTGAGCTGAGGTATTCTGTTTATATAATTCCTATTTGACATTGCCACTTGTTCTTTCCCCAGTAGGTCATGTATTGTTGTTCTCTGAGATGTATTGGTTTAATATTTGCAGTGTTGCCTTTTGATAGGTAGAGTATGGTGCTTTGTGAGTCCTGGTAGTGCTGTTAGGATACGGCGGGTTTGCTATGGGTTCTAAATGGGCAGAGATAGTAGTAGTTCCTAATGTGCCTGGCGGTTGGTACTGGATTATAGTAATGTAGAAACCTTTTAGTCTTTCTTTATCCATATACTCATTAAGAGGCATGTTTACTAAAAGTTAGTGTATGGTAACATTATGCAAATATTTATGCAAATGAAGCACCTTATGCAAATGGAGCTTTAATTGACGTGCTGGCACTTTGAGGAAATTCTTTGGTTTTGTGCGGCAGTTTGGGCACTCGGGCTCAAAAAGGTTAGCCATCACTGAACTAGCTCATTCAGCACCTTGTGCATACCTCTTCTAAATACTAAGTCATCTCGCACTACTTCAAAGAGGGTTTTCTCCCTCTTTGCCCCACAATATGGAATGCGATTCCTGACATCTTATGCTCTATAGACGACTTGTTGACTTTTAGGAAGAAGCTTAAGTCACTTTTTTTTTTAATGCTTTTCTGATAGCACAGCTTTATAAATATTTCCTCATTGTATTAGTACCCACTTTCAGTTGTTAATACTTCATATCAGCACACTCTCAACTCCCCCCCTTCTTGTTCTTTGTAAAGCTATTGTTGGCCCACTTGTTTCATGTAAACTGCTTTGACATATTGATACAGTGGTATATAAACACAGCAAAATAAATAAATAAATAACCTGAATATTCAGTGACGGCAACCAGATATGGCCCCGGCATTGAATATCAGGGTCTAATGTTCAGCAGCAGCTGCTAGACACTTTAGCAGCGCTAGCCGGTGGCACTGAATATTGGGCCTAACATTTCTATCCCACAAATCCTGTAGCTAAACTCTCTAAAACTTTGCTAAACAAGGTAAGAAGTGTATGAGACAAGTCATTCATATTTTCAATTCTTCCAGTCTTGTTCTTTATAACGGGACACCCACAAGTTTGTTTTACGTAGGAACCTCAGCATGCTTAAGTGAGGCCAAAACCACCCCAGAAATAAATGGAGTTATATAATCTATATGGCATTTCAAGAGACTAATTGAATAATAATTATATTCAAATAAAGTTCTCTCTTAATCCTCTAATTATTTCTCTCAAATGGACCAGACTAAAAACAGCAAATTCATCTAAAGCAGAGACAAAAAATAATCATTGCCCTTCCCAATCTGATAATCCAAATCCTCATGAATAATCTTTACTTCATTTATGAAATACTCAGCCAGTGTCTGAGAAGTAATTAGAACTTTCTTGCTGCGAACAGTCTCTCTCACCACCAGAGAGCGTGCAGTATGAAACAATTCCTTTGGTCGATTTAATACCTTCTGGAGTTTCATAGTAAAATATTCCTTCTTCCTCTTCATACTTCTATACTGATACACATTAATGCCAAGTATTCACTTAAAAAATCTCACTCTTACGTTTTTACCATGATCTCTCTTCCTTAATGGATTTTTTTCAATATATATAATTCTCTGCTAAACCAACTAGCATAATTACTATACAATTGTGCCAGAGGTATTTTTGGAGCCAGTTCATCCAAACAGATTCAATAGCCACTTTCTACCCCTCAACCAAATCATTCACAGAGGCAGAAGCCCAATCAATATCCAGAATTAATTCATCCAATTTTGCACCAATATTCTCTCCAAAATGCTCTAATTTACAAAGAAACACAGAAACATGATGCAAAAAAAAGGCCCCATGGCCTATCTAGTCTGCCCTTCCATATCAACTACAATAGTCCTCTTTTTACCTTTAGAGATTCTCTGTGTTTGTCCCATGCTTTTCTGAATTCAGATACTGTCCTCGTCTGTACCACATCCACTGGGAAACTATTCCATGCATCTACCACTCTTTCCGTAAGGAAATATTTCCTCATATTACTCCCAAGTCTATCCCCTTTCACCATCATCCTATGTCCCCTCATAGCAGAGTTTGCTTTCATTTGAGACTCTCCTCCTGTGCATTTATGCCACAGAGATTTTTAAACAACTCTATCATATCTTCTTTATCCCACCTTTCCTCTAAAGTATACATTATTAAGATCTTTAAGTCTGCCCTCATATGCTTTATAACAAAGACCACTAACCATTTTAGTAGCCACCCTCTGCACCAACTCCAACCTGTTTATATCCTTTTGAAGGTGCAGTCTCCAGTACTGCACACAATACTCCAGATGATGTCGCACCAGAGACTTATACAGCAGCACTATCATCTTTTTTCTGCTAGCCATTCCTCTTCCTATGCACCAAAGCATCCTTCTGACTTTCACAGTCACTTTTTCTACCTGTTTAGCTACTTTAAGATCATCAGACACAATCACGCCCAGGTCCCACTCTTCTTTTGTGGACTGAAGTACTTAACCCCCTACACTGTACTGCTCCCTTAGATTTTTGCAGCCCAAATGTATGACCCTGCATATTTTAACATTAAATCTCAGCTGCCAAATTTTAGACCATTCTTCAAGCTTAGCTAGATCCCTCCTCATGTTATCCACTCCTTCCTGGGTGTCTATTCTATTGCAGATTTTGGTATCATCTGCAAACAGGCAAACCTTACCCAACAGTGCTTCTGCAATATCACTAAAAAAGATGTTAAAAAGAATCAGACCAAGGGCAAATCCCTTAGTTGGCTCGGCTGGATTGGTCTTCATTGTTTGGATGTTATTCCTTCTCGGTTGCTGCAGTTGCCTTATTCCTTGTAGTATTGTGTGTCTTGTCCAAATATTGTTATTGCTGAATTTCATTGGGGCTTTTTGGTCCTCGCCTAAGTGCCACGCCAAAGGACCCTCTGGTGAGGCCCTCAAGCACGGGCCTGCCAGGCTCAAGCACGCCTGGAAAAGCTTGCTGTAATATGCTATGGGTCCGATCCTGATCGCCTTTGTAATGGGGGGCAGGGAGACCTTCCGGTTCCTGCCTCCTACCCCGACTGCGATCAGCAGCTGGGGAATTGGTCGGCCTTTGTCCAGTCGCCTGGAGGCACTTGCTGTAATATGCTGTGGGTCCGGTCCCAATCGCCTTTGCAGTGGGGACAGGGAGACCTTCCAGTTCCTGCCTTCTACCCCGACAGCGATCAGCAACTGGTTGGCCTTTGTCCTTGCGCCTGGAGGTGCTTGCTGTATATGCTGTGGGTCCAGTCCTGATGGCCTTTGCGGTGGGGAGCAGGAAGGTCTTCCAGTTCCTGCCTCCTAACCCAATGGTGATCGGCAGCCGGGAAGCTGGTCGGTCTTTGTTCATTTGCTTTCCTGCTAGCTTCTCTAAGTTTTTCCAAATATAGATGCCTTTCTTCCTCTCTCTGTGATCTCTTGTATTTCCCTCTTTTTCTTCACCTTTTTAGCTACTGCTTTTGAGAACAATAGCAGTCTCCTTTTCATTTTACATTTATTTACCTTTCTAACAAAAAGGTTTATTGCCCTTAAAATATGCCCTTTCAGTTTTGCGCACCGTTTTTCTATATCTCCCAACTGTTTCCATTCTGCTAATGTCTCCATGAGATATTGCACAATCTTCGCAAAGTTAGTTTTACTAAAGTCTAAGACCCTCACTTTTGAATGGATTTTATCAGTCCTAGAATAAATACTGAACCATACCATCAGGTGATCACTGCATGCGAGATGATCTTCCACTATAACTTCACAAACACTCTACCCATTGGTAAGCACCAAGTCCAGTATGGCCCATTCATGTGTGGATTCTGTTACCAGTTGCCTGAATAGCTCTCCCTGTAGAGAATTCAGGATTTCTCTACTTCTAGATGACACTGCAGCAGGGATGTGCCAATCAACAACCGGCATATTGAAATCACCTATCAATAGTACTTCTCCTTTCATGGCAATGCTGTATATGCCTTCTATTAAATCTCCATCCATTTCTTCTCCCTGTGAGGGAGATCTGTTTATCACTCCAATGAAAATGGATTTCCCTTTCCCTCTTTCTAGTTTAACCCACAGTGCCTCCTCTCTCCATTAAAAGCCCTGTTACTCTATAACTTTTGCATACAGTGACACTCCTCTTCTCTCCTTCTTCCTACCCTGCCCTTTCTGAATAAAGTATAGCCCAGTATAATTTCATCCCAGTCATGGATGTCCGTGAACCATATCTCCATAACCGCCACTAAGTCCAAGTCCCTCTTCCATTAAAGCCTCAACATCTGGATCTTATTTCCCATGCTACGGGCATGCTATACTTGGTGGTTTATTGGAAAGACTGTCCATGGATGTTGGATGTTTCATGGTGAATTATTCTATTACTCTGGGCAATCATACTTAACTTATGGGGCTGTTGAGGCCTAGAGCACGTGCTGCTCCCAGCAGTAAGGTTTCACCCCCCCCCATTGGATTCATGTCATGTCCATTTGGCCACTGCTTGTTGGGAATGCCTGTTCATTTTTTTGTTAATTTTGGGGAGTTATTTTTTTTATATGTGGGTGAATGTGAACCGTCAGTCTGGATGGGAAATGATAATGGTAGCATGGATCATTTTTTATGTCAGGACTCTACATTGCATAATGAGGGATCTTAAATTAATCTTGTATAATGTTAAGGGTAATAATTATCCTGTGAAACGTAAAAAGATCTTCACTTATCTAAAGAAAGAACGTTTGGATATATATTTTCACAAGAAACTCATCTACCCCTTCCCCTATGTTCCAAACTTAAAGTCAAATGGTTGGGAGAACACATGTATGCACCTACGGTTAAGAAAAAATGTGAGGGTTTCCATCTTCTTCAGAAAATCTTTGCAGGTTCATATCTAACATTGTTTAGCTGATCCAGGTAGTCAATGGCTTCTGATCAATAATATTGAAGGTCAACCCCTCATTTTGTTAAATTTATATACCCCTAATCTAGACTCCCCTGCATTTTTTACTGATCTAACTGCCCTGAATATAGTGACAGAGAAATAATTATAGCAGGCAACTTCAATCAGCTGTTGGACCTGAACCTGGACATTCCATCCCAATGTACTCCCAAAGGAGTCAATATAAATGTTTCACATGGTCTCTAGAGTGCTTAGATAACACAGGTACACTACCAAAAAACTGCCTCCAGTTTTGCAACTGATTCCTATAGATTTTGGGGTGCTGAATCCAGGAAAAATAGCCAAAATGTTCCATCACGTCACGTTTTCTTGCAAAATTAGATTTCTTACCCATATAAGGAATGTTCACATAATTTCTTTTTAGCCGACTGCAGTTTATTTTCTTGGCCCAAAATAGAGGTTGTAATGGTTAACTAACTAGAAACACTCCCTCATGATATTTTAGAGTGTTTTGTATTCATTTTATACATTAACAGGACAATTGGGAGGCGGGGGGCTAAATCCAGTACTCGCGCTGGCGCATGTTCTTTCCTGTTCGCCTCGCCTCGTTCGCTCGCTCAAACACGGTGGTTGCGACATGAACGTTCCTGTCAAATTTCAGTTTCTTGCAAGTTCATTATTACCTTTTGTTTGCTCAGTCGTAATCCAGCTTTATTCCGAAGTGGTTCACTACAGTTGTAGTTTGCAGTGCTGTGTATTTGTGATGGCTCACAGAGCCAGAGGTTGCGTCAACTCTCCGGACAGTTTTTGTTTTATTTGTGGGGAATATACCGTGAAAAAGCGGCAGAGGAACATTTCTGCATTTATTAAAAAAGTATATTTCGCCTATTTCGGTTTGAAGTTAGGCGATCAAGACAAACCGTGGGCTCCTCACAAAGTGTGCAAGACATGTGAGGAAGATCTACGCTTATGGATGAAAGGTAAAAAACAAGCATTTCGTTTCGGAATACCTATGATGTGGTGTGAACAAAGAGACCACAGCAGTGACTGCTATTTTTGCTCTTGCATTGTGAAGGGATACAACTTAAAAAATAAGAACGTAATAAGTTACCCCAACCTTTCCTCAGCAATTAGGCCTATGCCTCATAGCAACGAAGTACCTGTGCCTGAACCACCAAAATCTTTGGATCATATTTGTGTGGACGGTTCTGATCATGATGAGACTCATCAGATGGCTTTTCCCGATGAGTCCAGTACTTCCGAGTTTGAAACTGAACCAGATCCGAAACCTGAACTTTTCTCTCAAGCTGAATTGAATGATTTAGTCCGGGATTTAGGACTCCCAAAAGAAGCTGCCCAACTGCTAGGTTCTCGGCTTAAACAGAAAAATCTATTGTCACCAGGAACAACTTTTTATTGGTACCGCAACCGCGAGACACAATTTTTGAAGTATTTCAGCAAAGAGGAAGATTTGGTATTTTGCAACGATATATACGGAGTGATGGAAAAGTTTAAACTCAAGTATGATCCTGCTGAATGGCGGCTGTTCATTGATTCGTCAAAAGACAGCATAAAAGGTGTTCTTCTTCATAATGGCAACACATTCGCTTCAGTTCCTATTGCTCACTCTGTTATTCTCCAAGAAAAATACGAGAATTTGGCCCTGATTCTTCAGAAGATTCGTTATGATGAGCATAAGTGGATGATTTGTGGAGACTTTAAAATTCTATCCATGCTATTAGGGCAGCAATCCGGTTTCACCAAATATCCCTGCTTCCTTTGCTTGTGGGATAGCCGGGCCCGCGACCTACACTGGGGGAAAAAAGACTGGCCAATTCGGGAGTATTTGAGACCCTGTGAGAAAAATGTTCTTCATGAGAGCTTGGTACCTCGTGATAAAATTCTATTACCACCTCTCCACATTAAGTTGGGTCTCATTAAGCAATTCATCAAGTCCCTTCCAAAAGATGGTGAGTGCTTTCGGTACCTTTGCTCAAAGTTCCCCCGACTTTCTGAAGCAAAGCTAAAGGAAGGAGTGTTTGTTGGCCCTGATATAAGGAAACTCATTTCAGATGGAGCATTCGCTGAAACGATGTCTGAGAAGGAAAAAGAAGCCTTGGTTCCTTCAAGGATGTTGTTCTCAAATTCTTGGGGAACAGGCGGGATGAGAACTATAAGGATATTGTTGCCAGGATGCTCAATGCCTTCAAAGAACAAGGCTGTAACATGAGCCTGAAAGTCCATTTCTTGCACTCCCATGTGAACTACTTTCCCGAAAACATGGGGGCGTAAGTGAAGAACAAGGTGAAAGGTTTCACCAGGACATCAAGGACGCAGAGAGAAGGTACCAAGGAAGATGGAACACCACTATGATGGCTGATTTCTGCTGGTTGCTGCTGCGGGAAACCCCAGATGAAAAATACGCCAAGCAGCGCACCAAGAGAAGCATTCGGGGGAAGAAGAAACGGGCCCACCAGGAGATTGATTGACCCAAGAATGACTTTAAAATCTAAACTGTGTTGACAAATATCGTGTTTTTACTAAACTTTGAAATAAAAATTTGCTAGTTATTACCACAGTGTCGGATCTCATTTATTAGAATTTTATTTTCACACCATCGGGTGTTTGTCTTCATGTATTGCAATGGTGCGGTTTGCGTTTTCTATTCTTACATACATACCTGTACAACATTTTTTGCACATTTCTTTGCTTTGCTTTGTGTCTAACCTCGCTCTTATATGCTCAATGTTTGTGCACATGTATGTGGCTGTTTTAAGTGCAGACAATTTTGCTACCATCACAGTGTGTTTTATTGACATTACTCTATTCTTATGTGCTGCCTTGTTACAATTTTCTTTATTCTTATTTGAATAACTACTAAACAATTAGTATAAAGAATTCATCCAAGAAACTTTTATCTCGATCGCACTCAATCTGAAACGTTCACCTCAAACTGCTAACCCAATGTAGCAAAAGATCTGTACGTGATGGAGCAAATTGGTTACCAGATTTGGATTCAGCGCACCAAAAAACGTAAAAATCAATCGAAACATTAGAGGCAGTTTAAAAAAATTTTTTTTTAGTGTACCTGTGTAATGAATACACTCATAAATAAGACTGCATTAACAAATGAGTCCTACCCTAAATTTTGTTCCCTACTGAAAACCCACCTCTTCTCCTCTGCTTTTAATCTCCCCTCCTGAGTCCTTCCTACCCACTATGTTGAGCCTAAATGTTTGAAGTTTTTAATCTCTCCACTTTCTGGATGAAGATTGTAACTTATTTTTCTTTTCTGTATATTGGTTTTTTTTGTATTGTAAACCGCCCCGATGTAATGGGGGGTGGTATATCAAATGATAAATAAACATAAACATGATCAGTCCAAGGTAACTCTTCTAACTTTACAGACCTAAACACATCATTCCCGTACAGGTTTTTTAGGCAGAAAAACATTCAAAATATGTCCATGTGCATAGGAGGGTTGATCAATCACCTGATAAAAATCCAGCACATCCATGACCTCAAAAAAACTCTCAACATCCCTCTCCATTGGAAAGCGATCTAAGTGTAAATTTAAATTACCCAGTCCAATTTTTTTCCTAAGATCATAATCACATGCAACTAACATCTCAGCAATTCCGATTTAAATAAGCGAGACAGGGTTGAAGTGGGGTAAAGCAAACAAATTTCACATCTTTAGAAGAGAAAAGCAACTCTCTTGCCCACATCCATGTAAAAAAAGATAACTGACCTTATTTTATTTACGTTTTTTTTATACCACCTTATCAATAAATCAAAGCAGTTCATAGAGAAATATAACAGTTAGCCCCTCTTTTATTCATCCTTGAATACTGCAATACATCATATGCACTCGGATACAATTGACCCAAAAGGTCTTGGTCCAACAACCAACAGTCAGTAAAGCGTAGTTACTTACCTGTAACAGGTGATCTCTGGGAATAGCAGGAATTTAGTAGTCACATATCGGTAACGTCGGTACCAATGGAGCCCGCGCGGGAACGCTCCCCAGCGTGAAATAGGAAAGCCTTTGGGAGCATCCCACTGAACCTGTGTAGCTGCCTTCCCGCCTTTCCATTTCTCTCTCCTCAGTTGAGTTTGTAGCTGAGATAAAAGGAGAGAAGGAGAAGAAGAGGAAAAGGTACAACTCCTAGGGGAGGAGGGTGGGTTGTGAATACTAAATTCTTGCTGCTCCCGGAGATCACCTGTTACAGGTGAGTAACTATGCTATCTCCAGGAACAAGCGGGAATGTAGTCTTCGCTTACGGGACTCCCTAGCTTGGAAATGCCAGAGAGATGACCTCAGAGTGAGCTGTGGAGCACGGACATAACTAAGTAGGTCATATATACTCCAAGGATGTCTGGTATTGATACCCGGGACGAAGGGTAGGAGTTGATCTAAGTCTGAAAGAGATGCTGGAGAACAGCTTGGCCAAACAAGGCATCCCAGCGGGAGTCCTTGTCTAGGCAATAGTAAGCAGTAAAAGTGTGGACAGAAGACCAAGTTGCTGCTTTGCATATTTCATCAACCGCTACAGAGCGTAGATTTGCCATAGAGGTAACCATGGCTCAAACATTGTGTGCAGTGATATGACCCTCTAGAGAGAGTCCTGTACTTTTGTAAGCAAAGGAGATGCAATCTGCTATCCATGTGGAGAGAGTTCTCTTGGATACTGGCAATCCCAAGCGACTCGAGTCAAAGGCGATGAAAAGCTGGGAAGCCTTTCTGTGCTCCCGAGTTCTCTGGAGATAAAAAGCCAAAGCACGTTTTCAATCCAGAGTGTGAAGGGTTGCCTCTGCCCTAGAGGAATGAGGTCTAGGGAAAAAGACAGGGAGGTAAACTGACTGGTTTAAATGGAAGGGTGAGACAACCTTCAGCATAAAGTGAGGATGAGTCCTAAAGACTACCTTATGGTGGAATCGTGTATAAGGAGGGCCAGCCACCAAAGCCTGGAGCTCACTAATGTGTCTTCCTGAAGTGAGGGCAATAAGAAAGGTGACCTTTCAGGTGAGAAACTTCAGAGAAGTAGTGGCTAGAGGTTCAAAGGGTGGCTTGAGAAGCTGTCCTAAAACAACATTAAGATCCCATGCCAATGGAGGGGGCTTGATGGGAGGTTTGGTTAATAGAAGACTCCTCATGAAGCATGCTACAAGCGGCTGAGAAGAGATGGGCTGACCATCTAAGGGCATATGAGAGGCTGCAATTTCACTTATGTGTACTCTTACTGAATTGGTTTTGAGTCCAGAAGAAGACAGGTGCAGAAGATATTCAAGTAATGCATCCATCGGAGCTGAGAAGGGGTTAAGATCCCTCTCAGAACACCAGAGAGAGAATCTACGCCACTTGGAGGCGTAGAAGCGCCTGGTGGAAGGCTTCCCAGAAACTAGAAGGATATCCTTAACCTGTTGAGAGAGGCAGCCATGCTGTAAGATAGAGGGACTGCGGACTGGGATGCAGCAGCATCCCGTCCTCCTATGAGAGGAGATCTGGAGCAGATCCTAGATCTACGGGCTGAGTTTAAGACAGATGTAGAAGGAGAGGATACCACGATTGTAATGGCCAACATGGGGATATGAGTATCATGTAGCCCCTGTCTCTCTGGAGTTTGAAAAGAGTCTTGGGAATGAGGGGAATGGGAGGGAAGGCATATAGGAAGCCTTGACCCCAGTGAAGGTAAAAAGCATCTACCTGCTGGTTATTCTGTGCAGGCGTCTTGGAGCAAAAGCGGGAAGCTTGGCATTCTGAGGACTTGCGGAGAGGTCTATCTCTGGGGTTCCCCGATCTGAAAAATGTGAGCGACCTTGTCTGCATGGAGAGACCACTCATGGGGTAGAAGGACTCAACTCAGTTTGTCCGCCAAAGCATTGTGTTTGCCTGGAAGATACACTGCAAGTAAGTGAATGTGATGCTGTATGGCAAAAGACCACAGGTGCAGGGCTTCGCTGCAAAGGGTCGCTGCAAAGAACCTGTTCCACCCTGCTTATTCAAGTAGAACATAGCTACTTGATTGTCCGTAGGGACTAGAACTGTGCAGAATCAAAGATGGTCCTGGAATACTTTGAGAGCATTGTGAATGGCTCTGACCTCCAGCAGATTTATGTGGAGTTGTGACTCCTGATGAGAACAAAGTCCCTGAGTGGAAAGATAGTCTAGATGAGTTCCCCAGCATCCACTGTCAGGATGCATTGTTTGGATGCATCCATTGTCAGGGTACATTGATGTGCTGGCATCTGAAAAGGTGACCCTTCCAGGAGGTTTTCTGGGGATTGCCACCACTGGAGAGACTAGATTCGGCAGGTAGAGATCATTATTCTGTCTCCCAGGTGACCCAGTGCCTGAGACCACTGGGAAGCCAGTGTCCATTGAGCTGTGCGCATATGTAGATTAGCATATGGAACAACATGTACTGTGATGCCACTGTGTAGCATTTCTCGAGCAGTGAGAAAGTTCTTGAGGCATGCCTAAGATGCTAACTGATTGAGTCGAGTGCAGCGGGCTTGGGGCAGAAAAGCCTTTGATTGTTGAGTGTCTAGAAGAGCCCCTGTGAACTCTAGAGTTTGAGGGAACGAGTTGGGACTTTGGAAGATTTATTACAAATCCCAAGTGCTGCAGCACTTGCATGGTGCACGAGAGGGAAAGATTGGCCTCTAGAGAGGTGTTTGCTCAAATGAGCCAGTTATCTAAGTAAGGGGAGACAAATATACCTAGAGTCCTTAGGAATGCGGCTACTACTGCCATGCACTTTGTGAAGACTCTTGGGGCAGAGGCGAGGCCGAAAGGCAGGACTCTGCATAGATAAGGTCTCCCTTGAAAGAAGAAGCACAGAAATTGTCTATGCTGTGAGTGAATTTCAAGTATGTGAGTATATGCCTCCTTTAGATCTAGAGAACAGAGCCAATCCTGACTCTGGAGATAGGGGAAAAGAGTACCTAGGGAGATCATTTTGAATTTCTCCCGTAGTAGGTACTTGTTCACTTCTCTGAGGTCCAGGATGGGCCTGTATCCTCCTGTTTTCTTTGGAATGAGGAAGTATGGAGAATAAAAGACCAGTCCCTGCTGGGATGGTGGAACCTCCTTTATTGCACCCTGAAAGTGAAGGGAGGTGACCTCTTGTAACAACAGAGCGGTGAGAGGGTTTGAGAACAGAACTCTCTTGGAGGAGTCCGGGGGGGGGGGGTAGACTTCATAGATGAAGCTTGCACCCCTCCGGTACTATGGAGAGTATCCACTGCTCTGATGTTATAAGATGACACCTGTGGGCAAAGTGACAAAGTCTGCCGGGAATGTGGATGGGATCTGGAATCTCCAGAGGCAGAATGGCTATGTTCTCTATAAAGGAGTCAAAGACCCTGAGGAGGCTGGGTCTGTTGAGGTGGCTGTGACTTAGGAGTCTGAGCCTTCCTTTGTTCTTTTGATGGCTGCTGCCCCTTCTGGGGAGCATGGAGTGGACACTGTACCGAGGGGTGTAAGAAGGGTAGTACTTCTTATAAATTGAAATTTTTTTCTTCGCTGTCTTTTACCTAGCTGGGTTGGCAGTTGAACTAGATAGTCTATTAAGAGTGGTGTTCTCAGATTCTAGCTGAGAGGCCTTCTCCTGCCATTCCTTGCCAAAAAAGGTTTTCACCGATGCAAGGGATATTACCAAGCTTATCTTGAATCCATCATTCAAGATCAGATGCTTTGAGCAAAGCAATCCTGCGTGCACCGATGCAGACAGCTGAAGTTCTGCTGATGCATTCAAAACAGTCAAAAGTTGCCCTGTTAAACTTTGAAACATTTTGAGCATGCTATACAAGGGTGAGATAATCTGCTCTCTTGTCATCAGGGAGAAGAGGAGCCATTAACTCCAAATCCCTAGCCACCTCTCTAATTAAGATACCCATATAGAGTATGTAGGAACTGATCCTGGCCGATAACATGGAGGCCTGAAAACATCGACCAAAGGCATCGAGGATTCTCGATTCCCTACCTGGAGGATTCAAGGAATGTGTCTTAGCACTCTTTATTTGACGCATTGCCGATTCCACCACCATGGAATGGTGCGGTAATTGCGTCTTTTGAAAGCTGGGACAGTCCGGTACCCGATACATGGTATTGAGTTGTCGAGTATGTGGAGAGATGGTTAGGGGTGTCTCCCACATACGAAGCATAAGGTCATGAAGTATGCGATGAATAGGGAGAGTAGCAGCTTCCTTTGGGGCTGTAGGATATTGAAGAATTTCAAGTTCTTCAGCCCTAGGTTCTTTCACCAAAGTCACTATTATGGAGAGACCCCGAGCAATATTGCGAATAAAGTCTTGGAAAGAAATGTCATGCGGAGAGGACATGTGACGTTGTGGAGACAGGAGAGTTCTCATTTCCTGGGTATCGGCTGATTCATCATCCGACGAATCGGAATCTGAAGACTCAAAGTATCGATGGGCAGGGTGTTCCTGCTCTGCACGTACTCGATACCGATCAAAGCCAGTAGCTGAAGCTTGCAATGCTGGCACCTCGGTACTGGAAACGGATTCAAGGGCCAATATGGGCGGTAGCGTGGTAAGCAGCAAAAAAGACAATGCAGGCTCTTTCGGTACCGTAGCTGGTACTGATGCCTGAGGGATCAACTGTAAAGGCTTTATCAGTATGGAGGTCGCCATTAAGGCCACTAAGCTCCGCTAGATGGCCAGGATACATTGATCCATGGAGCTCGACGATGCTTGGGTATCGGTACCGGAATTGCAGGTCACAATCCCTGAGCTTGGCACCAGGAGCTATCAGGAAGTGGAGGCCTCGGGAGCATCTTGGGACCCCACTAAGGCTTTGGAGGCAAGGTCCTCCCGCCGGGGTTGTTTGGCCGGTGTGTCCCCGTCCAGGGCAATTCCCGAGGCATCTCGATGCTTAGAAGGAGATCTACCCTTGGAGGGCTGGCCAGTCTTTGATGAAGACTTAGATTTCGAAACCAGAGATCCTTGGGAGGAAGATGAAGCTCTCGATGTCGATGCTAAAGATACTGCATCGGAGGCAAAGAGAGTGCCCAGCTTTGCAGCTCGGTTCTGTAGGCCTCTCTTTGTCATCGTCCTACAGAGAGGACATTCTGATGGTTGATGATCCGGTCCCAAACATTTTAGACACCAGTCACGGGTGTCTGATGCCGAAATGGTACTGCCACATTTGGAACACTTCTTAAAACCACTGGATGGTTTCCCATTTTGTCTGTGACAAAAGGGAAGGCTTAAGCCTAAGATGGCATCGATGTGCCTGAAGGAAGAAAAGATTCCTTCCCTCACAGAAGATTGTTTTGGGTTTTTTTAGAAAGAAAAAGAAAGCAAGCACCGACAGAGCCGGTATCAGCATCGACAGAAGGCAGACGCGACCACAAAAAATAAGACAGACAAATTTTCTGCGGTGACAGGACTTGCTTCTTGTCGGCTCCGCGGAAAACGAAGAATTGAGGAGGGAGAGCTGGAAAGGCAGGAAGGCAGCTATGCAGGCGCAGTGGGATGTCCCAAAGGTTTTCCTATTGGATGCTGGAAAGCATTCCCGCGCGGGCTCCGTCGGTACCGATGTTACCCATATGTGAAGACTACATTCCTGCTTGTTACTGGAGATTACAAATAATATCAGGTCTACATAATGAAATCAAATCATAAATCACAGTTATCTTATTCTTCACCAATCAAGCATGTAGCAAAGGAGAAATATTACATAGCTGATCATTTTCTTTCCTTAAATCCCACTAGATCAGTCCAGATGAGTAGGTTATAACATCAGCTGGAGGCAACTTGAGCAACTTTCAGCGATCTCATCACTAGGTATATCCTCCGGTGCAGCATTGACAGAAGCCAGAATGAAATTTGCCAAGCAGTAAGCAAAACTGAAAAAGTCAGCAACTATGAACGTTAGTAACCAATTGTAAATTGAAACAAACATTTCAAACAAATATCTTGTTCTCTTCTGATGGAGGAAACCTTAGCAGGGCTTTCCCAGTCACCTACTCAGGCTTAGGAGGCCTCGCTGCCAAGGATCCATCAAGCAGCACAGAGAGTCAAATACAGCCCAATAGAAAAATGGGCAAAGAAAAAGTAATTTAGTAAATTCAAAAAAGAAATCACAGAAATTCATCAAGGAGAGGGCAGCAAGAAGGAAGGGGGGGGCTCAGGCCCAACTTACTACCCCCTTAGGGGTCCTGTGTGGTCCTCCTGCTCCCCACCAGTGCTAGAACCCATGGTTAACAGTGCAGGACACAGGGAAGCTGCCGGGTCAGAGAGATACGGATATACATGAACTCCAAGCAACATTGGGCCTATTGGTCTCAATCACACAGACCACAGTACTGACCACACCTGAGGATATACTTAGTGCTAGTGTCACTAAATGTTGTTCAAGTCTGCCTCCACCTGCTGGCCAGGAGTCATAACCCACTCATTTGGATTGGTCTAACAGGATAATAAGGAATATACCACTGGTTTACCTCCATTCTGGAGAGAATCAATATACCTTAATCCCTCTGAATGAGATGGAATTATAGTTGTGGTCAACATTATTGGCACCCTTGCATTTTAGGTATGTTGTGTATAATATCTTGAGAAATAATTGGAAATATTCCAGCTATATGTCATCATAATATTTTAACAGTATGTTCAAAGGTATAAAACAAAAAAAAAGATGTCTGTGCAAATTAGATGAAGTAATTTCTGAGAAAAAAACACAAAATATGACTTGGACAGGATTAATGGCACCCTTCACTAATATTTGGTTGCACAACTCTTGATAGTGATGACAGCCTCCAAACGTTCCTTGTAGCCATCTATAAGTTTCGTATATCTGTTTGATGGTAGTTTCTGCTGATTTTCAAATGTGATTTGTTTCAGCTCATGAATGTTTCAGGATTTCTTTTACCAATGGTATATTTCAGCTCTTTTCAAAAGTTCTTGATTGGACTGAGGTCAGGACTCTTTACTGGTCAGTTTAAAACAGTCCATTTGGTCCTTTTAAAACATTATTTTCTACTTTTGGATATATGTATGTTTTGGGTTATTGTCCTGCTGGAGGACCCATGACATTCGACCCAGACCTAGCTTTCTGACACTAGGTAGCACATTTCGCTGCAAAATACCTTGGTAGTCCTCTGACTTCATGATTCCTTTAATACGTTCCAGGCTTCCACTTCCTGAGGCAGCAAAACAGCCCCACAACATTATGGAGCCTCCACCATATTTAAATGTAGGAAGCGAGGCTGGGATCGGGCTTCGGGGAACCCCTGCCATGTTCACCTCGTCAGGGGGGAAGGGGTCCGGTTCCTCTGCCCATCGCCGTCGGGGAGGGGGGGAACGTATTTCACCTCCATGGTGGAATATGTCCCCCATCTAAATCTCCATGTCCGGATGTATAGGACCATCATCGGAATAAGCCTGTTATGTCTGGGGGTAAGGGTCACGCCTCTGGCCCACCCTCAAACCTCCGCCGGCCTGCCCCCGTAAGAACTCGCCGCACATCTCCTCTGTATATGTGGGGAGTTCTGTGTTGGGAATCGACCTCTTGGCGTTTAGCAGGGATGGATGTCCAAACCGGACATTCATCCCCACTAAAAGCGACTCAGAATGACCCTCTTAATGTATAGTGACGCCTAAAACTGACCCATTTACTTTGCTACTGATGCTATGTTTGCTGCCAACAAGTAGAGATGAGGTGATGAATATATGGCAATACCTGTTACTGCAGGTCAGTGGCACCCTATGGTTAAACCGTAAAATCTATTCTCTGAACTTTTTTGAAAATAATATCTAATGGTTAGATATGTATTATCACACATTTTCATTTTATTATTTTTTCTAAACCAAGACAGCGTTTAAGTAATGCTCCATTCAAACTGCTCCACCCCTCTCTCCTCCAAGTCAGAGACACACACAGATTAGTTAACACATCCAAAGGAGTAACTTAAGACTTAGGAAAATTAATCAATTGTAAAGTATAAAACCTCACTACATTTTCCAAATGCTCTATCTTAGCATGTAAATTAGAATCATCCTTCATGAATATGTCTACTTTATTCAGTTTCTGTTGCACTTTAACCTCTAAATTATCCAGTAACTTTTTATAGTCTTCCATCTGAGCTTCCAAGGTCTTGGTTCAACTTGGCAACAAAATTAGTACTCTGGGCTAAGACAGTTTTTTCCGACTCTGCTATATCATCCAAATTTTTCTTGTAGCCTTGTCAAGGACAGTTTGGAATTCAAGTATCCTGAGAACCCAAGTCTGATCCTTCAACCAAGCCAGTTTGCAGCAAAATCGAAATTAGACTTACCTGCTAATTGTTGTTCCTTGAGGAACTCCAGTCCAGTCCCGAACCTCTGGGTAGTGCACCTCCTCCAGCAGCTTGGAGACCGAGTACGTTACATTCTTGAAAGCACCAGTACTAATACCACTGGCTCCTCCCACAAGCTCCCAGTAATCTATTGACAAAGCAAACTCATAGGAGCAACAAATAAGTAGCAATACAGCAAAACAGGAAAATAATTTACTAGCAAACCGTGTGTCACCCTTCCAAGAGGTATTCTTCGAAGTCCTCGGAGTAGGAAAGATAAGAAAAAGAGAGAGAGAAAAGGAAACTCCCTGGAAAAAAACTACAGAGCTTCTGCTTAGAACAGTTTAATGAGGAAAGAAACCCGTAGCAATTGCAAAAGTATAATCTTCGAAACATTATGCAATAATGAACTGCTGTTCTGCTAAAAATGGAGCCACCAAAAACTAACTAAAACAGCAGTATCGTAAAAGAATCCTGGGTGGGATATGGGACTGGACTGGAGTTCCTCAAGGAACAACAATTAGCAGGTAAGTCTAATTTTGATTTCCTTATCGTCCCTCCAGTCCAGTCCCAAACTTCTAGGATGTAACAGAGCAGTTACTTAATGGGAGGGAACCTCCAAACCGGCCTGCAAAACTGCCAATCCAAAAACGAGCCTCTCCTGCCGCCTGGACATCCAGGCGATAATGTTTACTGAAAGTATGTAGGGAAGTCCAAGTAGCCGCCTAACATATTTCTATCGGGGGAGCTAAACTATACTCGGCCCAAGAGGCCACCTGGGCTCTAGTGGAATGAGCTCGCAGACCTACAGGTACTGCACGACCATGCAAAATGTAAGCCGAAGCAATCTCCTCTCGAATCCATCTGGAAATGGCAGCCTTAGCAGTCGCTTCACCCTTGCGCGGACCTCCAAAGAGGACAAACAAACAATTTGATCTGCGGAAACCCCCGGAAGTCTTCAGGTAACACTTGAGAGCCCTCTTGACGTCTAACTGATGGATGGCACACCCCAGCGCAGACCCATCCGCGTCGGCTAACACTGGCAGAGACAATGGCTGATTGACATGAAACATCAAGACCACCTTCGGAAGGAAAGAGGGAACCGGACGAAGAACCATCCTTTCCCGAGAAAATGAAAGAAATGGTTCCTGACAAGACAAGGCTTGTAATTCCAAAATCCTATGCACGGAATAAATTGCTACCAAAAAGACTGTCTTTAACGTTAGGTCTCTCAATGAAGCTCGGTTCAAGGGTTCAAAAGGCTCCTTGGTCAACGCTCTCAGAACCAAGTTGAGATCCCACGAGGGAACTAGCGCCCTGCGTGGCAGCCATAAACGAGTCACCGCACAAAGAAAACACACCACATCCAGATGAAAACCCAATGGCTCCTTATGTATCTTTCCACGAAAACAAGCAATTGCCGCCAGCTGCACTCACAAGGAACTGGACGCCAATCCCTTATCAAAGCCATCCTACAAAAACGCCGAAACCTCTGGAACCATCGCAGAAGAGGAACTCAGCTTTCTAACTGCACACCACTCTTCAAAAACACGCCAGACGTGTATGTAGGCTAGTGAAGTAGATCTCGTGCGCGCATTTAGCAAGGTTGAAATGACGGATGCCGAATAACCTTTTTGCCTCAAGCTGGCCCTTTCAAGAGCCAAGCCGTAAGAGAGAATCGACTCACCTGAGGCATGCGTAGAGGTCCCTTCAACATGAGGTCACTCCTCTCCAGCAGATGCCATGGCCAAGCCACTAATAGTCACACCAGGTCTGCGTACCAAGGACGCCTTGGCCAGTCTGGAGCTATGAGGATGACACATCCGTGATGTGCTTCGATCCACTGAACCACTCAGCCTATCCAGGCCCATGGAGGGAAAACAGAGAATTCCCTCTGTCGTCCATTGTTGCAATAGAGCAGTGATGGCTAACCTTTTTGAGCCCGAGTGCCCAAACTGCCGCACAAAACCAAAGAATTTCCTCAAAGTGCCAGCACGTCATTTGCATAAGTGGTCTTATTTGCATAAATATTTGCATAATGTTACCATACACTAACTTTTAGTAAACATGTCTCTTAATGAGTGTATGGATAAAGAAAGACTAAAAGATTTCTACATTACTATAATCCAGTGCCAACCGCCAGGCACATTAGGAACTACTACAAACGCTGCCCATTTAGAACCCATAGCAAACCCGCCGTATCCTGACAGCATTACCAGGACTCACAAAGCACCATACCCTACCTATCAAAAGGCAACACTGCAAATATTAAACCAATACATTTCAGAGAATACTGGGGAAAGAGAACAAGTGGCAACGTCAAATAGGAATTTCCTCTTGTACCAAACAAAGCGCAGATGTTAATGATGCACATTTCCCAGAGCTGACATATTCCAGTTAATAAATTCAAAATAAAGAGATATCTTTCTACCTTTTGTGCATTTTTTTTTCAGTTGCAATTGGTCCAGCCACCTTCTTCTGGTTTCTTCATGTTTTCTGCTAACTCTCCATCGTCTGCTGTCCATTTGTCCTTTCTTCTCTCTTCTAGTTTTTTTTTTCCATTCTCTCTCTCTCTCTACATCTGCTTTAACATACTAATCTTTCTCCTTTTGCTCTTTCCTCATTCCTATTTCATCCACACAAATTTTACCCCTCCATCCTCAATCCCCAATTACTCTCCCAATACCTGGCCAATTGTAGATTTTTCATCCCTCCTACACAAAATATTTTTCCCCTCTCCATTTTACTCTCCCAGCCCCATCCCATTCTAATCCTCCCCCAACATCAGCTCCCTTCTAGTTCCAGTCTCACCCAGCATCCATTCCCTTCTAGTCCCTGCATCAGCCCATTTCCAGTCCAAGTCCCTTCATCAGCTCATTTTCAATCCTAGCCCCCCCATCAGCCCATTTCTACTCATTTCCTAGCCCCACCATCAGCCCATGTCAAATCATAGCTCCCCTCCACTCAGCCCAATTCCAGTCCAAGCCCCCCCATGAGCCTACTTCCAGTTCTAGCCCCTCCATGAGTCCATTTCAATTCAAGCCCCCCCCCACAGCCCATTTCCAATCTTAGCTCCCCCCAACAGCCCATTTCCAGTCCTATCCTAGCTGTTCCATCAGCCCATTTTCAGTCCTAGCTCCCTTCCCTCACAGCCCATTTCCATTCCAAGCCCCCTCCCCATCAGCTATTTGCAGTTCAAGCCTCCCCTTCCACTCAGCCCATTTCCAGTCCTAGCAACACCCCAACCCATTACCAGTCCTAGCCCCCCGTCAATCAACTTCCAGTCCTAACCCCCATCACCCCATTTTCAGTTTAAGCCCCCCCCTATAACCCTTTACCAGTCCTAACCCCCCATCAGCCCATTTCCAGTCAGCCCCCCATAGCCCATTGCCAGTCCTAAACCCCCCCCCATCAGCCCACAGCCCATTACCAGTCCTAACCACATCAGCCCACCTCAAGTCCTAACCCCTCCCCATCAGCCCATTTCCTGTCCTAGCCCCCCCCATAACCCATTATCAGTCCTACACCCCCATCAGCCCACTACCAGTCTTAACCCCCCCATAGCCCATTACCAGTCCTAACCCCCCCATCAGCCCACTACCAGTCTTAACCCCCCCCCATAGCCCATTACCAGTCCTAACCCCCCCATCACCCCATTTCCAGACAGCCCTCATCAGCTCATAGCCCATTGCCAGCCCTCATCAGCCCACAGCCCATTGCTAGTCTTAACTCCCCCCCATAGCCCACTGCGTCTTAACCCCCCTCCCCCGCCCACTGCCAGTCTTAACCCCCCCTCCCTAGCCCATTGCCAGTCTCAACCCCCCTCCCTCCCTCCCTCCCTCCCTAGCCCATTGCCAGTCTCAACCCCCCTCCCTCCCTAGCCCATTGCCAGTCTCAACCCCCCTCCCCCCCCTCCATAGCCCATTGCCAGTCTTAACCTCCCTCCCTCCCTAGCCCATTGCCAGTCTTAACCTCCCTCCCTCCCTCCCTAGCCCATTGCCAGTCTCAACCCCCTCCCTCCCTCCCTAGCCCATTGCCAGTCTCAACCCCCTCCCTCCCTCCCTCCCTAGCCCATTGCCAGTCTCAACCCCCCTCCCTCCCTAGCCCATTGCCAGTCTTAACCTCCCTCCCTCCCTAGCCCATAGCCATTCTTAAACCCCCTCCCTCCCTCCCTAGCCCATTGCCAGTCTTAACCCCCCTCTCTCCCTCCCTAGCCCATTGCCAGTCTTAACCCCCCTCCCTCGGCTCATGGCAATAAAAAAAAAAAAAAGCGGCCCGCTGCCGCCGCCGCGGCATGGAGTGTCCCGCGGGGCTCCCTCTGCCCGGCGGGACTCTCCCGGCGCTGCTCAGCCCCTCTCTGCCGGCTTGCAGAGACGCGAAGGGAGAGAGAGTCTCCCTCGCGTCTCTCTTAAGCCCGCAGGGGCAGATGGGTGCCATAGGTTCGCCATCGCTGCAATAGAGCATCTATGCCTTCCGACATCCTTTCTCGTCTTCTGCTGAAGAATCCACAAGTGGATTTGGACTTGCTGCATCCTCACCTGCTTCCACCTCCTGCACTGCCTTCCGGCACTCACAGGTATCAAATTCCTCTTGTTTATCAACTCCTTTTGCTTCTTCTACCCCCTACCCTATGACTCACATACCCGTCCATTGGGATCGCCACCCACCCACGGCCCCTCGCCAACGTTCGCGATGCTATTCCAACCTTCGACCTTGCGTTCTCTCCACCTCCACCCCCTCACAACCTTCTGCCACCTCTGCTCCCTCTCATATGCCTCTTAAAGTCGGTCTTCTCAACTGCCGCTCCCTCAGGTCCAAGTCTCTCCTTATCCAAGACCTCATTTCTCAGGCATCCTTCGATCTTACCCTCCTCACTGAGACGTGGTTGAAGGAAGGGGAGGACGCCCTTCTTGCTCGCTGCCTTCCCGCAGGCTTCTCGGCAGTTTCTGTTCCCCGCACTGGCCGTTCAGTTGGCGGTGTGGCAGCTATTCTCGCCCCCTCTCTCCCCTTCACCCAGATCTCTTCACCATCTCTCTCTTATCCTGAGGCCCTTCTCCTCCATCTTCACACTTCTCCTCCGACTCATATTCTCCTAGTCTATGCACCTCCTGCCCTCCGCCCCGACCTCTGGGACTCTCTTCTTCAATCTCTTTCTGACCTTTCCTTGCTCTTTCCTCACCTTCTTATCGCCAGTGACTTCAATCTTTACCTTGACTCCCCTTCGTCCCCCAGGGATCATGCTTTCCTCGCACTCCTGCAGGATCTATCTCTCCAGCAGCACGTCCCTTTTCCCACTCACTCTGCTGGTCATACCCTTGACCTCTTTCTGACCCTCTCCTCCTCCACACTCTCACTCCACAACCTGTCTTCTCTTTCTCTCACCTGGTCCGACCACCTCTGCCTGGCGGTCTCCTGTTCCCACTCTGGAGCCTCAACTCCAACCCCTCCCCCAGTATCTCCCCCCGCTCTACGTCTCTCACGTTCCATCACCCCTTCCACAGCTCAGCAATTCCCCTCAGCTGCAGAACTGCTCCCCTCCAATTTCTCTTCTTTATCCCCCAACTCTCAAGCATCTGCTTGGTTCTCCTCCCTCTCAGCCGCTTTTGACCATGTTTATTTATTTATTTAACATCTTTTATATACCGCGCTATTTGTTTTCAGTGCGGTTTACAAATAACAAAGGCTGCACATTCAGAGGACACTTGTGTGCTTACATTATAACAGGAAACTTAAACTTGGAACAACAGGGTAAACTGTAACTATGTACAAAACATATTGGATTCTTTAGTATTCACAGGAGGGCTAAGGCAAGACATCAGAGAACTTGAGGCAGAATTACTTATGAGGGAATTGGGAGTGAGGATTGAGAGTTTGTGGGTTTAGGAGTGCTGATGATCGGATGCGTATTGGATGCTTGTGCAAAGTGGAGAAGGAAAATGTGGTGCTTGATTGCCTTGCGAAATTGAGTGAGGTCTTTAATTGCTCTTATTTCAGGTGGGAGGTCATTCCAGCATGTAGGTGCATAGAAAGCGAAGGTCCTTTTCTTGGTTGACTGGGTACATTTGATGGACTCTTTGGGTATGACCAGGGTGTTGTCCGTTATTGACCTTCTCGTTCTGTTTTTTGGGGTGAGGGAGATGAGATCATTGAGAGACGTGGGGGCAAGGTTGTTGATGATCTTGAAAGTGATGATGAGGATTTTATAGGTTAACCTGCAATGAATTGGTAGCCAGTGGAGCTCCATGAGAGTCGGGGTGATATGGTCTGATCTTGCTAGACCACAGAGCACCCTAGAAGCCGCATTCATCGCAAGTTGCAGTGGATTAATGATATTCTTGGGGAGTCCGTATAATACGACGTTTGCATAATCAAAATGAGGTAGTGTGAGGGCCTGGAAAATGGTCCGGAAGTTGTTATGAGGTAGCATGGGTCTGAGGTGCCTTAGCGTTCTGATTTTATTGTAGACAGATCTGGTGATGTTCCGAATGTGTTCCTTAAAGTCAAAATGCTGATCCAGTGTAATCCCTAGGTAGCGAATAGATGGTTTACTAGGGAGATCCGCATCTCTTACTTTTAGGGAGGATGGGGGGGAGAATTCTTTGTTTCTTGAAATGAACAGAACTTCGGTCTTCTTGAAGTTTATACGGAGGTTTTGAGATGATAACCAGTCTGTGATGGCGTTGAAGCAGTGAATAAGGTTGGTGAAGTCTGGTTGTTTGACTTTGAATGGTGTAAACAGTAGAACGTCGTCAGCATAGATTAATGAGGAGATATTGAAGGTGCGTATGATGTCACATATCGGCTGTAAGTATACATTGAACAGGAGCGCAGATAAGGAAGATCCTTGCGGAACACCTTGATGTTGGTGGAAAGGTGTGGATGTGGAGGAACCGACTCTGACATGCTGCCATCGCTCCGACAGGTATGACCTACACCATTCCCAGACGAGACCACGGATTCCCTTCTCCAGGAGGCAGGCGAGAAGTTGATTATGATTAACGGAATCGAAGGCAGCGGAGATATCTAGGAATATTAGAGCAAAGCCGTTTTCAGCCTTATCAAGACCTCTATTCAATGCATTAGTTAGGGTAGTAAGGAGAGTTTCTACACCGTGTGATTCCCTGAAGCCATGTTGACAGGGATCGAGCGGTGAGGCTGTATCGATGTGATGTTGTATCTGTCTCTGAACAACCTTCTCTATTATTTTGGCTAATAGAGGTATGCTCGAGATTGGGCGGTAGGAGTCACCCTCTTCGTCCGCGCTCAGCCACTCCTCAGCCATCGCATCCCTGGTATCACCCCGGTCTCCTCCTACTCTGGTCTCAACTTCGTAGAGCCGAAAGGCGCTGGCGCAAATCCCCCTCACCAGCCACCCTGTCCTTTTTCAAAGCCCAACATTCTCATTACCAATCTCAGGTTCACCTTGCCAAATCCACTTACTTTTCTACTGCTATCGCCAATGCCCCCAACCAGACCCGCCACCTTTATTCTACACTGAGATTTCTCACCTCCCTTCATCCTACCACTTCTACTGCACCCGCTCATCCTGTCCCTGCCCCTTCTCTCCTAGCCTCGGCCTTCAGCAATAAAATCTCTAACTTGCTTCCCCCAGTTGCTTCCCCTCCCCCTATTTCCCAACTATCCCATACCTGGTCCTCTTTCTCTCTGACCACCACCAGTGAGCTTCACCACCTCATTTCTTCATCCAACAAAACCTTCTGCCCCCTCGACCCCATCCCCTCCTCTTGGCTGCTTATCCCTTCATTGTCCCTCCTTCCCTACCTTCAAACCATGCTGAATTCTAGTCTTTCCACAGGAACCTTTCCTTCTTCCTGGAAGCATGCCCTGATTCGTCCGATTCTTAAGAAACCTTCTCTTGACCCTCTGGACCCCAACAACTATCGCCCAGTCTCCAACCTTTCATTCCTCTCCAAACTCCTTGAGAAAATCGTCTTTGCCCTACTATCTCACCACCTGGACTCTACTAATCTCCTTCACCCCCGTCAGTCAGGCTTCCGCACCGGGCACAGTGTTGAAACCATTCTTCTCGCCTTCACTAATTCACTACACATAGCTCCCGATCGTGGTGATATTTCGGTGGCGGTAGCCCTCAATCTTTCCGCTGCATTTGACCTGGTCAATCACTCCCTTCTCCTCTCCCGACTACGTGATGCTGGTCTCTGCAGCACTGTCTTTCGGTGGTTTCACTCCTTCCTCTCTTCCCGATCCGGCGCTGTTCTTTCATCCTCCCCATCCGTCTCCTCCTCTGACTCCTTTCCCCTATCCTGTGGGGTTCCCCAAGGTTCTGTCCTGGCTCCTTTGCTTTTCAATCTCTTCTTAACCCCTCTCACACTGCTAATTCAACAATTCGGGATCTCGGCATTATACTATGCAGACGACATTCTTCTTCTTTATCACACCTCCCCTATATGTCCCGACCTTGCCCCGCTCAACTCCTGTCTCGCTGCTATCTCCAACTGGATAACCCAAAACTGCCTACACCTCAACCTATCGAAAACTACTGCTATCTGGTTTCCTCATGGCCACCCTTCCCCGTCTCTGACACCTTCTTTCCCTGGTACACCCATCTCTCTGGTTCCCACCCTTCGGTATCTCGGGGTGTTCTTTGATCCTGATCTCTCCTTTTCCGCCCACGTTTCAAATGTCTCCAAGACCTCCTTCTTCTATCTTCGTCAAATTCGCGCAATTCGCCCCTTCCTCTCTCCCTCTGCTCTTGCCACCCTGCTGCTATCTCTTGTCATTTCCCGTATTGACTTCTCCAACTCTGTTCTCTCTGGCATTTCCAAACTACAGCTGACACGTTTGCAAAGAATCCAAAACACCGCTGCCCAACTTGTGTCCCATTCCTCCCCTAGAGACCACGTTACTCCCCTCCTGCTTCGTCTTCACTGGCTTCCCATATCCTTTCGTATCCAGTTTAAACTTCTTACACTTGTTCATAAGGGGCTTCATACCACTACCCCGCAATATCTCGCTGACCTAATCCGCTTTCATACCCCCAGGCACACACCCCGATCCTTTCATCTTAACCGCCTCGCACTACCCCCCCCCCCCCCCCTTCACAGGCTCACCTCCACTCCACCCGTTCCTCAGCCTTTTTTTTCGTAGGTCCCGCCCTCTGGAATTCCCTTCCCACTGCTCTCCAGCCTTAGCCTCCTCCCTTCTGTCTGCTGCTCTCTACCCACTCTTTTCTCTCTGTCCTATTTTTAATTTGTAACTTCCTCTTCATCTTCTGGCCTTGTGCCTCGCTGTACTGAAGTTTTTATTGTAAACCGCTCTGCTTACCTCTGAAGGGCGGTCAAGCAAATGAATAAACAAACATAAACCGACTGGTCTTGGCGGATTCAAAGGTTGCCATAAGATCCATCAGAGGTGTTCCCCATCTGCGCACTACCTGAGCGTAGACTTCTGAGTGGAAAACTCATTCCCCTGGATCCACACGAACCCGGCTGAGATAGTCTGCTGTCACGTTGTTGATCCCCGCGATATGTGCTGCCTATGACAACTGGAGTCAGGGCTCTGCCCAGAGAAATAACCTCTTGGATTGACCCTTGAGCGATACACTGCCTGTGCCGCCTTGCCGATTGAGATAAGCTACCGCTGTCGTGTTGTCCGAAAACACTCTCACTGTCCAGCCTAGGAGAACCCTGTGCTCCGGCAGGAAGGCTGCCCCTGACTGTGTGTCGAATCGAACTCCTAAGTATTCCAAGTCCTGGGAAGGAGTCAACCGGCTAGGGTATCTTCCTCCACCAGGTGACTAGTTGGCAAATTGACAGCTTGCATGGACTGCGCAATCAGAGCGGGCAACTCCTCTCTTCGAAACACCCCGACAATGCATGCTTGATCTTCCGGCTCTGGAATTTCACCTTCCTCTAATTCTTTGGTTTCCAACTCTGGATCCAGCCCTAACTCATCTGACACTGACCAATCAGAAAGGGATGGGTGATCTTCCACCATTCTGGCCCTCTTGGCTGGAGTGGGTCCACAGACCTCTCCCCCATGAGAGGCAGCCTGTCCTGTCCCAGCCGCTGCAACCGACAGGTCTGGCCTGACCCCCTGCTGGCGTAAGCAAAGGCCTGGTGCAGCAAAAGCACGAATTCCGCCGAGAAACTCCCCCCCAGGGACAGTTCGCCTGGATTAAGGGAATTTGAGCCCGGGAATGGCTGCGCTCGACTCATATGGAGGGGAAGGAACTTCCAAAAGAAGAGACTCTCCAGTATTAATGGGACCATGGGATACAGGAGGCAAGGGCTCCTTGCCCTTATCCTGAAGTGCTTGTTCCATGCCCACTGCTTCTGAAGCGCAGCCGCGGCACACTCCCGCGTCCAACACAGTACCCCGCCGGGTACCACAAACTAGGCACTGTGGATGGGCAGGCATTGATCAAACTGCTGCTACACCGGTTCCACAGTGCTCCAGGAAACCCAGCAGAAGGAGCAAAACAAAAAATTTAAACTCCTGAAGTAAAGGATAGAAATCAAAAACAAAACCAAAGATATCCTGACCCTTTTTTTTTAAACTGTCTTCATTAGCAGAAAATATACAAAAAACAAAATTACACAAAGTACACAAAGCCCAAGAGCGGCCACCGACCCAAAACTGCAGCGAGTAGAAAAAAACGCGGGAAACAGGCCTGAAACGAATTTGCCTCACCAGCCCACCGTGAAAACCACGCACCAACCTCCGCAGCTAATCGCAATGGAACCGCTTCAGCGTTACTGCTCCCGACATAAACATTGAGAAGATCCCCGGCTTACCTCTGATCGCGGCAGCAATCGCCGGAACGAGAAGGTGCTTGAAGGCAAGATCTGTGCAGTCTCCCATGCTCAGCCAGCTGTAAGCTTCAGTGCAAAAGAGGAGAGGCCAGCAGCCTCCAGAACTGTGTGCAATAAAGAAACGGCAGCTCCTCACCCGCTGACGGGATCGGGAGCCGCTAAAGCCGCAGAACCGCTGTACGGTCAAAAAACTCTTGTCGGCCCGATAGGAGGGGAAGACAGGAAAAGAAACTTAAGATCCCCGTAGAAGGTGCCATCCCAGTTCTGCTTTTACCACAAAATATGTCTTTTGGTTTTAAATAAATGAACTTTAGAAAACCAAAACAATCTGAAAATCAAACCAAAAATTCCTTATTTGTTCCTACAGTGAGCCGCAAACCTAGGCTCACACGTCCTACAGCTGCTGGAAGACTGAGTGTACTGGGAGCTCGTGGGAGGAGCCAGCAGTATTAGTACTGGTGCTCTCAAGAATGTGATGTACTTAGTCTCCAAGCTGCTGGAGGAGGTGCACTACCCAGTGGTTCGGCACTGGACTGGAGGGACGATAAGGAACTTCAGCTACTCTTAGTCCCCACTCAGCTTCCATTATCGGCAGCCTTACACTGTCCAGCATTAAAGTCTCCAACCTGATTTCATTCTTTAGAGATCATCTCAGCAGTTTTTACCTCTGCCCATGGGCAGGGCCAGTTCAAGGGTATCTACTGCCCTAGGCGAATCTTCAGTCCTGCCCCAACCCAGGAGCAGCTCAGGTCCTATCCCCCCCCCCCCCCCCTTCCCAAGCATCCATCATCTCTCTTTCCCTTCCTTTTCCTTCTCTGTGGCCTGGGGAGGGGGCAGCACTGCAATCCTTCAACCATGCTTCAAAAACACAGCAGAGCAAGCTGCTTTGGCGTCACAGATGGCCTGTGTGCATTCATGACCTACCACTCCTGCCCCCTCTGATACAAACATCTAGCTGGAGAAGACAGGAACGGCAGGCCATGAGTGCGCACGTGCACAGGTGCTTTGAGTTCCGCTGCAGCACTGAAGCGGCTTGCTGTGCCACTGCTTTGAAGCATGGCGGAGGGGTTGTAAAGGAAGCGGGAAACATCGGGGAGCACTGCCAATGATATCTCTTGGTTGTGATCCCTATAGCATATCAGGACCACCTCCTGAACCTTGAGAGTTCAGGACCAAACCCTGGTACAGGATAGATGGCAAGAAAGATAAAACAGTGACAATACCCCCCTTCCTGTCCTCCATGGATGGAGAGGAATGCCATCTTGGAGAAAGGATTTCTCTTCAGCCTCTTAAAGACCAGTATGGTCCATCTAGTCTGCCCAGCAAGGTGACAAGAGTAGGTGCACGTGCCGCTCTATGCAGGTCACCCCTCCCCATGCCTTTGTAGGGGTGTACCCACTGCTCCATGTAGGTTATCCCTATTTGTTGAGATATAAGAGAGAGTTATGTTTATTTTGATTTTATCCTGTTGCTATAAAGGGATCCACTGTGTCTGTCCCATACCATTTTGAATTCTGTCACTGTACTTACCCTCATCACTTCCACCAGGAGGGCATTCCAAGCATCCACCACCCTTTCAGTGAAAAAGTATTTCCTGACATTGCCTTTCAGTTTACCTCCTTGCAACTTCATGTTATGCCCTCTAGTTTTACAGCTTTCCCATCTTTGCAAGAGGTTTGTTTGTTCATTAATGCTCTTTAAGTATTTAAAAGGTCTAAATCATATTTCCCCTGTCCCTCCTCTCCTCCAGAATGTACATATTTAGGCCTTCAAGTTTCTTCTCATATGTCTTCTGACACAGGCTCCAAATCATTTTGGTCGCCTTCCTCTGAACCATTTCCAGTCTTTTTATATCCTTTGCGAGATATAGTCTCCAAAACTGAACACAATATTCCAAGCAAGGCCTCACCAGCGACTTGTACAGTGGCATTAGTACCTCTTCCTTTCTGCTGGTAATTCCTCTCTGTATGCAACCCAGCATCCTTCTGGCTTTTGCTACTGCCTTGTCACACTGTTTCGCCACCTTGAGAGCTTCAGAAACAATCACTCCAAGGTCCTTCTCCTGGTCTGTGCACACCAGCCTCTCTCCCATCGTATACAATTCCCTTGAATTTCTGCTTTCCAAGTGCATGACACTGCACTTCTTCACATTACCACTTTGACCCGGTGAAAAGCGGGATATAAATACAGTTAAATAAATAAATAAATAAATCTCAACTGCCAAGCATTAGACCATTCTTCTAGCTTTAAGAATGAGCATCCAGAGTACAAGATAAGCGCAAGGGAAAAATGGGGTCCTTGATCCCCTTACTGCCTGCAACAGAGGCGCTCAAATGCCCTAGCTCCCATTGGGGGGGCTGGGCCTCAGTCCCCATGAAGGAGGAAACTACAAGAAATTGAAAACCACTCCTGAGTTATTTCAGGAGCTGCAGTTCAAGCTACTTGAAAAGGGGCCAATGGGCTTGAGGCAAGTGCCAACCTGCCAGGCTCTACATCCACTGGGACCAAGCCGTCATTTCAAATGGCCGCCATACAAACTGGTGAGAAAAAAAACAGCTAAGGAGTGGCGAGGGCAACAAAAACAGCATCAGGACCTGGGGGAGGTCCTAAAGTGCCAAAAAGGTGCCCTGGGTATTCCCACCATAATTGTGCAAATAGAAGCAGCTGTGGGAAAAAATGCTGGGATTCGCAGGCTATGTCAGGCTGCAGAACTGACCACTGCAGCAGCAAAATGGGAAAAAAAGCCCACATAACCACCACACCGAGAAAGAAGCCAGAAGCCACAGCTGCAGCAAAAAGGAGTCCCAGAAAAGGAATCCCAGTGTGGCAGGTGCAGGCCTGTGACCCACGGTGTCTGACATAAGCAGGCCAGCATGGCTAGCTTGACCTGTAAATGAGGCCTGTGGAGAGGCATATAGGATTGCACATCCCCCAATATGCTGCTATTGTAAGATAGAACTCAGTAGAAGTATTGAATTAGCTTAGGTAGGCAGAACTGCAGAACTGAAAGATGGAAAAATACAGAAAGACATGTTTAAAAGTTACTGATAAGAAAAAGTACATCTGCAAAGAAATAATTGGGAGTGCTGACAGATGAGTTGCAGAGCCCTGCTCCTCTGCATGCACAAATTGGCTCTATGGCCTTGAGAGTGTGAAAGTAACAAGTTGATGAACTGACCATTGTAATTGGGACTAGAAGGGGGCATGCAGGTGTCATGCCCACAGAAGGGACATAATTGGATGAACTTATCAGTACCGGGACCAATGGAAGGGGTACGGGAGGTACGGGAGGTTACCGGGACCAATGAAATGTTTTTCTATACCTAGAATGGAACAGAAGTCTATAAAAGTTGTTGTAATGCTTGAAAACTTTGCTCAGCCATTTTGAAATTGACTGGTTCGAGACTTGTGCACAAATAAATGATTTGGACCTTCTGAACAGACTCCTGGTATCATTGGTTTGTCTGCGCTTTGCTGCTACACCAGCACCTGTCGGACTTACTGGGGAAAACCCAAGCAGGAAGGCCTCATATGCCTGCAAAGGCCTGGGAAGCCCAACTGCCAAGCAAAAGCTCTTTTTTAAAATTCACAGCTGCTTTATTTCAAAAAGCAAGCGAGCCAATACAGGCCACTGAAATCAATGGGAGGAAAAATAAGAAATTTGAAAAAAAAGGGAAAGACAAAAAAGCATGCAGATCAAGGACAGCAAAAGGGAAGGGGGCTTACCAGGCCCTCCCCCCCCCCCCCCTCCCCTGCAGGTGCCTCATGGGGTCCTCCTGCTCCTCTCAGGCCTACCAGCACTGGAACCTGTAGATAACAGTACTGGACACAAGGCAACTGCCGATTCAAGGAGATGGAGACATACCCAAGCTCAGATCAACATTGTGCCTACAGTTCTCAGACAACAGGCATCAGCACTCCATTGTGAACCAGAAGAGACAGCCCTATCTACAATGCTGCACCAATCCAAACACCTTGCCTTCTGATGGAGGCAAAGTACCTGCTTCTCTCAGTGCAGTACCAGCAGATATACTTAGTGATGTCATCACTCAAAACTGCCTCCACCTGCTAGCAAGGGAGCATAACCCATGCATCTGGACTGGTCTAGAAGGATGATAAAGAATTATGGAATAAAAGAGGAAATGACTCACAAAACTGCAGAGCAACCTGACACTTCCTGAATTGATAACTTCATTGTGCTCCCACTGGTCCAGAAAGCCTACACCTGGTTAAAGCATAGTATTCACAAGGCACACTGTGTTCTGTTAGGAGTTCACTGTAACCACAGATTTTGATTTCAAATGAATGGTCATGTCTGCAAACTTAAACCTTTTTAAAAGACACAAAATACCACCACTAAGCTCCCTTGCAATGCCTAGTTCATTTCTTAACAAAGTTTTGTGGTTTCCTTTCAACCGTTAGTGGAGTTAAGTCTCACAAAGACGCCTGCACGGCAGTGTTCTAGGATTACAAAATGATTGTATGTTCTTTCAAAGGGTTTTTCCATGAAAAGCTTGCTACAATGAGCAAAATACTGGAGAAATAATTCTGTGCATTTAACCGTGAAATGTGACATTCACGGTAGAAAGATTTCTAACCTGGGTGATCATGTCTCTCTTCTTTGAAAAAAATATGAGCCTAATAAACAGGTGAGAGAAAAGTTCAATATATTGTATACTGGCATAATAACTATGAGCCCAATTCCCATCAGGGCACATCCAGCCGGTCCAGACATCTAAAATCTGGACGGGGCGGACCTGCATCCGATTCTGATTCCACGGGGACTAGATATCCTCGCAGGAGAAGAATCGGATACAACCGGCCTGGATGGGCAGGACATGCCCCAATTCTGGGCTCTGTATGTCCAAGCTGCTCCCTGTACAACCTGCCAGGGCCCCTGCATGAAGCCTGGTGCTGAGGCATCCCATCACAATGGCACTGGGACAACATGCAGGAGTCTTGATTGCCGAGAAGCAGCTCCCCTGCTCATTTCCCTGCCACCCAACCCCCAATTGGGCATGCCATGGCCAGGATCTCTGCTGCACCTTACCTGTCAGCAGCGGCCCATGGATGGTGATCCCCTATCCCCAGGGGGACATATTCCACCTCTGGGGTGTAATAAGTCCCTCATCTATGTCAGCAGACCTGGATGTACAGGGCCATGACTGGAATCGGCACTGTATGACTAGGTCAGAGTCCTGCCTCACTCCTCCTCCGGCTCACCGCCATCGACAGCTCCCCACACATCTCCTCTATAGATGCAGGGAGCTCTGTGTTTGGAATCGGTCCTTTAGTGTTTAGCAGGGATGGATGTCCAAACCGGACGTCCATCCCCGCTAAACGCAACTCGGAATGATCCCCTGTGCATATATAAGGAGAAATAGACAGACAAATATCTATGTGCATAGGACAGAATTTTTGGTTCATTTTCACTTTGTTTGGCCCTTGCTTTTTTCCCCCCGATTTTTGAACTTTTCAGTCAGCTACACATTTGCTTTAAATTAAAAATAATTTTAATACACACAAATCAGCAGTCAGTCTTCAGATTTATAGGACCCTAGATATGAACATTATTGGCACCCTTGCATTTCAGGTATGTCGTGTACAATATCTTGAGAAATAACTGGAAATATTCCAACTGTATGTCATCATAATATTTTAATAGTATGTTCAATGATATACAAGAAAAAGAAAGATGTCTGCGTAACTTAGACATAGTAATTTCTGAGAAAAAAAGCAAAATATGACCTGGAAAGGAAACGTAGCTTCTCCCACTCTTCAACTGCGATTTGTTGCAGCTCATTAATGTTTCTAGAATTCCTTTAACTAATGGTAGATTTCAGCTCTTTCCCAAAGTTCTCAATTGGATTGAGACCAGGACTCATTGCTGGCCAGTTCATTTTAACCATTCTTTTGAATTTTTGGATGTATGTTTTGGGTCATTGTCCTGTTGGAGGACCCATGACCTTCGGCCCAGACTTAGCTTTCTGACAGTAGTTTGCACATTTTGCTCCAAAATACCTTGGTAGTCCTCTGACTTCATGATTCATTTAAGAATATCATTTTTATTGTAAGTTTCAACCATTCTACAGATATATCAACCACATTACAACCAGCATGAGCAACAGTATAAGTTTTAACACACCACTCTACTTGCAGTAACTGAGCCATAACAAGATCCAAATCTACTACATTATGTAATCTACCACACTCAACACAGCTCACAGCCCTAAATTCCCCCCTCCCCCCTCCTCGTCCCCCGCCTCCCTCCCTCCCACCCCCTCTTCCCCCCCCCCACTACTAAACTTTCCCCTTCCCGTTCTCCTCCAGGTGGGCACATCTCTGAAAGGGGTTCCACACTCTAGAAAATCGCTCCAAAGTGTTACCCTCGAGTAATCGTGCCGTACGCTGCTCCATATACATCAATTCCTCCATCGCCTGCTCCCATTCCCTCATTGTGGATATAGCATCTGTCATCCATTTCCTTAAAATACATTGCTTTACTATCAAAAAACCTTTTTCACACAGTAGCCGCTCACTCCTAGCTAACGGTGTCACTGCCTCATACGAACCAAACAGACAACCATTCTTAAGAAATCAGTAACTGACACCGTAGCCACTGACCTAATTGTTTGCCTACTTCTTCCCAAAAACCTTGTATGTGTGTGCAGAACCAAAAATAATGAGCAAAACCGCCCTTATCCCTTCTACAGAGAATACACACATCTGTCATCGCCAGTCCCACCCTGGCCGCCCACACATTATGAACATATGCGCACCATAGAAACTTATTTTGCATTTCCTGCATTTGTATTGCTTCTGAAATATTTTTTATGGCCTGAAAGGCACTTTGTAGCCTCTCCACTGTGCCCTCCAGCACCTTATCCTTGCTCCATTTCCCCGCCAAGGATTCCAGCCACCCCCTATCACCCTCTGAATGTAGTTCCCTCCATAACGCTCCTATCGTAATTCTCCCTTCCAAGGCTCTAAACAAATCCATCATTACCCCTGCTGCTAACCCCTGCTGCTAACACCGCCGCATTCCCCCTTTTCAGGCTATACACATAGTGTCTAACCTGGAAGTAGAAGTATTGATCTCGGGGTCCCAGTTGATATCTATCCCGCAATGAGAGAAATGAGTCTACCTCTGCCCCCCTCCATTCGCATATGCCCAATATATCTCACGCCATTCTTATCCCACTTCATAGCAATTTGGCTTTGCATCCCCGGGCAGAAATCCACATTCCCAGCCAGCGGGGGAAAATCTGTCTCATTCCACTGCGCGTTTCTATACCGGTACAGGGTCTTCTTTCAAAGCAGACTAACCCAACACCAACACCTCAACTAATAAGGTGCAAAGCATGCATTTTAAGGCACAAAAATGGCTGTTACCCAAAAGCTGGATAGAGCACCAAGGAATGTCAATGTAAAGGTGATGGAAGGAAGGATAGGTGGGAGCTGATGGACCTGCCATATCGGTGGGCACCCTATGTGGCAGCCAGTAAAGCAGACGAGCATGTTGGAGGCAGCTGTACCGATGCACAGGGTAGAGCTAATGTAAAGTGCTGCTAAGTCAGTGTGTGGCATAGGATGGGGAAGACGTGTCCTCCAGCGGAGCCAGAAATGGTAGGATGTTTGCAGCAACAGGAGGACAGGGTACTAGTGGCGACATGCAGATCAGGCACAAGAGAAGCGAGCGCAAAGAGCCGAAATGCAGAAAAGAGTACCCGTGTAGGTCATGGAGTAGCAGCCTGCACAGGAAGACATGACTGTGCACAGCTGACAGAGGCAGATAGACGGACTGAAGGAGTGGCTGAGGAGAGGGTGTTATGGGCTGGCACCACCGATGTGCAAAGCCCTGACTATCACAGGCATGGAAATGATCTGAGTAGCACAATCACAAAAGGAACAAGTAGGAATGCTAATGGAGACATTGCACTGACCACTAGGCTACATCTCCATACCTCTCTGTACAGCAGTGGCTGGGTACAAAGACTGCAGGTCACTGCCTGAAATGTCTGCTGTGTGCCGGTATAGCATAGCCCCACCAGTGCCCATGATGCAATGCACATGCAGAACAGCAGTCTACAGCTGATCACCAAATGGAGAATGCACTTATCCATCTCCTCAGCTCAGTAAGATGTACAGACAGTGAGTGATGCAAGCACAGAGCAGTTCCCACGGTCACACTGAGAATGAGGATGGGCGCCCAGCACCAGGTCCCCAGTATCTGTAGTGCTAGAGATGGTCTTTGCCACCCATGCTGCAGATCTCCATCACCACCAGTGTGTGGTAGGTATTGTTTGCAGTGTGATATGCTAGTCTCCTTGTTTCCTGCAGAATTGTAGCATGCTGTATGCGCTAGTCACATCTGGCCCTGTGATCTGCCCCTGTTGGACAGGGACCCACTGAGGACAGTGTATGTCAATACCTAGTGTTACAATGCTGATGCCATGGATGCCAACTACCAGGTTGGGGGGCAGGCATCTAGGCATGCATGAGGATGTTACCAGGGTCCTGCTGGCCCTACCAATACCACTGGAAGTAGGCCTGGAACACCTCATGTCCCTACCACCTAGGTCTAGCAATCACCCACAGCAAGCACAGTCAGACTGCACCTGCTGCCCACCACTGAGTTTTCCAGTTATACACATACAAACTGTGGGCAGTCCGCTGGTCAGTACACATTGCATGTGCACACAGCGACCATGTGCACCCAGGCTTGGGATATATGGCATGGACACCCAGCATTTGGTTCAGTGATCAGACCCCCAGAACAAGATGTGCACTCACATCACTGGAATCAGATACTATATAGCACTATGTGGATACATAGCCGTGTCATGGTTTCTGCCCGGTCAGAGTGAAAGTGCCCTCCCAGCATGATATGCTGTGGCTACCCGGTCCATGAACATGGTAGTCGGGCACTACAACATCTCAGCCATTGACCATACCTCCGATGCAGACACATCCTGGCCAATGGTTTATGGTTTATTGTATTTGATATACTGCAAATCAAATTAACTAAGCGGTTTACAATATCCAAAAACAAGTAAAACATAACAAAAGAACTCCAAAGTAAGATAGGAAAGATACATAAAAACAATAATAAAAATAAACAATAAAACAAGACCAAAACTGAGGTAAATAAAACAATTTTGACTGTAAACTAACCATAAACAGGCCATACCCACAATATTTTGCTCCACACATGCACATTTGCAGACTAACATTGGAAACAGCTTAGGCACTCTGAGGCTCAGTGAGGTGTAGAAAGTCACAAAACTTTGGATAGACAAACACACAGACACACACACTCACATTCATATTGACGTGCTATGCAAAAATGGGGATAGCTGGCATTCCTGCCTGCCACTCTGCTCCCGATCTCAGCTCAAGCATTGTTAAGGTGTGCTCATTGTGCAAGAGCTAGTAGTGCGCTCTGCTTTAACGCCTGCTCGGTGTGCCGGTGCTGTCAGCCTGACTCTCCATCCAGCTGTGGATAGTGGAAGGTGTCTGTGTGGCTGATGGGTGTTTGTATCCTTGCTGGCCAATTCATTGGGGATTGCACATGTTGATGTTATAACTGCATTGTGGGCTAAAGTTTAGCAACAGGGACATGCACTGCATGATCCACAGCTGGGACCTGATCCTCCCTCATATACATACCAACTGTGTGTAGTGTACCACAATGCTGCCGCATGGTTACAACAGTCCCTAAGGATAACATACTTCCCATCAGACAGACCTTGGAACCTGTTGCACTGCGCACTTGAAACCTGTTGCATTGCACACTGGACCAGGGCATGGCTTTGGTCTGCTGCAGGCAGGTGCTGTTGCCCCCCTCATCAATACCCCCCACACTATGCTGACGTGTCCATGTGCTGTCAGTGTTGGTGGTGCACAGTCCCAGGCCAGCCAACATGAGGGATGGTGGGTGCCTAGGACGCAAAGTCCAGATGCGGGGAGGAAGAGGCATTCATGGATGGCCACCCATCCCCCCACAACCATCTGCCTCTGCAGGGACCCATCACTGCCTGCCACTGTTATGTCTGTTCAACCTGGGGAAAAGACAGCTGAGGGGTGTTATGATAGAGGTCTATAAAATACTGACTGGAGTGGAATGGGTAAACACAGAACGATTGTTTACACAATCAAAATGTAGTAGGACTAGGGGACATGCAATGAGGCTACTGTGAGAGAATGGTTTCTTAGTCAACGCGGATTTAAATTCTGGAATTCATTTCTGGAGGATGTCATAAAGGCTGTTAGGGTAGCTGGGTTTCCAAAACGTTTGGACAGGTTCCTGCGGAACGGTCCATAATCCATTACTGAAGAGGAGCCCAGAATATCCCCTGCTTGCCCCAATACATGCATTGTGGATCCTGATGGTACCTGTGACCTAGATTGGCCACTGTTGCACACAGGATACTGGGCACGATGGACCTTGGTCTGCGCATTATGGTATATTCTCAGATCCTATGTTCTTATATGCCATTTAGGCGACTGCCTGGTCCACCCTGTGCACCAGTACCCCCACTGCATGACCCACATGCCACCTCCTTTGCTCCATTTGCACCATCATCATAGTGCCCTTTCATATTTAGGCACTATGCTTTTGCTGCTAATGGAGCACTACTATCATTGTCTTGAGCTCACCTGTCTGTGCATCACATTGCAGAAATTTAAATAGGCTCTCTCTCATCAATATACACCCTTTCTGTGAGGTTTTGATATGTGTTAGGGTTCCCGGCATTAAGGCATCTTTGAGCAGGTTGCGCAATTGGTGTTGAGGGAGCATGCCCACTCCTCGTCCACTGACCCCAACTCTCCACCTCGTGCATGCTTTATCTCCATGCATAGGCACTTTACACTGCTGGTACCGTTAGCACATCCAAAACGCCGCTTTAGTGCAAGCTAACGGCACACTTGCTCCTTTACCACAGTTTAGTAAACATACCCCATAGACTCAGGAGTAATCTGCAGAAATATTTCTTTGCAGAAAGGGTGGTAGATTTGTGGAACAGCCTTCCAGTAGAGGTGGCGGAAACTAGAACTATCTGAATTCCAAAAAGCATGGGATAGATTCAGAGGATCTATGAGGGAGAGAACGGGATTGTAGACTCAATAGTTTTCAAGGATAGGCAGAACTGGATAGGCTGTATGATCTTTAACTGCCCTCTGTCTACTAAAGATCAATAGCGTTTTGCAGCTAACGTGCACCAATAGCTGCAAAAGCACCGCATTAGCTGCAGGGGCATGCCCAGCATTTCCACCTGCAGATATCATGGAGCTGACTTTGCAGGGGGCCCTTTCACAGATGCAGCCATTGCCACCCACTCAGGTGGCAGTAGCTGCATCTGAGATGCCTCAGATAGAAGCAGCTACCGTGCAAGGCAATCGCCTGTGGTAGATGCACCTGGCAGGCCTGTCCACACACCGCCCACTCTCTGCCCTAATCCTGCCTTTAGTCCAACTAAAAAAGCTAACCACACACTCACAAAGAGGAAACAGACCAGTCTGGAGCAAGGTGTAAAACAAACCAAAATGTATTTATTTAATTGACCTCAGGGAGAATCACTGGTTGCCAACCCGACATGGCCATGTCTTGGCATGGCTCTCGTCAGAGGTTTGACCTATATAGAAAATAAAAAATAAAACCAATAATAAATACATTAAAGGACTACATTAAAAGAAAAAAATTAAAAGAAGATATATAGGGGCATGTTTACTAAAACCCCGCTAATGTGCGGGCCGCGGTAGTGTGCGGGTGCCATATAAGGAGTGGGCGTTCCGTCCTGAAAAAGAAAATCCAGAATTTACATATGCGCTAAGGTGCGCGGCGCCCATGTGCGCCCCGCACATTAGCGCATGAGATAGCTGCGCGGGAGGCATAAGTGGCGCGCTGATGGGCACACAAAAGAGCAGAGCCACAGCACAATGGTCAAGGCACTTACCAATGGTGCAGGGATTAGGAGTTCAATCCCCCACAGTGCCCAATGAAGACAGCTGGCTGAGACATTCCTTGAGGAGGCATGTAAATAATGGGCAGCATAAAGCAGCGTGCTGATGGGCATTAGGCAGCACGCTATTGATTTAGGAGGCTTTTTTAATATTGGGCGGCATAAGGCGGCGCGCTGATGCACAAGGACAGGAGCAGAGCCACAGCACAATGGTTAAGACACTGACCAATGGTGCAGGGATCATGGGTTCAATCCCCCACAGTGCCCAATGAAGACAGCTGGCTGAGGCATTTAAATAATGGGTGGCATAAGGCAGCACGCTATTGATTTAGGAGGCTTTTTAATATTGGGCGGCATAAGGCGGCACGCTAATGTGCAAGCACAGGAATAGAACCACAGAACAATGGGTAAGGCATTGACCAATGGTGCAGGGATCAAGGGTTCAATCCCCCACAGTGCCCAATAAACAAGGCTGGCTGAGGCATTACATATTATGGGGAAGATTGCTTTTGGAGTCATTTTATGTTTATTTTAATTATCACTACTAGCAAACGCACTCTCAATGCGTGTTAACATAAGGCGCCCTATAAGGCACATTTTAAAGTGCACTGTCAGCCAAAGCACCCTAGAATGTTGCTTATAGGGCGCTTTAGAGGGTGCCGTATGAGGTACCGCAAGGTCAGAGTACTGTTTTTTATGGCAGCACTGTGCAGTTTAAGGAATGAAAAGCATAAGTAGGTGCGCTGACAGGCAAAGAGGAGCAGCAGTGGAGCACAATGGTTAAGGCACTGACTGCTGATACAGGGGTCATGAGTTTGCTCCCCAGTGTGCCTAATACGTAAGGCTGGCTGTGGCATCAGCTTTGCATTGTACATATTTTTTCCTGCAGCACTTTATTTTTATTTTAGTAATTGCTGCCAGCAAACACGCCCTCACATGCCGTAATTGAAGGTGCCGTAGAAGGCACCCTATAAGGCACTCCATAGGGCACATTATAAATTGCACTGTCCGCCACAGCACCCTAATATGTCCCCTATAGGGCACCCTATAAGTTGCATCACAGGATAATGTATTGTGCACCTTATATGGACGGGAACCATAAGGTGCCCTATAGGGCGCCCTATAAAGCACCCTCAGAGGCACCTTATGGGTAGAGTACGCTGAGGGTGTTTTTGCTGGCATCAAAATATGTACATTAAAAAACAGAGAATGTGTTGAACAACCCTATCAAATAACCCCACTGTGGGTTTGAACCCATGACATCTGGCTTCACAGGCAGTGAAGTAACCATTGGGCTACAGCTCTATAGCTGCTAGCAAGCCCCTGGCTGGCTGCAGAGATCCTGCACGTCACCACACAGACAGTCTGCTGTGGTCACCAGGATAGGGTTAGCACACCCGTACCCATGATGCAATGCACATGCAAATCAACTCTCCACAGATGAACACAAGATGGTGAATGCACCCCCACAGCACCTCGGCCTGGTAGGGGGAAGTGACCGTGTGCACCCACACAGCACCTCGGCCCGGTAGGGGGTACTGACCATGTGTTTTACTGGCACAGAGTAGCTACACACCGTCACATTGTGCGGGTACTGTGCTTACCCTGAGGTTGCAATGAGGCGCCCAGGACCAGGTCCACAACACCTTCCATGGCTGAAAGAGGCCATGCTGGAAGTCCAAAGCAGTGTTAATGTGTGAGATAGGTAGTTTCTGCACAAACACCTTGGATATCTCTGTCTGCTTCAGTCAGGTGTAGCCCTCATGGACCCCTAGGTGGGCTATGTACCACTACCACCACCACCACCACCACCTCCACCTCCTCCTCCTCCTCCTCCTCCTCCAGGGCTGAGGGTGGCAAACAGGGTCTCCTATCAATAGATCCACATTCTACCTCCCTGCAAAGGTGGCAGCAGAGGGGACCATCAACCCCAGTCCTGCTGAGGAATAGACACCCCCACAGGGCAGTCAATGCAGCTCTGTACACATCCATAACACAATAGCAGACAGACATTAGGCCAGGATATGGTAAGCTGCACCCCACCACTATCTGATATTCTCCTGCAGCAAGTCATCAGCCACTGCACACCACTCCATCAAGACACATACCAGCTGCAAACAGTGTGCTAGTTAGTCCACAGTGCATGGTCCCAGTGGAGATGCATGCACCCAGAACTGGAATGTCAGCATACACAGCAAGCAGATAAATCAGTGACTGGACCCCAAAAGAAAACCCATATCTATCACATGAGAGAAATACTATATAGCACTATGGGGGTGCCTAGCCATGCTGTGGTCACTGCACAGTCAGGGTGAGAGTGATCTCTCAGCAGGACATACTGAGGTCACCCTGTCTGTGTAGGTGGTGGCAGGGCACTAAAATGTCCCAGTCAGTGCCCTATGCCCTGTGCAGATGCACCCTGGCCAGGCCACCCTGTCCGGCCTATACCCATGGTACCTTGCTCCTCATTATGCACATTGGCAGCCCAATACTGGCAACATTGCTGGCAGTGTGGGATGTGGAAGGTGTTTGCAGCCACCACACATTGGATAGACAGACAGCCACCCCCACACCTATGCCAGCATTGTGCTACTATAGAGGAGTTCAGCAGCCATACCCACCACACCAGTCCTGGGCACAGTCCAGGCATGGATATGGTACACAATACTGTTGGAGGTCACTCCCCAGGGTGGTAAACACTGTCAGAGACCAGACCTGCAGCACACACCGCAGACATCAGAATGATTGTTATGGTGGAGCTCAATGAGCAAACTGTGCTTAACATAGAAATTGATATCTGCCAGTTATCTTCGGAAACGTTTGATAGCTGTGTACCATATACCCAGGTGTAGGGTGGCATTGCTAATGTATTCAACTTCTAGTATTGGGAGATACAGGCAGGGCCCAATGTCCTGCCTCTCCAGGAGGCATTGGCCAATGGGGCCTGTGGGTGTGTGTGTGGGTGTGTCTGGCCCTGTTGGCTGCTGCTTTACGGCAGAGTTTCCCAACTCCAGTCCTGGTGTTCCAACACTGTTCGGGTTTTCATGCTGTCCCTCATAAATATGCATGAGCCACATCTGCATACCATGGGTGTGGTGCATAGATATGCAGCACAGGCATCTTTATTAGAGGCAGCATGGAACCTGAATGGTGTGGGGCCCTCCAGGACTGCATTTGGGAGACTCTGCTCTAGGTAATGCGCCTGTTTCTGGTGTCTGTGTTTGGTGTGGTAAAATATAGGCGTATTAACCATGCATATGTTCTCAGCAATAAAAGGTTTGTCCTTCCTATCACGGTTTAGTTGTGGGAAAAATATGTGGACAGGATTGGCAGTAGCCCCAGCTGGCCTTTGAATCTGTGACCTTCTGTTCTTGCACACACTGTCTGTGTGCACTGCACCACCATGTTGCCACAGATATGCTGCATTGCCTGGGGAGTCCATGACTGTACATCCAACAGAGCCTGTCTGTTGCGGTGGACGGTGCCAGCCTGCACAGGCCTAGGCCACTGTCTGCTGTGGCTTGCAGCCACTACCCCCTCCACCACTTGTACCCTTCCGCCAACATGCAGACATGTCCTTATCTGGGAAAAGCATATGACCTGATTGAGTTGTGGCACTCCAGGACTGAAGTTGGGGGACTCGGCTGTAGGTAATGCCCATTGTTATGGTTTGTGTGCGGTGTAGGGTAAAATATGGGTGTCTGAACCATGCTTATGTTCTCTGCAATAAAAGAGTGTCTGTACTTTCACTGTTTAGTGGTGGGTAAAACTATGGGAACTGGGTTGGCAGGAGCCCCAGCTGGGATTTGAACCTGTGACCCTCTGGTTTTACAGGCACTGGCTGTGTCTGTTGCACCACACTGTGGCAACAGAGAAAGTGCAGTCCCTGGAGATAGGAAACCTGGCCTGACGAGTCAGAAACCCTGCTCTGCACAATTTTACTGTGGGCTCATTTACCTTGTATGGAGACAAAAGTGCAAATAAACCTCAAATATAAAACACAGAAGAGAGCTTTCTGGTTAACGTTAGAATCCAGCAGAGAGCTTGTAGTTTAAATTTCATAGTCACTCAGGGCCTAGCATCAGCTAAGTACTTTTAGTTTCAAATTAAAACACAGAAGAGAGCTTTCTGGTTAAATTTAGAATCCAGCAGAGAGCTTGTAGTTTAAATTTCATAATAGGTTAGAGCCTAGCAGCAGCAAAGAGCTATAATTTAAATCAAATCAGAATATAGCTTACCTCAGCAGCACAGGACAGGGTACTGTGTAGCAGCCCTATTTTAATAAGTGTTATATCCCTCACTCCCTCCCCACACCCACACTCCCCTGGGATAATCACAGCTTTATAGGTACTTGCACAACTTAACAGACAGGAGGTGCTCTCAGGTGAAGCTCATTACCCAAATCAGTCATACACTAAGGACCTGAGATTAATTAAGCTTCAGGTGAACAAGGTATATTAAACTTATTAGTGGTATAAATATCCATAGCACCCTTTAGTAAGTAAAAAACTTAAAGATCTAAAGACAAACTTAAAACTAAGATGCAGACAGCAGTCCAGCAGCGGGATGTGGGCTTTCCAGTCTTTTGCATTGAGTGTCACATGTATGATTTTCTCCCAGCTGGTGAGAGGTCTTACGTGTGCACTAGGTGCAAGGAGCTCTTTGCTCTCAGGGAACAAGTCCGTTCTCTAGAGGCTAAAGTAGCAGACTTGGAAAGCATAAGACAGACAGAGAGGTGCATAGACGAGACCTACAGGGATATAGTCCTGAAGTCCCACCTCCAATCTGGCAGCATCCCTGTTGCCATGGAGGAGAGAGGTCACGTGACAGGAGAGCATCACCCTGGTGTGGCAGGAAGTGATCCTGTAACTAGGACCTGTCCTCCAGGTGATGTAAACCCCTCTCGCACCGAGGAGGTTTCTCCAGGGCCAAGTGCCCATGAGGGAAGGGTTAGGACAGCAGTTATAGTTGGTGATTCGATCATTAGGCATGTAGATAGCTGGGTGGCTGGTGGACGTGAGGATCGCCTGGTAACATGCCTGCCTGGTGCGAAGGTAGCGGACCTCACGCACCACCTAGATAAGGTCTTAGATAGTGCTGGGGAGGAGTCTGCTATCTTGGTACATGTCGGTACCAATGCCATAGGAAAATGTGGTAGGGAGGTTCTGGAAGCTAAATTTAGGCTTTTAGGTAGGAATTTGAAATCCAGAACTTCCAGGGTAGCATTCTCCGAAATGCTTCCCGTTCCACGCGCAGGACCCAAAAGGCAGGCAGAGCTCCGGAGTCTCAATGCGTGGATGAGACAATGGTGCAGAGATGAGGGGTTTGGATTTGTTAGGAACTGGGGAACATTCTGGGGAAAGGAGGGGCTCTTCCGAAGGGATGGGCTTCACCTTAACCGGGATGGAACCAGGCTGCTGGCATTAACCTTTAAAAAGGAGATAGAGCAGCTTTTAAAACTAGATAATAGGGGAAAGCCGACAGTCGCCCAAGAGCGCATGGTTCGGAAGAATGTATCCTTGAAGGATACTACAAAAAGCAGAGAGGTTCCAAAAAAGAGTAAAGTAGCCCAAATGCCCTCGAGTATGGAGCAGACAGAGCTTAAAGATCCCAAATTACCCATGTCTACCAATAGCCAAATTAATATGAATAAAATACAGTCTCTAAAATGCTTGTATGCAAATGCTAGAAGTCTAAAAAACAAGATGGGAGAGTTAGAATATATAGCACTAAACGAGAGGTTAGATATGATTGGAATATCAGAGACATGGTGGAAGGAGGACAACCAGTGGGACACTGTGATACCTGGGTACAAACTATATCGTAATGATAGAGCTGATCAAATTGGTGGAGGGGTTGCACTCTACGTTAGAGAGGGCATTGAGTCAGAAAGGATTAAAGTTTTGCAAGAAACAAAATTTGCTGTAGAATCTCTATGGATTGAAATTCCATGTAAAAAGGGGAAGGCGATGGCAGTGGGGGTGTACTATCGTCCGCCTGGCCAGAATGAACAAATGGATGATGAAATGCTCAAAGAAATCAAGGAAGCTAGCAAACGTTACAGTGCAGTAATAATAATGGGTGATTTCAATTACCCCGGCATCGACTGGGTCAGTGTCACAGCAGGACATGCTAGGGAGATAAAGTTCCTAGATTAAATAAATGACTGCTTCTTGGAGCAGCTGGTTCATGAACCGACCAGAGGGGAAGCCATATTAGACCTAGTCCTTAGTGGAACACCAGATCTAGTGCAAGAGATAAGGGTGTTGGGGCCACTTGGCAATAGTGATCATAGCATGATCGCCTTTGATTTAATTAGTGGAGGAGGGATAGTAAGGAAATCCACAGTACTACCCTTTAACTTTCGAAAGGGAGACTATGATAAAATGAGGAAAACAGTTAAGAAAAAAACTAAAAGGAGCAGTTGCAAAGGTTAAAGACGTACATCAAGCTTGGATGTTGTTGAAAAATACTATCTTGGAAGCCCAGACCAGCTGTATTCCACGCTTTAAGAAAAGTGGAAGGAAGTCCAAAAAAACTGCCAGCATGGTTTAAAGGTGAGGTCAGAGAGGCTGTTGTTGCCAAAAAAGCATCTTTCAGGAAATGGAAAAAAGAGCCAAATGACGAAACCTGGAAACAGCACAAGCACTGGCAAGTCAAATGCAAGGCATTGATAAGGCAGGCAAAGAGAGAATTTGAGAAGAAGCTTGCTGCGGAAGCAAAAACACGAAATAAAGACCTTTTCAAGTACATTCGTAGCAAAAAACCTGTGAAAGAGTCAGTTGGTCCATTAGATGATAAAGGGGTTAAAGGAGCACTAAGAGGCGACAAGGCGATAGCGGAGAGACTGAATGAATTCTTTGCTTCAGTCTTTACTGAGGAAGATGTAGGGATGTTACCCATGACTGAAGTGATATTTAAAGGTGTGGAAGAATTGAAGGAAATATCGATACATCGGGAAGATGTCTTACAACTATTAGATAAGCTGAAGAGTAGCAAATCACCTGGGCCGGATGGTATACATCCAAGGGTGTTGAAAGAACTGAAATATGAGATTGCAGACCTGCTATTAGTAATCTGTGAACTATCATTAAAATCATCTCTAATACCTGAAGATTGGAGGATCGCCAATGTAACACCAATTTTTAAAAAGGGTTCCAGGGGTGATCCGGGAAACTACAGACCGGTGAGCCTGACGTCAGTACCGGGAAAAATGGTAGAAACCATCATAAAGAATAAAATTACTCAGCATGTAGATAGTCACGACCTAATGGGAGACAGCCAACATGGCTTTAGACAAGGAAGATCTTCTCTTACTAATCTGTTATGTTTTTTTGAAGGATTGAATAAACAGGTGGACAAAGGTGAGTCGGTTGATATTGTGTATCTGGACTTTCAGAAAGCCTTTGACAAGGTCCCTCATCAGAGACTTTTGGCAAAACTAAAGAGTCATGGGATAGGAGGCAGTGTGCTATTGTGGATCAGGAACTGTTAAAAGATAGAAAGCCAATTTTCCCAATGGAGAAAGGTGAATAGTGGTGTACCCCAGGGATCTGTGCTGGGTCCGCTGCTTTTTGACATATTCATAAATGACCTGGAAAGTGGAATAACTAGTGAGGTTATCAAATTTGCAGATGACACAAAACTATTTAAAGTTGTCAAAACCCAAGAGGATTGTGAAAAATTGCAAGAGGATCTTGATAAATTGGAAGACTGGGCATCAAAATGGCAGATGAAATTTAATGTGGACAAGTGCAAGGTTATGCACCTAGGGAAGAACAACCCAAACTATGGTTACACGATGCAAGGTTCCACATTAGGAACCACCACCCAGGAAAAAGATTTAGGCGTCATTGTGGATACCATGTTAAAACCCTCGGTCCAGTGTGCAGCGGCGGCCAAGAGAGCAAATAGAATGCTAGGTATGATAAGGAAAGGAATGGAAAATAAAACAAAAGATATTATAATGCCTCTATATCGTTCCATGGTGAGACCGCACCTTGAATATTATGTGCAATTCTGGTCGCCGTATCTTAAAAATGATATAGCGATTTTAGAAAAGGTTCAGAGAAGAGCCACCAAAATGGTAAAGGGGATGGAAGGATACTCCTATGAGGAAAGGCTAAAAAGGTTAGGGCTCTTTAACCTGGAAAAGAGACGGCTGAGGGGAGATATGATAGAAGTCTATAAATTAATGAACGGAGTGGAACGGGTAAACGTAGATCGATTGTTTACCTTATCAGAATATAGAAAGACTAGGGGACATGCAATGAAGCTACAGGGCAAACTATTTAAGACTAATAAAAGAAAATATTTTTTCACTCAACGTGTAATCAAACTCTGGAATTTGTTACCGGAGGATGTAGTAAAGGCTGTTAGTGTAGCTGGGTTTAAAAAAGGTTTGGACAAGTTCCTGGTGGAAAGGTCCATAAATCATTATTAAGAAGTGACCGAAGATATCAATGCTTGACCCAGTACAAGCATTGTGGAACTTGTGTCTCTTGGGGAAACTGCTAGGTACATATGACCTAGATTGGCCACTGTTGGAAACAGAATACTGGGCTTGATGGACCTTGGTCTGACTCAGTATGGCATATCTTATGTTCTTATGTTCTTATGGAAAAAGGGGAAAACACCCATAACCGAGCTGGGCAACAGTGATATCACTGGGCAACATTAAAAAACAATCCCAGGAAAGCTCCAATAAAATGAAATGATTTTTGAAAGTGTCTACGGAGCGTAGACCCTTCCAAAAATCATTTCTATTGTTTTGGGGCTTTCCTGGGAGTGTTTTTTATTGTTGCCCATTGCTATCACTGTTGCCCAGCTGAATTATAATTTTTACAATTTTTCTTGTGGTCATTTTAAAGTTTTATTTGCTATTTTGTTCTGTGCACATGTATCACACTGCTCACGTTCTGTAGGTTTCCCCGGTTTTGCTCTACATTGCTGACGGAAATGGTTTCTCTTCCCTTTAAATCGTCTCTAACGCGAGGTTTTCACTCGTGGTATTTTTTAGGTTGATTTACAGCCCCGCTCCTGTGCGGGGAGCCTCTCCCCTCCCACTCTCCACCCATTGACCCCGTCCCTCCGCCCCTCCGGAACCTTCCTCCGCCCTCGAAATGCCTTCCCACGCCCCTAGCGCACATCAGCGCACCGCGCACCTGTGCGGGCCCGTTAGTGTGACGCGCAAGTGTGCGGGGCACAAAAACGCACTATTAGCATGCGCTAAGGTACCTTAGCGCATGCTCAAGTGCGCCCCGCACAATTGCGCGGTTTAGTAAACATACCCCATAGTCAAATTGATAAGACAATAAATAGTATAAAGAAGGAACGCCATCCTGTGATGTGAACACCGATATAATGAAATAAATAGTTTTATAAATAAGACAAGTGGAGCTAAAATATATGTATATATGAAACAAATTAGTGCAATTAAATAAACATGAATAAAATTAAAACATAAATAGAACTAAAACATGTGTATATGGTAAAATCATTCTGACAAAATTAAAGAGCCTTCGGGTAAAGTACACGAATATATGCATGCTGACTTAATAAAATGATCAAATGGAAAAAAAAATCTTTTTAAGTATTTAGCATCATTACAGACATCACTTAACATGTATCAAACTACATATAACATTTATGTATCAAACTTTCCACAATATTTGTATTTATTAACAATTATATATTCTATTTATTAATTCCTATAATATTACTCTAAATACTCATTCCCTTTCTAACCACCTCTCCCACCCTCCCCCGCTCATCCATCCTCATCCATTATTGAATTAATATCCTCTCTCCTTTCACCCAATCACCATTTATCCTTCCAGTAAAATTGTACTTAAATTTTGTATAAAATCCCTCTCATATTTTCTCTAGCACTCCCACTCATTCTCCCTTCCATTTTTCCAACCACGTACACACACTCTTCCATTGTTCCACAACTTTCTCACCTGTCCCCCTCCTCATCTCCGTCAATCTATGCATCAAACACATCTCTGCCACTCTTTTCACAAATCCTGCCTTATGTGGCATGGATTTCCCCTGCCAGTGTTGTGCTATTTCATTTCTAGCAGCTACTATACAGTGATGGATCACTCCACTAACTCTCTTTGGAATGTCCACATCTAATTGATGAAGTAAACAAATCTCTGGCTTTCTTTGTATTCGATATCCTGTCATGTTACATATCAACTCCAAAATCTCAATCCAAAAGGCTTGTATCCATTTACAATTCCACCACATATGCAACCAATTCCCTTTCTCATTGCATCCCCTCATTGCATCCCCTCCAACACTGATCATTAATCCCACTTCCAACTCTTTTTTTACATACTGGAGTCCAATACCATCTGAACAACAATCTATAAGCATTCTCTTTTACCCTTGTGGCTCTGGATATACTTGCCACTGTTTGTATTATCTTATCCCATTCCTCCTCAGACCATCTTATCTCCAAATCTAGTGATTGGTTGCATCAGTCTCCTTGAAGGTGAGGAGGGGTGCACAGCACCTGGTCCACAGATCTTGCACTGCTAGAGATGGACTCTGCTGGTCCTGCTGCAGATCCATATCACTGCCAGTGTGGAGCAGGTATTGTCTGCACTGTGTGTTACTAGTCACCTGGTTTTCTTGGTAATTGCAGCTGCCTGTCACATCTGGGGCCTGTGTCCTGCTCCTGTTGGCCAGGGACTCTCCTAGAACATCTCACATCAGTGCCCAGGGTTGTAGCAGCTGTGTCCATGCAAGCCAAAAGAAGTGATGTTGGTATAGGCTGGCATGGAGTTGCTGTCACTGTACTGCTGGGCCCTCCAATACCATAGTGAGCAGGCCGAGAAGAGCTGCCGTTCTAACCATCTGGAACTACCAATCCACTACAGCAGGCACAGTCAGTCTGCATTTGAGGTCCACCACAGGGCTGTCTCAGCCATGCACGCACAAACTGTGTCCAGTCTGCTGGTCAGCACACACTGCATGTGTACAGAGTGATCATGTACATCCTAGCTTGGACACACAGCATGGACACCTAGAAGTCGGCTCAGTGATTGGGCTCCTAGGAAAGGAAGAGTACCCAGAGCACTGCAGCCTAACACTATATAGTACTATATGGATACATAGCTGTGACACGGTCACAGCTCAGTCATAGTGAGAATGCCCTCTCAGAATGACATGCTGTGAGCACCCAGGCCATGCATGTGGCAGACGGACAATACAAAGTCACAGTCATTAACCCTACCTCCGACTCATACACATCCTAGGCAAATCGCTCTGTTACAGGCCATACCTACAATCCTCTGCTCCTTATGCACATTTCCAGACTAATGCTGGGAGCAGCTTATGCAATGTGAAGCACAGCGCACTGCAGAAGGGCAAAATACTCTGGACACACACACACACACACACATCGCAAAAGTGGCGATAGTCCTGCCTGCCACTTCAGTCTCCTTATTTGCTCAAGCATTTGTAACATGTGGTCTGAAATGCACACCACTCGTTAATGCCTGCTCAGTGTGCCGGTGCTATCAGCCTGCCCTTCAATCCAGCCGTGACTAATGGAGCCTGTCTGTGTGGTTGATTGTTATGTGGATCCTTGCTGGATGATTCTTTGGGGATTGCACATGCTGATGCTGTATCTGCAATGTAGGATAAAGTTTACCCACAGGGACATACAATACACAATCCACAGCCAGGTCTTGAACATACTGGCCTGGTGTGTTGAGCTACAGAGCTGCCTTATGGCAGCAGCAATCCATGGGTGTAGCTGTAGTCATTGTCAGGGTGAATGCAGGCATGAGTAGGGATCTGCCTATGCCTGCTGAGATCTCTGCATGTCCTGTGCCATACCTGTCTGACAAAGTGTGTTTGGTAGGTATTGGAGGAGGGACGTGTTGTCCGGTCTGTATGGTATAATGGCTGATTCTGCTACTGGTGCAACTGACATTCCTGTCTTACATATGGGATATGTCCACTCAGTGGGACAGCCCATGAGCCAGGCACACATACATCGCATGCCATGGCAGAACTATCACAATGGCCCTGGTCCCACATACCTGGTGTTTGCTTGTGGTGCAGTCACAGTATGACCTCACATTCTGCAGCCCCACTTGGCTGATGTAAATTCACATGTGCCTCAGATGACTGTTGATGGCTGGGTCCTTACATTTGGAGGGGACCCTGGTTCACACAGAGCCCCATGCTCTCTGAACACACATCAAAAACTGTTGTCCACTCTATAGTTACCTCCCGTCTTACCACTGCACCCTCCTCCCTGCTGGTTTACCTCAGAGTCGTCTCTTTCCCCTTCCACATCTTCAGGACACTGCTGCGCGGCTGATCCTCCACCAGCCCTGATACACTCATATCTCTCCTGTTATCACCTCACTGGCTCCCAGTCCTTTGCCATATCTATCTCACACAAGCAATGTGTGCTAACCTATAGATGCATCCCCACTACTGCCCCTCATTATCTTTCCCCTCTCCTCTCTCCCCTTCCAGTGGACTCCGCTCCTCCTCTGACTACCTCCTCTCTATGCCCTTTTCTTCTACTGCCATCTCCAGACTCCAATCCTTTCACCTTGCTGCTCCTTATGCCTTGTGCAAGCATCCTCTATCTGTACGTCACGTCTCAGCTCTCTCCCTCTTCAAATGTATGCACAAGGCAGACCTCTGTGGGGCTGCTGTTGGATCCTTATCTCTTGTTTACCTGATGTTTCTTCTCTCTATTGTACCCTCATTTCTCCTGCATAGTACTCTCTTTCATCACTTGTTGAACGCTCTTCGGGCAGGAACTGTTCCTGTGTGTTTGTACAGTGTTGCGTATACCCTGTAGCACTTTATGAGTGATGTGTAGTAGTAGTAGTAGTAGTAGTAGTAGTGTTATCCTCTTGCAGGTGATGGTGCTGGGTGGGCATTTTGACTCTGACATGCCCTGTTCTCCTATTGTGTAGCATTCCTTCTGCAGCATCATGCCCTCCCCCCCAATGCACATATCCACTCACTATGTGCTGTTGGGGAGTATCCTGATCCAAGGGCCAAGCGAGTCACACGGTTACCTAGACAGGTGCCATGGGCCAATGATCAGTGTGGGCAGCCTGCTGGTCACTCCATCCTTCCCTGCCATCGTGGCACATCCACCGGTTCAATGCTGGAGGCGGCCTCACTGATGTTGCACCCATGCAGCTGTGCACAATCCACCGGGGGATGTGGGCACATGTCATGCAATATCATACCTCGATGGGGAGGGTTCAGCATGTGCTCCGCTGTCCCTGCTGTTGAATGTTCATCAGACAGACTTCGGCAAATGTTGCATTGTGCAGAACACAAAGGGCCAGGACAGAGCTTTTGTCTGCTGCAGTCAGGAGCTGCAAAACCTGCTGCCACCACCCCAACACTATGCCGACATGACAGCATGGTGGCAACGGGGGTGGGGGGCAGTGCCGGCCATCCATTATGCGGTTTAAGCAGATACCTAGGGAGGCGGGTCCAGATGGGGGCAGCAGCAGAGCACATGCCCCGCCGCGCCACCTCCCCACCCAACTGCTTCTGCTGGCATTCCTGGCTGCCACTGATTCCGCCTCGGGGGGAGGAGGCAGACTGCTTCAGCAGTAGTATTTTTGCGGGCGGCTGCTTTTTGCAGCCGCCTTTAGAGCTACAGTTGCTGCCGCTGCCAGCCTTTTCCTCTGGAAACAGCTCAGCAGCAGTGTTGGGGAGGGCCAGCCGAGGTCTCTGCATAGGGCACCAGGGACCCTTGACCCACCCCTGGTTGAACGTCGCCTTTACCGCAGCAGCAGCAGCATGTCTATGTGCCGCCACTGTGACTGTGGGGTCATGACAGACATCATAGATATGCCATCTGGGGTCAGCCTTGTGCACAAGCAACCCCAACTGCATCATCCACAAGCCACCTCCTTTGCCCCATTTGCACCATCAACATAGTGCCCTTTTATACATGGCCACTATGTTGTTGTTGCTAATGGAGCACTACTATCACTGACTAGGTTTCCCCTGTGAGTGGATCAAATTGCTGGCATTGGAATAGGCTCTCTCCACTCAGAATAGACCCTCCCCGCAAGATTTTACTTGGCGTTCGAGTTCTCTGCGATGAGGGCTCTAACACGCAATTGCGCAACCGGCAACGAGGGAGCACCCACTGTCAACGGAACTCCCAGTCTGCACATCCCTTTCTCTTAACACTGTGAGACCCTGTAACATTCACTATTGCAGCGTTATCGTCCCTTTCTGCAGTATTAAGGATGCAAGAGTGCTGATAACAGACATTAATGGGACACTTTCTCCCTTAAACGCCCTTTAGTAAACATACCGCATAATCTGTAGGTATTTCTGATCTAAAAGTGTAACTACTTGTATCTGTTATGAAGAACTTCACCAAGGAGCCTCTACTTTTGCCATCTGTAACCTTCCAGAGCACTGATTTCATTGTATGATAATCCATTCTTAATAAGTCAAATCTGAGCGCTGTGCAAATAAAAATAAAACCAAGACATGTTGCCACAAATGCCTTATATCACTCTGCACAATGACATTTCATCCTTTAAAAATGGAGAGACCATTAGTAATATGTGTTTTAATTCGGTACCGGCTGGGTTCAAAATAAACCTAATTTTAAGTAGGCGGGTTATGCCAAATTAAAAGTGGTGTCTGAGTTCTAATGAGGATATATGTATATATTGTCCTTTCTAGATGGAGTCAAAATAAGAGGTGTTGGGGGGGAGAGGAAGATAGGGGAAGGGGGAAAGAGAAGTTTTAAAGAAATGGCTCCATTGCACTAAAACCTTTTGCATTAAGAATGAAACAAAAGATCAACTCACCTTTATACAGAAAAATCTTAATCACATAGATAAAAAACATAATTAAGATCAAAAATTAAAAGTTAAAATTTAAAAAAACAGTTTAAATAAATAAAATAATTAAAATCAGCAACCACAGGGAGCATAAATCTGCCTCAGGGTGATGTTCACAAAATAAGCACCCTAAATTAATTTTATGCAACGGAGTGTTTATGTTAAATCTTACTTAAATGAATGGATAAATAAATAAATAGTTTAGAGGATAACCTTCATACAAAGAAATCTTAGTAATTAGAAGGATAAAGATGTTAAAAATTCTAAGAGATAGGAAAGGGAAGGAGGGGAAAAGGGGAAAGCGTAGTTACTCACCTGTAACAGGTGTTCTCCGGGGACAGCAGGAATCATTCCTCACATATGGGTGATGTCGGTGCCAACGGAGCCGTCGTGGAAGCACCCCCCCGCCCCTGCTTTCAAAGAAAGCCTTTGGAAGATGCCACCCCGCATGCGTGGTCCCCTTCCTGCCCAAGCTAAAAGACAGCAAAAATAAAAGATGGTAAAAAAAGCAACTCCAAGGTGAGGAGGGAAGGTTGTGAGGACTGATTCCTGCTGTCCCTGGAGAACATCTGTTACAGGTGAGTAATTACACTTTCTCCGGGAACAAGCAGGAAGTCAATCCTCACATATGGGACTCCCTAGCTACAAGCTACCGAAGGCCCATAGAGAAAAAACACGGTCGCTCTCAAGGGGAGCCGTGAGCTGCAGCAATTGAGTCCGCAGATACAGACTACAGTACGGCCAGTGTGTCTGATGGGAATCAACACTCCAATAGCCTGAACACAGAATGGTTGGAGGGTAGGAGTTGTCTAGACCCCGAAAAGATTATGGAGCATGGCCTAGCCGAAGGTGTTGTCCCGTTGGGACTCCTTCTCCAGGCAGTAATGAGATGCAAAGGTATGGACTAAAGATCAGGTGGCAACCCCACAGATGTCCAACATCGGGAGAGAGCACAGGTTTGCCACCGAGGCTGTCATGGCCCTGACACAGCCATCCAGCGTGAGCCCAGCCCGCTCATAGGTGGACAGTGTTCGCTTGATCACTGCTTCCCCCAGGTGACTGGGGTCATAGGAAGCAAAAGGTTGAGAAGCTTTGCGGTGACCGTGGGTACGTTGAATGTAGAAGGACAGGGCCATCTTTCAGTCCAAGGCATAAACGATGCTCTCCGCCCTGCTGGAGTGAGGCCTTGGGAAGAAGGTGGGAAGCATCGCCTCCTGGTTGAGGTGAAAGGAAAATACCACCTTTTGAAGGAATTTAGGGTGTGTGTGCATAGCACGACCCTGTTCTTGTAGAATCTGGTATACAGAGCCTCTGCCACTAGGGCTTGTAGCTCGCTGACCCTGCGAGCGGAGGTGAGCGCTACCAGGAACACAACCTTCCACGAGAGGCACCTCAGGTGTCAGGTAGTCAGGGGCTCAAATGGCAGGTGGGTGAGCTGTGCCTATACTACGTTCATGTCTCACTGTCACTGGAGAGCGGATGGGGGGTTTGGACAGTAGAAGTCCCCTCAGGAAGCGGGTCACCAGAGGCTGGACCGAGAGCGACTTGCCCTCGATAGGGTGGTGGTACGCCGCTAGGGAACTGAAGTGTACCCTGATGAAGTTTGACTTGAGCCCGGGATTGTGAGAGATGAAGAAAGTACTGCAGTGCCATCTGCACCAGGCAGAAGAATAAGTTTAGCTGCTGCTCTGTGCATCACACCGAGAATCTGCGCCATTTGAAGGTGTAAGCTCTCCTGGTGAAGGTCTTACAGGAGGCCACCAGGTTCTCTTCCACTTCTCCTGAGGTTACCCTTTCAGCACGGATCATACAAAGGACAAAGAAACACGAGCACATAACCCCGGTCCTAAGAGAGCTGCACATCCTTCCACTAGAAGCACGCATAAAATATAAAGCACTGATCCTCATACGTAAAGCAATCCACCAACAGCCTTCATCTCACCTGCAAACCCTGCTATCCCGGATGAACTCTGGAAGGCCTACTCGGCAGACCTCAAACAATACTCTCGTTGTTTCTCATGACAGAACAAAATTTAATACTCAAACCTGTAACTGTGCATTCGAACTTTATGCACCCTCACTATGGAATGCCCTCCCAAACCTAATCCACAACAACAAGGATCTCCCTACATTTAGAAAGCAGATAAAACTCTCCTCTTCGGGGAGCATCTTGGGACAAAACAGAACAAAACTACACAGAACAGGCTGAGATAACGGAGAGAACCTGAAATGTAAATAGTACTGAAATGCAAATTTGACTCTAGAGAAAGACAGTAATGTCAAAGAATGTAAATAATATAATATCATTGTAAATACGTGATACCCACCCCCACTCCTTGGGTAATGGTATCCCCCCTCACTTGTATCTGTTCAATGTACTCTCCTCGTGTTTGGTGTAACCGCTTTGACCCGGAGAAAAGCGGTATATAAATATGGCTAAATAAATAAATCCTGGGGCAGATATCAGGCCGATGGGTAGTACCCTGTACTGGTAATGGCCTCCCCCCACCATGAAGCAAAGATACTGCCTGTGGTTGGGGTGAATGAGGATGTGGGTATAAGCATCCTTCAGATACAAGGAGCATAGACAATCTCCCTGCTGGAGGTAAGGCAGCAATGTTCCAAGGGAAAGCATCTTGAATTTCTCCCTCATCAGAAACTTGTCCATGTTGAGCAGTTTGAGGATGGGCCTTAGGCCCCCTGTTCTTTTTGGCATGAGGAAATACCTGGAATAGAACCTCTTGCCCCTGTGATGTTGGGGTACTGCTTTGTCCTCAAGAAGGCCTGCGAGTTCCTGAAATAGGAGGTCCCGGTGAAGGGGAGATCTTTGAGGCTCTACTGGAAAGAAAGGGGGAGGTGTCTGCACCAGGTGGAGGAGGTAGCCCTCCTTGACCACCTGAAGTGCCCAGGCATTGGTTGTGATAGTTGCCCACATGTGGGAATAGTTGATCAGATGTCCCCCTGGGGGCTGCTGTCCTCCTTGGGATAGAAAGGCTATGCCTAAGGAGTCAAAAGCTTCCTCCAGGCTGGGCCAGAGCCGATGTCTGGGGCTTGGGAGTCTTCTGCTTATGAGGGCCTTGCCCACATCCCGTGGCCTGCTGACTCTGCTGGGGAGCTGGGGAGGCCTGAAATTATGGGTAGCTTTTGTAAGCAGCCCCCTTCCTTGGGTAAAAGGACTTTTTGCCCAAGCCCTTCCGTCGGGGAGGTCCATCGGTCTTTTCAGAGAGCCTGGTCCTCATGACAAACTCGATCTCCAACCTCGGCAGCCTTTTCCATCATGGGTTTGCCAAAGAAGTTCTCCCCTTGGCACGGGACATCAACCAATTTGTCCTGAACCCATTGCTCGAGGTCGGAAGACTGTAGCCAAGCCTGGCGTCGGGCACCGATGTCCGCCACAGCTACTCTAGCTGCCGACTCAAAGCCATCATAGGCTGCTTGAGTCATATATTTGGAGCACTCAAGGACGGCTTTGGCTAGGTTCTTGAACCGCTGCAGGGATTCCTCAGAAAGACTAGCCGAGAACCCGGCAAGCTCCTTTGCCAGGTCTCTCAGGTACATGCCCATGTACAGCTGGTAGGCCTGGATCCGGCCAAGGAGCATCGAGCCCTGGTAGCACTTTCTGCCGAGGGCATCCAAGATGCAAGCCTCCCTACCCAAGGAGGACCGAGGAAGGAATCTTCTAGCTTTTCAGCCGATGCATGGCCGACTCCACCATCATGGAGTTATGTGGCAGTTGTGCCTTCTGGAAGCCAGAGCTTCAGCGGACCCAATATATCGAGTCGAGCCGCTTGCCCATTATAGGCACCAATGCCAATGTTTCCCACATACGGAGCATTAGCCGTTCCAGGATGGATGGAATGGGCACCGTGAGCAATTCCCTCGGTGGGGCCTCATATTAGAGGATTCTAGTTCCTCCATCTAGTTCCTCCTCCGATTCCGTTAGGAATGTGAGAGCCATTAACATGTCTGCACGAAGTCGAGGAATGCCATGTCCTCGAACAGGGACCAATGCCGGGGCTTGGAGATTGGTGAGTCCAAGGAGACACTGTCAAGGGACTCCTCTTCCTCAGTCTCCCATTCCGAGTAGTTGGTCAAAGACTTGAGGAAAGGGTGGCTCGAGGGCTCTGGGCCTGAGCCCTGCCCACATCCCTTGGAAGCCCTGTGGTTGGTGCCATATGCACTAGCTGACAAAGACCTCAGTCCCGTGGAAAGGGATTCTGATCTAGACCTTGCCCGAGGATCAACTCAAGGCAATATGGTCTCAAGATCGGCTCGACTTCTAGGGATATCCTTGACTTCGAGGGCCCGCTGCTGGTCCATGAAGACAGACAGGCTATGATCCAAGGCTGCCATTCTGGTTTCCAGTCCAGAAGACTCCACAGCTGTTGGCGTGGGCATCGAGGAACTCAGGCCTGGCGCTGGTTCCCCTGAGGGGGGAGTCCTCAACAAGGATAGGCTTGAGTGTTTGAAGCCGATCTTCGTGTGATTCCTTCTGGGCGACCTTGGTGGGCCACTCTCACTCTGAGTCCTCGGATGACCGTTGTGGACTGCGTGACCTGGCTTGGGGCTTACCCGACCTGCCGGAACCGTCCAGGGATGCCACCTTCGAGAGTTTCTTCACCTTCTTGTGTTCCCTTGAGGGAGACCCCCTCTCTGAAGACCCATGGTGTCGACCGGGGTCTGTGGGGGCACTGTGGGAGTCTGAGGCCTCAGATGGGGCCCTGGCCTTCAGAGGCTACCAGGGACTCCAGGAAAAACTAGTCGTGCTGCTGCTGGCGGCTCTTAAGGGCCTTGGAAGACATCTTTTTATAGAGACCATAGGCTGCAGCGTCTTGGTCCTTCCCTAGACAGCATAGGTAGCAGTCAAGTGTGTCAATGAGGGACATGATTTTTATACACCGATCACACTTCTGAAAGCCACTGGTAGCCATGAGGGAAAAAAGGACCCTAGCCAGGTTGAAGATCTGCGATACTGCCAGTTGGAAAAAAGGCACAAAGGTGCCAAGGAGAAGAAATATATGGACCCCAGACTCAATGCCTCGACAGTGGGCTTGGGTGGCGGGAAATGTACCGGTGCATAACCGGAGGAGAGTATGAAATTCAGGTACAAGATAATAAACTGTTTCCAGGGGAAAGCAGACGGACGTCTGAAGGGCTCCATGGAAAAAAGGAGCCTGAAGATGGCACCCTTGGGCAGGAAGGGGACCACGCATGCGTGGTGGCATCTCCCAAAGGCTTTCTTTGAAAGCTGGGAGGATGCTTCTGCGAGGGCTCCATAGGCACCGATGTTACCCATATGTTCCCGGAGAATAAAACAAATTGCATGTGTGTTGAGGATCGACTGAGATAAATACTTTATTAAGAATGAAATGATGATCTTCTGATGTGCAAGCTGAAAAGAGGTTTTCAAATCTAGACTTAATAATTACTAAGAGGAACAGACAAACTAGAAGAAACGCTTACAGTCTGATATTACAGACACCATATTTCAATGACTCAGCCATCGGTTCAAACCTGTCTCAGTAATCTGGGATACTAAGAGGTCTCCTCATTTTTTAAAAGGAGGGGACAGTTATCATGGAAGGGCCAATAGTGATCATGACTGATAAAATGTAACCAAAAAGTTAGAACACAAAATTATAAGCAAAAGGTAAAATTAAATAAAAATTAAAAGTTAAAGAGCATAATTAAGATCTAAATTAAAATTTAAAAGCCTTAATTAAAATAACTAAAATTAAAATCAGCAACCACAGAGAGCATAACTCTGTCTCAGGGGAATGTTCTTAAAATAAGCCCCATAAATCAATTCTAAGCAACAGAGTGTTTATGCCAAATCTTAATAAATTGAATGGATAAATAAATAAATTAGAGGATAAGTGACGAGAACTAATAAAAATGATAAAATGATAAAAATAAATATAAATAAAGGAGGAGGAAGAGAAGGAGAGAAAAGGGGGAGGGGTGGAGGGAGAAGGAGGGAAGAGGGGGGAGGAGGTAGGAAAAAGGAGAGTGGCTTTTATTACTAGCTCTCTGCCGGAGAGCTCTCAAAAGGATTTTGGTACATTTTTAAAACAAAGTTACATTCTTTTTGGTGCTTTATTTCAAAAGGGGAAATATTTTCTTTAGTGGTGAAAGTTTAAAACTCTGCTTTTAGTATCTTTCTCAGCTCTTTGAAGGTACTGATACTTTATCAGGTTTTAGTTCCCTCCCTACTCCCCCAACTCCTACCCACCCCATATGAGCAGTCTTGCTTTATAGGGCACCTCCTCAATTAGCTACATACAAGGACTTGGAACAGCACATTTAGAACACACTTAAGAGTTAACTGCTTTTTCTCTGAAAGGACAGCTGGAAATCCGGCTGGTACTTTGGTAGGTCTCTCTCTCTTTTGCTTCAACAGGTACCTAAACTGCACCAACTGAACAATGACTGGGAAAAATCTTATCACCAAAGCTGTTGCCCCCATTACAGCTTCCACCTCTGTCCAGACAGAGATCCCAATGCCAGTTGAAGGACCGGTTCCATGTGCAGGATGTCTGCGTGCTGAAGCTCTCAGAAAACAAGTGGAGGAGCTCAGAGAAGAGGTGGTAGGCTGAGGAGCATTCAAGACAGTGAGAAGTACATTGATGAGATGAAAGATCCAAGATCTCCAACAAAGGAGAAGATGGGAGCCTGACAAAGGTTGGACACAAGTCACCAGGGCCTGCAGAATCGCCAATCCAACTCCTCCAGCCCTTGAATTGAAGGACCATTATGCAGCTCTGGAATGGAGGAGGTGAAAGCAGTCCTAGAAAGGGAAGAACCAGAGCTCGAGCACCCCAAAATTGCAGAATCAGTGACCACAAGGAAGCGAAGGGTAGTGGTGGTTGGTGACTCTCTTCTGAGGGGTACCGAGACCAGACCAGATGATGTCCAGGAGAGGTATGCTGTCTTCGAGGCACCAAAATCTAAGATGTTACAGAGAGTTTGCTGAGACTCATCAAGCCCACTGACTATTACCCAATGTTGCTCATCCATGTAGGCACAAACAATACTGCCAGGTATCCCTCTGAGCATATCAAAAGTGACTTCATGGCTCTGGGACAGAGGGTGAAGCACATAGGGGCACAAGTGGTGTTCTCTTCAAACCTCCCTGTTAAGGGTAAAGGCCAAGGCATAGAAGCTTGCCTACTGGAGATAAATGCATGACTGCATGGATGGGGTCATTGAGAGTGTTTTGGTTTCCTGGACCATGGGATGCTGTTCCAAGGGTTGCAGAGCAGAGATGGTGTCCATCTGTCCAAGAAGGGTCAATGTGTCTTCAGTAGCCGACTGGCTAACCTACTGAAGAGGGCTTTAAACTAGATTTGTTAGGGATGGGTGAAGAAAGCCCTCAGGTAAGTGAAAGCCCCCAGGTAGTAAAACATTAAATACCTTTATGGGAATGGATAAAAGGGGCAACATATGGAAAGCAGTGTGTATAAATGCCCATAGCATGGGAAATAAGATCCCAGACAATGAGGCTCTAGTAGGAGAGGCTGACCTGGATTTAGAGGCAATAAACAGAGACGTGGTTCATGGACAACCATGACTGGGATGTAACTATACCAGGCTATACTTTATTCAGAAAGTCCAGGGTAGGAAGAAGGGGAGGAGGAGTGACATGATATGTAAACAATATTAAAGCTATGGAAATACAAGGATTAAAAGGGAGAAAGGAGGCACTGTGGGTTAAACTAGAAAGAGGGAAAGAGAAATCAATTTGCATTGGGATCATATGCAGACCTCCCTCCCCTGGAGATGAGGTGGATGGAGAGTTAATTGAAGATATATGCAGCATTGCCAGGAAAGGGGAAGTGCCACTAATAGGGGACTGGCACATCCCTGCTGCAGTATCATCTAGAAGTAAGGAGATCCTGGATTCTCTATAGGGAGAACTATTCAGGCAACTGTTAACAGAACCCACTCATGAAGGGGCCATACTGGACTTGGTGCTTACCAATGGTGAAAGTGTTTCTGATGTCATAGTGGGAGATCATTTCACATCCAGTGATCACCAGATGGTGTGGTTCAGTATTAGGACTAGGGCTGATAAAATCCATTCAAAATCAAGGGTCTTAGACGTTAGGAAAACTTTGCCAAGGTGTGCCAATACCTCAGACAGTCATTACCAGGATGGGAACAGCTGAGGAATGTAGAAACACAGTGGGCAAAACTGAAAGGGGATATTTTAAGGTCAACCAACCTTTTTGTTAAAACGGTACATAAAGGTAAAAGTAAAAGGAAACCGTTATAGTTTTCAAAAGAAGTAACTGAAAAGGTGAAGAAAAAGGGAGGCCTTCATGAAATACAAGTGATCACAGAGAGAGGAAGACAGGAATCTATATTTGGAAAAACTTAGAGAAGCTAGCAAAGATTCAAAAAGAGGAAGAAATAGCCAATGCAATAAAATGGGGGGATAAGGCATTTTTCAGATATGTTAATCAGAAGAGGAAGGGCAAAAGAGGTATTGTCAGACTCAGGGGTAAAGGGGAGGAATATGTAGAAGCTAATGAGGATAAAGCAGAATTGCTTAACAAATATTTCTGTTCTTTATTCACAGATGAAGAACCAGGAGCAGGACCTCAGAAAACACCACAAACAGGAACAGAAGCAAGGGGCATCTTGAACAATTTTCAGAAGACTCTGTTCATGAGGAACTAGCTAAACTTAAAGTAGACAGAGATGGAACCAGATGGGATACACTCGAGAATACTGAAGGAACTTAGGGACGTTCTAGCAGCTCCACTGACTGATCTTTCAAATGCCTTGTTGGAGTCGGGAGTGGTGCCAAAGTACTGGAGAGAGGCACATGTGGTCTCTTTACAGAAAAGTGAAAGTAAGGATGTGGTTGAAAACTATAAGCCGGTTTGTTTAATCTCGGTAGTGAGTAAATTATTGGAAAAGCTGCTGAAAGAGAAAATAGTGAGGTTTTTGGAGTCCAATGCATTACCAGATCCGAGGCAGCATGGATTCACCAGAGGCAGGTCTTGTCAGACAAACCTGATTGATTTCTTTGACTGGGTGACTAGAGAGTTAGACCAAGGGATAGCCCTAGATATGGTGTATTTAGATTTCAGTAAAGCCTTTGATACCATTCCGCACAGGCGACTTCTAAACAAACTGAGCACCCAAGGGATGGATCTTGAAGTTACTACTTAGGTTAGAAAGCGGTTGTTGGAGACGACAAAGGGTACAGATAAATGGAGCTCACGCTGAGGAGAAGGAGGTTACCAGTGGTGTACCCCAGGGATCAGTCCTTGGTCCGATTCTTTTTAACATCTTTGTTAGTGATATTGCGGAAGGGCTGTTGGGTAAGGTTTGCCTCTTCGCTGATGATACCAAAATCTGCAGTAGACACTTAGGAAGGTGTAGATAACATGAGGAGGGATCTAGCTAAGCTTGAAGAATGGTCTAGAACAGAGGTACTCAAATCCAGTCCTGGAGGGCCTCAAACCAGTCAGGCTTTTGGGATATCCCTAATGAATATGCATGAGATATATTTGCATGCCCTGCCTCCATTGTATTTGAATCTATTTCATGCATATTCATTAGGGATATCCCAAAAACCTGACTGGTTTGCGGCCCTCCAGGACTGGATTTGAGTACCTCTGGTCTAGAACTTGGCAGCTGAGATTTAATGCTAAAAAATGCAAGGTCCTACAATTGGGATGCAGCAATCCAATGGAGCGATATAGTATAGAGGGTAAAGTACTTCTGTCCACAAAAGAAGAGCGGGACCTAGGCATGATTTTGTCTGATGATCTTAAAAGTAGCTAAACAAGTAGAAAAGGCAAAAGCTAGATGGATGCTTGGGTGCACAGGGAGAGGAATGGCCAGCAGAAGAAAGGAGGTGACAGTGCCTCTATATAAGTCTTTGGTGCAGCCTCATTTGGAGTATTGTGTGCAATTCTGGAGACCGCACCTTCAAAAGGATATAAACAGGTTGGAGTCGGTGCAGAGGGTGGCTACTAAAATAGTTAGTGGTCTTCGCTATAAAGCATATGAGGACAGATTTAAGGATCTTAATATGTATACTTTAGAGGAAAGGCAGGATAGAGGCGATATGATAGAGATGTTTAAATACCTCCGTGGCATAAATGTACAGGAGGAAAGTCTCTTTCAATTGAAAGCAAGCTCTGCTATGAGGGGACATAGGATGAGGGTGAAAGGGGTAGATTCAAGAGTAATATGCAGAAATATTTCTTTACAGAAAGAGTGGTAGATGCTTGGAATAGTCTCCCAGTGGAGGTGATAGAGATGAGGACAGTATCTGAATTAAAAAAAGCATGGAATGAACACAGAGGATCTCTAAAGGAAAAAGGGGGACTATTGTAATAGTTGATATGGAAGGGCAGACTAGATAGGCCATGTGGTCTTTTTCTGACGTCTTGTTTCTATGTTTCTATGAGAAAGAGGGAAAAGGAAAGTAGGAAGGCCAGGGGAGGGAAAAAGAAGGGGCCTCCCCCTCCTCCGTTCCCCCTCCTCTTCCCCCCAACCTGCCAAGAGAGGCAAGGGGAGGGAGGGAATTCCTACTTTCCTTTTCCCTCTCTCCCTTCCTTTCTTCTTTTTCTTCCCCTTCCCCCTCTTCCCCTTTCCTCCCCCTCCTGTTCCTCTTCCCCTCCCTCTCCTTTATTTATATTTTTGAGTCCTCAAATAGAGATTTTTAATTGCTAATTGCAATTGTACAGTTTATAAAAGAGATTTTGAACATGATATTTTCATAGTGACCTACTTAGAAAGAAAAGCAATTGTAGAGCTTTAAATAATGGGGTCTTTATTTCTCAGGAGTAGTATGAGTGTCCTTATGTTCTTTTATATCTCCTAGATACAGTGAGAATCGATCCTCTGAATCATGCATAGAACCAGATAGCCTGACCTAATTGGTAACTATAAAACTACATGTGCCTCTTTCTTCCTTTTCTTGTTCAATTTAGAATTCTATTGGGTTATATACCACTTTTCTATGATATAGTACCTGAATGTACATCGCTTTGACTCATAGAAAAGTGGTATATAAGCCTAGCTAAAATAAATAAATTAACACAATACAAATTTTCTTTGTAGTAAATTCCACTATAAAACCAGGGGTATGTGTACCAAACTATGTTGAATAGCTTTAGAGTACACTAACAGCTACCACACAGTAAAAATAGCCATGCAGCAAAATCATGGTTGGGATGGAACTAGGCAAATGATGGGAGTAGAGAGGGTGTGGCCGGCAAGAGCACAGTACATTACTACATGCTGTCAGGACTGCCAATAGAATCTAGTGGCAGTGATGTAGCACTAGCAGCAGTGGCCCAGATAAAAAGAAAGAAAGAAACCCCAACCCCTCCCAACAAAAATCCCCAAACCTTCCCCCACCCTCCTGCCAGAACTTACCCAGGGGTCTTCCTGGCAGTCCAGTGGATGTTTCGGGAGTAGTCCCCCTCCACCCCCACTCTGTACCTATTGGGTTTTAAAAATTGGGGCTGTGACCCCTAGCAGTAGCCTTGCAGTACTACCACTAGGCATCAATCTGCCATATAAGGAGAGATTGCCCTTATATGGCAGATTTACCTCTAGCAGTCATACCGCGGTACTATCACTAAGGGCTATGTTTACTAAATCGCGTTAGTGCAGTTCGCGGTAGGAGCCGCGTGAAGAAGACAAACCCCCAAATAAGGAGATGGGCGGGACCGCGGAAGACCTAGCGCGCGTTACGAAACCAACGAGCGTTACCTGGCGCGTTACGGAACTAACGAGCGGGCCACCGCGCGTAAAGCATAAGTAGCCACCCAGACATACAATACTAATACAGAGCTATAGCACAATGGTTACTGCAGTGACTGCTGATACGGGCAGCATGGGTTCGAGTCCCCAGGGTGGCATTAGCAGAAGGCTGGCTGATGTAGCACCCTGCACATGACACAATGAGGGAGGGGGCAGCGCCAATTATATTTTATTTCCTGGACGTGTCGGAGGGATGCAGGCAAACACACCCATATATCAGATAGTGAGTGAGGGGGCATGTCTATGTTTGCTGTCCGTATGGGGTGTAAGTAAACACACCCACACATTATCCACTGAGTGTGGGGGCATGTACATGTCTGTTATGTGTCGGAGGGTTGCCAGCAAACATCCCTGACCCATACAGAGCTGTAGCACAATGGTTACTGCACTGACAGCTGATACGGGCAGCATGGGTTCGAGTCCCCAGGGTGGCACTAGCAGAAGGCTGGCTGATGTAGCACCCTGCACATGACACAATGAGGGAGGGGGCAGCGCCAATTATATTTTATTTCCTGGACGTGTCGGAGGGATGCAGGCAAACACACCCATATATCAGATAGTGAGTGAGGGGGCATGTCCATGTTTGCTGTCCGTATGGGGTGTAAGTAAACACACCCACACATTATCCACTGAGTGTGGGGGCATGTACATGTCTGTTATGTGTCGGAGGGTTGCCAGCAAACATCCCTGACCCATACAGAGCTGTGGCACAATGGTCACGGTAATGACCTCTGTTACAGGCAGCATGGGTTCGAGTCCCGGGCACTGGCCTGTATATTGGAAGGGGTATTGGCCTGTATATTGAAGAGGGATTGCTGAGGCTTTTGGACGAGACATTGCGTATGCGAGCCGAGCTACGTGCATTGTTGCGTGTGCAGCGCCGCGCGTAGCGACGCGCGTACCATTGAGCCCGGGGATATTATCTTTTATGTGTGTGGGTACGTCGGGGTTTCAGCAGTGTGGGCATCTCATATATTACAGACTCTGTAGGGTGTCGTGCACCTATGCTTTCTGCTACCAGATGTACGTGTGCTGTCCCATGGTTTATGAATGGCTGCGAGCTCGTGCTGCGGTTTCAGAGGGATTGAATAATACAGTCACCCCCATGATGCACTGCACATGCTAATCAGCTCTCCACACAGGCACACCATATGGAATGCATCCCCACAGACTCTGGACATGGTAGGGGTAAATTGTCATGTGCACCCCCCACAGCCCCTTGCCCTTATGGGGGTACAGACCATTTGTTGTACTGGCATTGAGGACCTGCCCAACACCACATTGTGTGGGTGCTCTGCTCACCCTGAGTGTGCAGTGGGGCATCCAGCCCTAGGTCCTCAGCACCGTCCACAGCAGTGTTACTGTGTGAGATAGATATTTTCTGCATGACCACCTTGGACATCTCTGTCTGTTTGGGGCAGGTGTAGACCCATGCCCCACCGCCCCCCCCTCACCCCTGGGTGGCAAACAGGGTCACCCATCATAATCTGCACATTCTACCTCCCTTGGAAGGTGCCAGTGGAGGGGGGACATTAACCCTAGTCCTACTGAGGTGCAGACACCCCACAGGTCAGTCACTGCAGATCCAGACACATGCATGCCACAGGAGCAATCTGACATTGTGACTTGGTAGAAAATGACAATCCCAACCACTATCTGTGCTTCCCCTGGTGCAGGCCACTCCATCACATGACCTACCAGCTGCAAACAGGCTGCTAGTGACCAGCAGAGATGCCTGCACCCAGACCTGGGGTGCCAGCATACACAGCCAGCAGATACATCTGTGACTGGGCCCCAGGGGAACACCCATATTTATCACATGAGTGAACTACTATGTAGCACCATGGTGGAGCCTAGACATGCTGTGGTCACTGCACATTCAGGGTGACACTGAGCTTGCAGCGGCATCTACCGTGGTCACCCTGTCTGGGCAGGTGGTTGCCTGGCACTACAATGTACCTGTCACTGCCCTTTACCCTGTGCATATACACCCTGGCCAGGCCGCCTTATCCGACCTCTACCCATGGTACTTTGCTACTCATTATGCACATTGGCAGCCCACTACTGGCAACATTGCTGGCAGTGTGGCCTGTCGACAGTGTTTGCAGCCACCACACACTGGCTGGACAGACAGCCACCCCCACACCTATGCCAGCATTGTGCTACTGTAGGGGGGTTCTGCAGCCATACACACGACACCTGTCATGGGCACAGTACATGCATGGATGTGGTACGACATACTCTGGTGGATCACTCCCAAGGGTGTTGGACACTGTGAGGGGCCAGACCTGCGGCACACACCACAGACATCTGACTGCTTGTTGTGGCGCAGCTCAATGTGCACAATGTGCTTTACATAGGACATGAGTTCTACATTTTATCATTGGCAACTTTTAGTGCATGTGTACCATATACCCATGTGTAGGGTGCCATTGCTAAGGTATGCACCTGCTAGTATTGGGAGTTGACAGCAGGGCCAATTGTCTTACCTCTTCGGGTTTCATTGGCCAATGGGGCCTGTGGGTGGGTGGGTGGGTGGGTGTCACTGTTAGCTGCTGCTTTACGGCAGGGTTCCACAACTCCAGTCCTGTCATTCCAGGCACTGATCAGGTTTTCATGCTGTCCCTCATAAATATGCATGGGCTACATCAGCAGACAAGTGGGGGGGCATAGTTATGCAGCACAGGTATCTTTATTGGGGGCAGCATGGTAACTGAATGGTGTGGGGCCCTCCAGGACTGCATTTGGGGGACTATGCTCTGGGTAATGCGCCTATATCTGGTGTGGTAAAATATTGGCGTTTTGTCCATGTGTATGTTCTCAGCAATAAGGGTGTGACCATTCCATCACAGTTTAGTTGTGGGGAGAATATGTGGGCAGGATTGGCATGGCCCCAGCTGGGATTTGAACCTGTGACATTCTGGTCTTAGAGACACTGGCTGTGTCTGTTGCACCACACTGAGGCCACAGGGACAATGTGATCCCTGGAGATGGGATACCTGGCCTGACAGGTCAGAGACCCTGCTCTGCACCATTTTACTGTGGACTCATATCGCTTGTATGGAGGCAATTTGCACATAACCTCACATACAACCTCGCATGAGGGGGCAATCCCCCATTACCAAGCTGGCCAAATATTATATCATTGGGCAACAATACACAACACTCCCGCGAATGCTCCAATAACAGGGGATGTGTTTTGCAAGGGTCTCCGTTGCGTGATCCCTTCCAAGTATCTTTTCTTTTTTTGGTTTCGCTTTCCAGGGAGTGTGTTTTTTATTGTGGCCCATTGCTGTCACTGTTGCCCAGCTGACTTGTGATGTTTACAGTGTTCTTTCTGCTATTTTCCACGTTGTATCTGTGTTTTCATGCTGTCCCTCATAAATATGCCTGACCTACATCTGCCTACCATGGGGGTGGGGCATAGCTATACAGCACAGGCATCTTTGATGTGACAGCATGGGACAGGAATGCTGTGGGGCCCTCTAGGGCCGCATTTGCGGGGCTCAGCTTTCGTTGCTGTGCCTGTTTCTGGTGTCTGTGTTTGGTGTGGTGTAAAAATAGACCATGCCTTTGTTCTCTGCATTAAAGGTGTGTCTTTACTTTCACTTTTTAGTGGTGGGTAGGACTATTGTGACTGGGTTGGCGGCAGTCCCAGCTGGTATTTGAACCTGTGACCCTCTGGTCTTACAGGCACTGGCTGTGTCCATTGCACCACACTGGGGCCACAGAGATGGTGCTGTCCCTGGTGTTAGTATGACCTGCCTGGCTGGTCAGGGACTCTGCTCTGCAAAAGGTTTACTGTGGCCTCATTTCCCTTGTATGCAGACAACGGTGCACATACACCTCAGGGGGACCTCACAGAGGGGACACACACCCATATCCGAGCTGGGCAACAATGATATCATTGGGAGACATTACACTACACTCCCAGGTCAGCTCCATTACAGTGACTTTCCCTTTTCGAGGGTCTGCGAAGCGTGACCCTTCCACATATCATTAGGTTTTTATTTTGTGCTTTCCAGGGAGTTCTGTTCCTTGTTGTCCATTGCTATCACTGTTTAACTGCTGCTTTATGCTTTTAAAGGGGTTTCCTCTGGTCATTTTTATTGTCTTCTGTGACATTTCATTCTGTGCACATGTATCACACTGCTCACGTTTTGTGTGTTACCCAGGTTTCTCTGTACATTGCTGACGGAAATGGTTTCTCTTACCTTTAAAGATGCCTTCAACGGCAGGTTTTCATTCGCGTTGGAATTGAGCTCAGAATTACAGCGCGTTAGTGAGGGGGAGCCTCTCCCCGCCCCCTCTCCGCCCATTGACCCCTTCTCTCCGCCCACTCTGCACCTTCTGCGCTGTTTTAACGCGCCGCGGGGGTTTACGATCGTTAAACGCGGTCAACGCGCGTAGTATGACGTTACCGGTCGTTGGCGCGTGTTTACGCGCGTTATACTGCACTTACGGTCGTTAACGTCATACTACGCGCGTTATTCACGTTTAGTAAACATAGCCCTAAGGGTCATAACTGCTACTTTGAACCACAATGGCTATGTGGAGATAGTGGATGAGGATGGCTCTCTACCCATCCACTAGACTACCAGGCATATGCCTGGGTAAGTTCCAGTAGGGGATGACTCAAGGAGTGGAAAGAAAAAGTTAGAGATTAGTGATAAGGGAGATGCCAATTGGGAAGGTTAACATAGTAACATAGTATACGACAGCAGATAAAGACCAGTATGGTCCATCTAGTCTGCCCAGCATAGCGGCAAGAGTAGGTGCACCTGCCGCTCCATGCAGTTCGCCCCTCCCCAAGCCTTTGTTTAGGGGTTACTTGCCAATTTGCGTTATGCCACTGCAAGAAAAGATTTGTCTTTTTTGAGAGTCAGGGCCCATGTTATATGACTCAGCATAGGTGCACCTGTGCTATCTGCCATCTGCCAAGTCATAGAAAGCAGCCCCTGCAGCGAGTCTCTTCCCTGCACAGTAAATGCAAAAACTTGCCAAATTTTACTAAACACTCCTCTAGTGACTTAACTATATAAAATTCTTAGTGGTTGCTATGTACGTTGACACCTAGGGACTGAATACAAATATGTAATACCACTTTTATGTAGAAAGTACTTAAATAAAACCCGAGTCCATAGTTGAAGTGCTTGAAGTCTCTTTTCAGGGAGGCTCTCTTAACCCTTTCTGTTGGAAATCTTGGAACCTCCACATATAAAGGGTTTTGGGGGAGAAGGAAAATCCCCATTTTCTGGTGAGAATGACAAGTCCTCTTCTGCATAACCCCTCTGGCAATTGATTTGTCGGTTCACACAAAACTATTCTTTTTTTTATCTAAAGATCTTCTGGTTGACTCTTGCTTCTTAATATTTAACTTAAAAGGTTACACTATTTGCAATTTTTAATAACTCCAAAGCTGACAACTCTTCAGGCAAACTCTCTTCACGTTTCAAATTTCATCATGCCCAGGAATGCACTTTTCTTTCATTTGCCAGCTGAGAAGGTCTTCCTTGTTCCCAGAACCTGCAGCCTGACCTTTTTGCCTCTCACATACACCCTCTATTTCCATTACAGATAGGGGGCCAGCTATGCACCCTAACAGCAACACCCCAAAAAGAGCATTGTCTCACATTATGATTCATATTAACATTTTGGCTTTTCACCATTTTCAAGGTCTCTGCTACTCTCTCGGGACATTTCTCTCATATGTGACATTCTTTCATAACCCCCTAGGTCACAAAGAGAATATCTGTTCCTTTTCAATCAGGTTATGATTGCCAGCTTATTCATGCAGAAAAACAAAAGGAATAGCTCGCTCCAATGCTTGACTTCAGTACTTTCACTGACATACACTGCCTCGGAACAGTAAAGAATGTTTTGCCTTGCTTACGATTTCTCATTATCATATTTGCAAGAGATTCACTGATTTTCCTAGACACTAGGACACTGAATGCTATGGAGTTTGCAGCTTGCATGGATCAGAAAACACTTGAGAAGCCAGCAAAATGCCGCAGACCGAGGAAGAGCATTTGGAAACTGAACTACTGATTAAATTGGAGCTATAAAAAGAATTTGAGTCAATTTTCAGAAGGATTTATACAGATACAGTACCTGCGATGGGTATCCATGTACCCCATCTGACTATCCATGGAAACAGAGTCCATGTATGGACAGTGGCAGGCTAACTGCTCCACTGCTATGTGTATAGGAGGGGACAGAGCTAGGGTGGTGTGACAGCAAGAGCCAGGAATTATCCATACAGCAGCGATAGTCATTCACATAAGGTAGCCTATAAGCGTAATTTTACAAAGGCATTTTTGCACATACGCATGCGTAAAATACTCTTCTAATATGACTCCACACATGCAAGTATGCCCAATGACAAGAATTTGCATACTCGTAATGCAGGCACATTCTGGGGCAGAGTCTGGGAAAAGCACTGGCGAAGTTGTGATTTACATAAGTAGGATATAAAATACATGTGTTTGCTTCCAAGCAGGCTTAAATGTCCACGGCTTCATTTAAAGTTTGATGTATGTACGGGGCTGTGAACATGGACGGGGGACTTATTCCCCCGCAGAGGTGGAATAAGTTTCCCCTGGACGTCGGGGGATCGTGCCACCAGGCTGTATCAAACTGAAGTAGCCGGGGATCTGCTATGCATGCAGGCCAACCATAATCAGGGCCTGGCCTGCACATTTGGGCCGTAGACCAGATTCTGATCCCACGGGCACGTCTAGCCCCACGGGTTCAGAACTGGGTCTAACTCCAGGCGTTCCGCTTCTGGTCGGCCGCACAGGGGGCTGGACGGCCAATTCAGAATGTGCCTACACCTGTATTGAAGCACTCAGTATGTGTTTTTTTCCTAAATGCTGCAGTTGACATTTAAAAAAAACACCACACACAGATTGCTGGTCTTGAAAATTGATCCCATTATGTCTTAGCAGTAAGTATGAAGCCATAGCAGCTAAAAGAGGCAACAGGCTTAATCATTTTGATAAGATCTGGAGCTCACTGGCTGCTTTTCTTTCCCTACCAAAACAATAAGCTACTGACTGGATGACCAGGGCTCCATGGAGTCTCAGTAGTTGGGAACTTCACAGTAAGCCTTTATTTCTATTTATGTTATTATATTACGTGCTGTAATCTTGGCTGTTTATAAAAGAAATATTTTTTTAAAAAAAGTTTCAGAACTTGCAAAAACATCTTTCCATCATCTATTTAAAGAAACACAAAGGTCTATTAGTTTAAACTATGTCAGCTGCAAAATTCTTTAAAATAGCAGATAAAGGGAGATCCTGCCCAAAACAGATTCATCAGCTATAGGCTGTGCCATGCACACAGCACTGGGCTGCACCAAGGCGCCCAATTTACCGTTTATAACATTCTGTCTGAAGGAGGTAATTAATGGTCAGCAGAAGAATTCATGTGCTGCTACTGAAGAGCTGGATTAATTGACGGAATTACAATTAATGCCAGCAATGACCTCAGGCTCAGCAGCTTCTTTTAGCTGGAGAATAAGAAGAGAACACCTATTAACCCCCCCTCCCCCCCCAAGGTAGTCTGTTTCATACAGCAACTCTCGAACTTTAAAACAAAACCTTTAGTCAAATCTTGGGAACATTCTTACAAACAGCATGACCATATCTGTCCCTGCTTTTCAGGAGCAGTGAATTTGTGAAGCGATGTTCAGCCAATTTTGAAATAGAAACACCCCTCCCTCCTTCCCTCGTGGGGCTTACATTTAATGTATTAAAATATATAAAATATATACACTGCAATATCTCACATACATTATCAAACAGAAAAAAACAAACATAAGCAAAGCATGTACATTTGAAAATTGGGCTGTTGGCGCATGGGGTACCTGTTACCTATGTAGATTTGCACCTAGCTTGAAATAGATGCAAAGGTATATGCGGGAAGTAGAAGCCTCATGCAGACTTTCCTACCCCCATCTTAGCCTCATTCCTTTTTTGTTGTCATGGATTATTTGCTCATAGTGAAGAGGAGCAACATTTAGGAGCTCTTTTATACATAAAAGGTTTGGCAACTGCAATGTTTGAATGCGAAAGAGCCTGGGAAGGTTGACAAAAAAAAATCTCTGAAAGACAATCTCATACAATTCGATGGAGGAGCTTCCCCCTTTACATATCCTTTCATTTCACTACAGATTTCAGAGGGTAAAGCAGCACCATCAGCCTTGACTCCAATGTACAGCGCTGCATGCTCTAGTGCTGCCTGAGAAACAACATAGACCTTGCTCTTAGCGTTGTCATTAATATGCTGCAAATGACCCCCTAAATGTCCACTTGCAAGAAGGATAAGAAGTTCATCAAATAGCAAAGATTTGCACTAAAATGAGCCTGCACCATGGGAAGTTTTTTTCTTCTGATGATGGCTCGTTTTCTTTTAATGACAGCAGCATTTTCTTGCGATAAAGTCTGCACGAAATCACTGACCTTTTCAAAAACACCGTGGAGGTAATTTTTTTTTTCAGGTCGCCTATGTGCGAAGATCACGTAAGGGGCTATTTTATAAAGGCACATTGGTGCCTACGAACAATATCTTTCTAGAAATAATAGGAGTAAACTGGCAGAAATTATGGCTAGATCAGTCACTGCCATTTATGTCAGTTTAGGAGTAAGCATAAATGTTAGTGCATAAGTACAAATCACACCACCGCCCATGTTCCAACCAAACTCCTCCTCTAAACACTCCTACTCTCAAGTAAGCGCTTAACTGCGCCACATGTGCTTTTACGTAAGTCAATTTTATAAGAGACCTTTATATGCATACACTAGTGTACATGCAATAAATCCTTCATAATACTACCTCCTTGAGGTATAGAAGAATTTTTCACAAAATTTCACTTTAGCAACATTTTGTGGCTGAAATTTTGCTAAAGCTGAATCACTAATGATCTGATTTGCATGAGTTTTCAGTTCATTAAGGGGCATGTTTACTAAAGAGCACTAGGGAGAACATGTTAACTGCCAGTCGTTAGTATGGAGGTGCAATGGACCTGTGCTAACTAATGGAGGGATGCCTGGAATGTCCCCATGCAGTTATCATGGTGAGAAGCACCTTGTCGCATTAAACCATCAGCCGCATTGAGGTGGCAGCAAGTGCACCTGCGATAACTGCAACACTGACAATCAATGTGTGCTAAAGACACCTATTCTAACCGTAATGTACAGTCAATGCTCACTCTCCACCCTGTCCAGCAATAAGCGGTTAGTGCAGAATTTTTAAGTGCTGGTTGTTTTAGCACCTGATAACAGTTACTGCATCCCGCTTAGCACATGATAAACCCTGCACCGTTTGCAAAATAGTTTAAGGGCATGTTTGCTAAAGTATACCAACATTTTGCAAATTGCTTCACAAGTGTAAAATTAAACCTGAAAAAATTGTGAGTACAAATTTGCAAACAGGATTTCACCCAATATTTTTCCATTTTAATGCACAAAAGCAGGTTTGCAAAGTGAATCACAACTTTGGACATTGACCCTGTTATAAACATCCCCCTGTATTAGGCAACATACCTTAAGGGTAAGCAGAGGACGTAATTTTTGTACCAACTGCATGCGAACAGATAAATACTGTTCGCATGCAGTTGGTACAAAAATTACGTCCTCTGCTTACCCTTAAGGTATGTTGCCTAATACAGATAGGCTTAATTCCAGGAATTTCTCTTCTTCATGGACAGGGAAGCCAGAACTATATGCAAAGGAATGCTTGGACTGCAAGGACTGCAATTGTTCACCTAATCAAGAAGCATAATAATAAGCAAGGCTCTGAGTACACAAAAACTTCTATATGTCGCACCTCTTTTCAAGTACATATGGGAAGGTGAAGTTGAGTATACAGCTGGTATTCTAAAGCTAGATAGTAGTATGCATATTCACTTTGAATATCAAACTACAAGTTTAAAGTGCAAATATATTCAAGGGAGCAGGTCAGAGGCATAGCCACAGTGGGGCCTGGAAGGGTTCAGACCTCTCAAAGAATTTGATCAATCAGGTGCCTGATTGTTTTGCTGGTACACGCATTATACAGCTAGTCCTATGTGCTTGCAGAACACAAGTTGAGCAGGTTTGCAACACACACATGGCCAGCATTCTTAACCTCAGGAAAGAATGTGAAGTTGAGGCTTGTCTCTTGGACTGCCGTGATTAGAGCAGCTGAATCAGGAGATAGGCTTGGGTGAAAGTGGGATTTGTCGTCATGTCTATGGGAAGAAAAGTAGCCCAGGCATGTCAGTGGAGCTGAGGCTGCCAAATTTAAAGTAGGCTGCCACGCTGCTGGAAGGGTCAGATGGTAAGTGAAAAACTGTGGGCCGCATGGCCTATAATTATGCAAGGGGCCACTGGTGCTGAGGAAGCAACCTTTGGGCAGCACCAGAGATGGGTCTTCCCGGGATAAGCAGGACACTTAAAATGATGAAAGAACCTTAAAGGGGCCACAACAGCCCGATTCAGTCAACCCTGAAAAAGATACCCCAATGGGAAAGAGGGAAGGCAAATAAGGCCAGTAAAAATGCAGCACAGACAACAGTCAGGAAAAAGAAGAAAGTAAGAGAGGCAAGGATGGCATGGCAGACTTCTGCTGCTGAATGGATGAGTGCTATGCTGAGAGGTGCTGTAGTCTATTACCACCCCGTCGTCTATGTGTGGAAGTATGGTGGTATTGTGGGGTCATTGAGCCCCTTTATTCTGTTCAGGGCATAGGAAGATGGTATTGTAGGGTTGCTGATGTATGGATGTAAGGTATTATGGTGGGGCTGCAGAGCCCTTTTATGGTGGGGCATCATGAAAGGAACTGCTGATGGGACTGGCATATTTTCTGTAAAAATCTTTGCTGTTTGATATACTGGCTTCCTATTTGGTCTGTTTTTCTTCAGATGACCATAATGAATATGCATGAGATGCATATATTCAAATATGTCACCACACTGTCTGCCATCCCCACCCAAAAATGAGACAAACTACGCCCATGGTTCCACCATTTCCTGGATTTCCTAACAACTCTCTGTAGAAGGTAATCCTGGGGAGGTACCAACCCTGGCTGTAGTAATTTGAAAAAATTCTTCCAGATCCCAAATATGATGAGTAGCTCATGGTTCATCTATTTTTAACACCTCACTGCCATAAGGATGAAATCTCCCTGAGGATGGACCTCCCCCCGCCCCACCCCCCAGTGATGGATCTCTGGAAGGCCAGAGCTTCCCACACCCCAGAATGAATTCTCTCCCTCAAAATTAGACTCTCAAGATAACAACCTCTCTCCTGGTTCCTCCCACTTGCTACCCCTGAGGCTGGTCCACCTCAAGAAAGTATCCTACCTGTCATGGGTATAGATTCCTTATATAACAATGAAAATTTTGTCAATATGTCACTAGCTTAGAAGGAGAAAAAGAAGAAGAGTATTCAGAGAAATAAAGATACTATGACACATCTTCAATAAGTAATTTTTTTTGGGGGGGGGGGGCACAGAATGGGGAAAGGTCCTGCTTGACTAAGGCCCTATATGCACAATTCCTTACCTTTGAATTCAGCACCATACTCGTATAATCCACTAGTAAAGTGTGGTAAGGAAAAGACAATCGCTCCTAGCCCAATCATGAACGCTGAAAAGGCAAGCCATCTCGGTTTGTGCCCTCTTTGGCCGTAGAAAGATACAAAAAGTGACAACACACAGAATGCAATATCATAGCTGGAGGACACGACGCCTGTGAGGGAGCTGTTCAAGTCATATCTCTTCTCAATAGTTGATATACCAACATTTATGAGACCGTTTACAATAGCACCTGAAATAGAATAAAGGGAACACGTGAATACAGTATTTTTCTAGACATTATTCTGTCATGTGATAAATGATCATATATATTACATGATTAGCTTGAGTTACTAATGTGTACTACCACATTAGTACATGTCAATGCCACTAACATGCGTGATTAGTAACTAGGCCTGATTGTACAGAATGGGATCTGTGGTAAGTTAGCATGTGCCAGTGCTATTAATACGGGCTAACACAGTAGCACACACTAATAATAACTCTTGCTGGTTACTTGTAGGCTGGAATCACTAACGTTAAGCAGAGTGTTCATAGATTCAGTTTTTAGAGAACATTTTTTTCTATGAGCACATAATGAAATTTTTTTCCAGAGAATGTAGAACAGATTTATTCATTTGTAGCAAGTACTGTATAAATGAAGAAATAAATAAGAAAACTAGTATTACTAATATTACATTATTATAAATATTACAACAAACACTTGCATAAGCCCATCTCACAATGGCTAGTTATTCTACTTTGGGCCACATTTTGCTAGATTTACCAATATTCATTAATGTAATTTAACACACATTGTTTAACAAACAGGCCTCATTGCCATCACTAAGACCAACTTATAAAACTGTTAGGTGTTTAACAATGATTCTTTTTTTTATTATTTATGCAGTTTTTTTTAAATTACACACAAGAACAATATCTTGAAAAGAAAAAGGTAATTCAACCAAAGATTTTTAACTACATTAGAAGTATAATATAGCATCAAGAAAATAAAAATAAAAAGGTTGAAGACCTGTAAGCCCACAATAACATGGGGAAGCATTACCACAAGATAGTTATATAGATCAAATTATAATAAGGAAAAAAGCAAGTACAGTATGAGGAATCATTAAAAAAGGAAAGGGACCAGGCTAAATGTCCAGATCTACTCTAGGGCTTCTATCTGCCACCGACTGCGAAGGGCCAGGAAAAGAAGAAAACAGGGAAGACAGTTGCTGTAGTTAAAAAAAAAAAAAAAAAAAGACATAAATAGACCCACCCAGCTTAACTAGGCACTTATAAGGATAGCAAAGAAAAAAGGTACCACCCAGCTGTCCAACTCCTGATCTCAATAAGAGAAATTGCTTTATTCGTTTCTGAGTAATTCTGGACTCATCAAGGAAAATCAGGATCCTGTAGCCGATAAAGATGGGGAGCTCGATATTTAAAGGCATGTGTAAATGCCAGTTAGCGGATATTCAGCAGCACCTGCGTGGATTTTCAACAATGAATGAAGACCAGCCTATCGTGGTTTGGTCAAATTAATAGTATAAAAAGATGGTGTTGCCCAAATTTTTATATCTCTTTAATGTTCTCCCCGTGTGGATCCCCGAGGGCCATTTCCAACAATGGTAGAGAGCCACATGCACTTTGTGTGGGACTATAAGGGTCCCTACGTAGCTTGGAGGGCTTTATGTGGAGCTTGAGGAGAAGGGGGCTGGGCAATGCCAGAACTTAGGAGGTATTATGATGCAGCCCAACTCCAAGGGGGGGGGGAGTGGAGTGGCAAGTGAATGATTAGAAGTAGCGGGTTCACTTAGAACAGGAATCAGTGGGAGACTGTCCCCTGCAGTATCTTATGTGAAAAGGGAGTAAGGGTGTGGGGAGGCTAGCTGATGATAACCCCTGGGTGGAGCTTACCCTTAGGGTTTGGGAGATGCAAAGGCAAAGGCTTTTTGGGGACCAAAGGATTTTTCATATGATGCCCATTCGTTTTAATCCCCAGTTTCCCCCAGGGCTCTTGGATAGAAATTATTGGATGTGGGAGGAGCTGGGTCCTCAGACTTTGGGGCAGTTTTGGAAAGAGGGTGGTCTCGTCTCCTTTGTGGTCCTTTAACAGCAATTTGGTTTGAATGAGTTTGACCTATTTCAGAACTTGCTGGTAAGTCATTATTTGAAAGAGGTTACTCGCAACGGATGGGGGCAGGAGGTGAGTGGGATAGAGTCAGTGTTTGGGGTGGGGATGATGAAGGGCTGCCTCTCTAGGATGTACTAAGCCTTGGGTGAGGTGGGGGCAATGAAACTACCATACTAAGCCTAGTGGGAGACAGACTTGGGGTGGAGTGGGACGAGCAGGATTGGGCTCCCTTGATTCCGAGTTTTTATAAAGGACTCCAGGTGGTTTCTTTGATTGAAAACAACTACAAATTGTACAATAGGTGGTATTACACACCTCAGAGATTGCAAAAGTTGGGTCTAGGGGAAGGGAGATGCTGGCAACAATGTGAAGAGTTGGGGACTTTTATGCATGTATGGTGGGAGTGCCCTCATGTTGTACCCTTCTGGAGAGGGGTTTTTGATATTTTAAATCAGGTGATGGGGCAGGGACAGACTCCTAATGTGTTAATGGCATTACTGAATAAAGGATTGGGAGATGGAAGAGCAAAGGGGATGACTTGGGCTCGCTTCTTGTTTATAGCGGCAAGGCTTGCCTTGGCTTAGTATTGGCGGCACCCAGAGATCCCCACAATGTGTTTAGTGGTGGAGAAAGTTCTGTACATCCAGGGGATGGTCAAACTCACGGCCATGCGAAAACTAAATCTGCCTACCTTCCAAAACTTATGGGCCCCATTTGAGAGTTGGTGTCAGGTTGAGCGGGGGCGGGGTGCAAGCTCAAGTGTGGAATGATGAGTAGCTGAGATTTTCTTCTAGATGGTGGAGTGATTCCCATGGGTTAATATTGATGCTTTCAGTTTTACCTTCCTTCTGTGTAGTTTTGGTGGGGGGGGGGTTGCCTCCTCAATGGGTGGGTAGTTGGGGAACGGAGGGTGGGGGGTTATATGTTTTTTTCTTGTGGGGCTGGATGCAACTTTTATTACACTGTTAAGGCCTGTTGTGTTGGCGACAGTGGCTGTCCAGATGGTTTGTACTGTTGGTTATTAATAAAAAAATTTAAATGGGAAAAAAAAATCACAGTAGCAACTACTACCTTATGTTAACCACACAGCTGCCTTCTCCCAAGCATCAGGAACACCCCCTACAATTACTGTGGTGGTTTTCATTTATTATTCACCAATATCACTAACATGACCAAAGCAAAGTACATCAAAATAGCCATAAAAGCATAAGCAAAAACATAACAAAATAATTAATATACATTATGGTTTGTTTATATTTTATATACCACCTTTTATGGAAAAGATCAAATTTCTGTACAATGATTAATTACAGAGGTAATAGAAAAACTCCATCTTCATGACAGGAAAGAGAGAGTTACAGTTACAGATATTTCCCAGACAGCACTCACCAAACCAACTGCAGCAAGCCTATCAGGTTTCTCCAAAGGCTTTAGTAAAAATAAATGTTTTAGAGAGACTTCAAATTGTTTTAAAGTATGATAACAGATGTAATGACTAGGGTAAGTCATTCCAGAGAGAAGATGCCATAAAAAAAGGCAGATTGCCTGGTGGACTCCCATTTGGCATTACTAACAGAGGAAAGATAAAGCCAATTAGAGTGCGTGGAAAGCATAGTTTTTGACCTGTAACAGGTGTTCTCCGGGGATAGCAGGAATCAGTCCTCATATATGGATGACATCAGCACCGACAGAGCCCTCACAGAAGCATGCCCCCAGCTTTCAAAGCAAGCCTTTGGTAGATTCTGCGTGGTCCCCTTCCCGCCCAAGGGTGCCATCTTGCTCAGTCAGATGACATAGCTAAAAGACAGCAAAAACAGAAGATGGTTATACAGACTGATTCCTGGTGTCCCCGGAGAACACCTGTTACAGATGAGTAACTACACTTTCTCCGGGAACAAGCAGAAAGTTAGTCCTCATATATGGGACTCCCCAGCTACAAGCTACCGAAAGCCCATAGGAAAAAATAGGGGCTCCCTCATGGCAAGCAGCAGCAATCTTTCAGTCCGTGAACACAGACCACAGTAGGACCCCTGTGTCCGATGAAAACAGCACTCCGGTAGCCTGAACACAGAAGGGTCGGAGGGCAGAAGTTGCCTAGACCCCAAAAAGGTTACGGAGCACAGCCTGGCTGAAGGCACTGTCCCGTCAGGACTCTTTCCAGGCAGCAATGAGCTGCAAAGGTATGGATTGAAGACCAAATGGTGGCCCGGCAGATGTCCACCATCAGGACAGAGCGCAAGTTTGCCACCGAAGACGCCATGGCCCTGACATGGTGCGCTGTGACATGGCCTTCCAGCGGAAGCCTCGCCTGCTCATAAGCAAGGGCGATACAGTACGACACCCATGTGGACAGCGTATGCTTGGTCACCGCCTCCCCCAGCCTGCTGGGGTCATAGGAGATGAAAAGCTGAGAAACTTTGCGGTGGCCCTGAGTGTGTTGGATATAGAAGGACAAGGCCTTCTTACAGTCCAAGGTGTGAAGGACCGTCTCCGCCCGACTGGAATGAGGTCTTGGGAAGAAGGTAGGAAGCACTACTTCCTGGTTAAGATGGAAGGGTGACACTGCCTTCAGCAGGAATTTGGGGTGTGTGCGAAGAACAACTCTGTTCTTGTAGAACCTGTTATAAGGCGCCTCCACCACAAGGGCTTGGAGCTCGCTAACTCTATGAGCGGAGGTGAGCGCAACCAGGAAAACTACCTTCCAAGAGAGATAGTGAAGGTCACAGGTGGTCAAAGGCTTGAAGGGTGAGCGAGTGAGCTGCCCCAACACAAAGTTGAGGTCCTAATCGGTTGCCGGAGGGCAAACTGGAGGTTTTGATAAGAGCAGGCCCCGGAGGAAATGGGTCACCAATGGTTGGACCGAGAGGGGCTTACCATCCACCGGATGGTGGTGCACTGCCAGGGCACTCAAACAGAGTAAGATTTGAGCCTGGACAGAGAGGTGGAGAAGTTACTCTAACACCTGAGTCACACAGCAAGAGAAAGGATCAGCTCCATGTTCAGTGCACCAAGCAAAGAACCTGCGCCATTTGAGAGAGTAAGCCTTCCTAGTAGAGACCTTGCAAGAGGCCAGCAGAATGTCCTCCACCTCAACCAGAAGGTTGAGAGGGGCCAGAGTCACCCTCTCAGCAACCACACTGTCAGTGAGAGGGACCCCAGGTTGGGGTGCAGGAGAAAGCCCCCCTCCTGAGATAGAAGTCCCGGGGCAGTCCCCAAGAGGATGGGGGCCTCCACAGTCAGCTGCAGAAGAAGCGTGAACCACGGCTGCCTGGGCCACTGAGGAGCTATCAGGATAAGCCCTGTCGCAGAGGGTCCTGAACAAGGTCTTGGCAATCAGCGGTATAGGAGGGAAGGCCTACATGAGGCCTTCTGACCATAAGACCAGGAACGCATCCGCTGCCACTCTGGAAGGGCGGGCCTGCCGGAAGCAGAAGCAGGGCAACTGCAAATTGTCCGGACTGGTGAATAGGTCCATCACAGGTTCCCCCCAGACATGGAAAAGCAGACTGGCTACCCTGGGGTCCATCTGGGGTCTCATGCGGCTGGAGAACTCTGCTGAGTCTGTCGGCCAGCAAGTTGTCTTGTCCTGTCAGGTGCACTGCCCGCAGAAAGATACCCTGTTGGATTACATACAAGCAGAGGACCAGTGCTTTCTGACAAAGGACACAAGACCCCGTACCCCCGTTTGTTCACGAAGAACATTGCCACCTGGTTGTCAGTCTTGATGCAGGTGGTGACAGAAGACCCGCAGGGCAAGGCGTATGGCCCGGAGCTCCAGGAGGTTAATCTGCTGGGTGCTCTCGTCTGGCAACCAGTTGCCCTGAGTGTGGAGATCTCCGCAGTGGGCTCCCCAGCTGAGCAGGTAGGCATCCATTGTGAGCGCCCTAGAGTGGCTTAGGGCCTGAAAAGACATACCCGTTTCGAGATGCTGGGGCGACTGCCACCAGACCAGGGAGTCTGCCAACTGGCAGGTCACCAAAACTCGGTCTCGGAGGCAGCATGTGACCTGAGACCACTGGTCCTGGAGACACCACTGCGCCATCTTCATGTGGAGGTGAGCATCTGGAGTGACATGGACTATGGAGGCCATGTGCCCGAGGAGGCGCAGAAGAAGCTGGGTGGGCACCGAGGGACGGTGCTGAACTCCAGGCACTGTGTTGGGAGAAGGTGAGACTTGGGGTAGTTTATGATGAAGCCCAAGTGTTGCAGAACCTGGATGTTGCATGAGGTGGATGCTGCACCTCTAAGGCTGTGCCTCCACTTATGGGTCAGTCATCCAGGAAGGGAAAAACGAAGATCCCCTGGAGCCAGAGGAAGGCAGCCACAACTGCCAGGCATTTTGTGAAGACCCTTGGGGCAGAGGCTAGGCCAAAGGGGAGCACCCTGTATTGAAAGGGCCTGCCCCCTACTACAAACAACATGTACTGCTTGTGGTTGGGGTGGATGAGGATGTGAATATAATTATCCTTGAGGTCTAAGGAGCATAGCCAGTCTCCCTGCTGGAGGTATGGCAGCAATGTTCCAAGGGAGAGCATTTTGAACTTCTCCCTCATCAGGAATATGTTGAGATTGCGCAGATTGAGGATGGGCTTTAGGCCCCCCGACCTCTTTAGGACGAGGAAGTATCTGGAGAAGAACCCCTTGCCCTTGAGGTGGTGGGGCACCAGTTTCACCGCCTTGTCCTCGAGAAGACCTGCCAACTCCTTCAGAAGAAGGTCCCGATGGAGGGAAGACCCGAGGGGCTCTCCCAGGAAATAAAGGGGAGGTGTCTGAGTCAGATGAAGGAGATAACCCTCCCTGAGTACCCTTAGTGCACAGGAATCAGTGGTGATGGCCACCCACTGCTGGGCACTGAGGGCTAGACATCCCCCTGTGGGCTGCTAATCTTCTTGGAGTAGAGAGGCTATGCTCAAGAAGTCAAAAGCTCCCCCTTGGCTGGGCCGGGGCCAGTGCCTGGGGTTTTGAAGCCTTCTGCTTACATGGGCCATGCCCATGTCCCTTAGCCTGCTGACCCTGTTGGGGAGTCGGGAAGGCCTGATAGGGAGGGGAATTTCAGTAAGCAGCCCCCTTCCTCAGGTAAAAGGTCTTTTTATCCGACCCCTTCTATTGGGGAGGGGCAGGGGTCTTCTTAGAGAGTCTGGTACACGTCATGAACTCAGTCTCCAGCTCGGCAGCCTTGTCGGTCATGGGTTTGCCAAAGAGGTTCTCTCCTTGGCATGGGACATTGACCAATTTGTCCTGAACCCACTGCTCGAGCTCGGACGACTGAAGCCAAGCTTGGCTGCGTGCACCAATACCCGCTGTGGCTACCTGGGCCGCTGACTCGAACTCGTCATAGGCCACTCGAGACATAAATTTGGAGCACTCATGGATGACTTTGGCCAGGCTCTTGAACCGCTGCAAAGGTTCCTCGGAGAGACCAGCCGAGAACCCGGCGAGTTCCTTCGCAAGGTCTCTCAAGTACATGCCCATGTACAGCTGGTAGGCCTTGATGCAGCTGATGAGTATTGAGCCCTGGTAGCATTTTCTGCCAAGGCGCGGGCCTCCCTCCCAGGGGACACTGAGGAGTGCGTCTTCTGGCTTTTCAGCCGACGCATGGCCGACTCCACCACCATGGAGTTATGCGGCAGTTGTGACTTCTGGAAGCCCGGGTTCTGGCGAACTCGATATATCAAGTCGAGCTGTCTGCTCACCACTGGCACCAATGCTGGTGTCTCCCACATGTGGGGCATGAGCCGCTCCAGGATGGGAAGGATGGGCACTGTGAGCGATTCTCACGAAAGGGCCTCATACTGGAGGATCTCTAACACGTCCGCCCGAGGGTCTTCCTCCGACTAGGTCAGGAATTCCAGGGCCTTAGACATGTCCTTGTGACAAAGTCCAAGAAGCCCATGTCCTTGGGCGAGGACCACCGCCGAGGCTGCGAGACAGGAGAATCCAAAGGGACGTCGCGATGGCGATGGGTATCAGGGGTCTCCTTGTCCTCCATCTCCCACTCATAGGAAGATTGCTCCATGGGCCTCGAGGGGCCCGATGCCCTACGGCCGGCATCTGGTAAACTTGCTAGTGATGACCGCAGTCCCGTCAAATGGGACTCAGAACACAACCTCGACCGAGGATCAACTCGAGGCCAAAGAACTTTGAGGATCGGCTCGACCTCCGGGGACATCTTGGACATTGAGGGCCCGGTGGTCGGAGTGGATGAACTGGTCGTGCCAGACACCAGCATCCGCTGCTGGTCCATGAAGGCAGACAAACGGCACAGGCACTGAAGGGCTTAGGCCAGACGCCGGCTCCCCCAAAGGGGAATCCTCGATGAGGATGGTGTCTGGGGATAGAGGCCAGTCCACAGCCAGATCCTTCCGGAGGACCTTCGCAGGTCGCTCCTTCTTCTCCAATGCCTCGGACCAGCATCTCGGACTGTGGGACCGGGCCCGGGGAGCTCCCGGCCGGTTGGAGCCATCCAAGGACCCCACCTTCGAGGGTTTCTTCTTCTTCCTGGGTTCCCTCAAGGGAGACCCCCTTTCTGAGGACCCACGATGAGACTCAGGTTCGGAGAGTTCCACCCAAGGCATTGGGGCCTCAGACGAGGCGCTGGCTTGCGGAGGCATCGGGGGGAAACTTATTGTGCTGCTGCTGATGGCATTTGAGGACCTTGCTGGACATCCTCTTGCAGAGACCGCAGGCCGCCGGGTCATGGTGTGGCCCAAGGCAACGAAGACAGCAGTCGTGTGTGTCGGTCAAAGACATGATTTTAGAGCACCGATCACACTTCTTAAAACCACTGGAAGCCATGGGGGAAAAAAGTATCCCTGCAAGGTCTAAGACCCTCCAGGCTGCCAGTGGGAGAAAAAAAGGCGCTGAAGGCACCAGAAAAAGAAAATAATGAAAAGACTACAAAAATTAAACTGGATTTGACGCCAAGGCACCGAGGTGGGTAGGCAAGAAGAGTACCTGTGCAATACCGGAGGCGAGTTGGAAACTAAGGGAACAAAATAATCAACTTTTTCCGGGGACAAGCCAGACAATATCTGAAGGGCTCCGTGGAAAAAAAGAGACTGAGCAAGAAGGCACCCTTGGGCGGAAAGGGGACCACAAATGCGTGGTGGCATCTCCCAAAGGCTTTCTTTGAAAGCTGGGGGGATGCTTCCGCGAGGGCTCCGTCGGTGCCAACATCACCATATGTGAGGACTGACTTCCTGCTTGTTCCTGGAGAACATAAAAGATGAGAAGTATATAATGAGATTTGTGAAAAAAAATACTCAGGAGCCTTTGTGAGTCAGAATCAAAATTGTATACTGTATCCTAAACTGAATAGGTAACCAGTGCTCTTGTACATACAATAGTGTAATATGGTTTATGATTTATTTGTATTTAATATAACACTTCTCGAACAGCAGCAAAGCGGTTTACAATCAAAATATTACATAAAGAAAAGGAAAAGGAAGAGGAAATTAGACTTACCTGCTAATTGTAGTTCCTGAAGGAACTCCAGTCTAGTCCCGGAATCTCTGGGTTGTCATCCTCCTCCAGCAGCTTTGGAGACTAAGAAACGTCATCACTTTTGATGACCCTGGTATATATACAGAAGGACCGCCTCCTCACACCAGTAACCTATTGACAAAGCAAACTCACCTGAGCAACAATTAAGTAACGATTCATATTCCAAACAAACATAAACCATCTGCACTAGAAACTAAGAAGGGAGACCCACTACCATCTTGATCCCCCCTTACCCAAAAAACAACTATGGGTAAAAACTGTGAGGCCCGCTCCCTTCCCTCCTGGAGCAAGGCGATCTCCTTACCGGTGTCTAGAATCAACACCCCTTTTTGTGATCAGCCCCCCTATAAGCTTACAATCGCTTACCTGTGTTAACTGCTTCAGGCTCCAGCTCCCCCTGAACACCTGGGTGGGATTCGGGACTAGACTGGAGTTCCTCCAGGAACTAAATTAGCAGGTAAGTCTAATTTCCTCTTTCTGATCGTCCCTCCAGTCCAGTCCCGGAATCTCTGGGTATGTAACAGAGCAGTGCAAACTATCAATGGGAGGGACCTGCTATCCCCGCCTGAAGCATTGCTGAGCCAAAACAGGAATCTCTCTCCGCCTGTACTTCTAGATGGTAGTGCCTGACAAATGTATTTAAGGACGACCAGATGGCCGCCTTACAAATCTCCACCACTGGGACCAACTTGCTCTCTGCCTAGGAAGCCGCTTGGGCTCTAGTCGAATCAGCCTTCAGCCCTTCTGGCACCCACTTACCTCTTAACAGATAAGCCGACGCTATTGCCTCTTTAATCCATCTGGAAATGGAAGCTTTTGAAGCTGCTTCCCCTTTCCTTGGACCACCAAAGAGAACAAAAAGCCTATCCAACCTTCTGAACCCAGCCGTCCGCTTAATATACTTCAAGGCCCGGCGCACATCTAAGCGATGCGAACTCACCGTCACGGAACCCTCGGCACACTCCCTGAATACTGGCAAAGACACTACCTGATTCATATAAAAAGGAGAAACTACTTTCGGCAAAAATGGCGGAACCGGCCTCAAAACCACCTTTGAATCGAAAAAGGACAATAAAGGCTTCCAGCACGACAAAGCCTGCAACTCTGAAATTCTCCTGGCCGAACAAATGGCTATCAAAAATACCACCTTCAGCGTGAGATCCTTCAAAGACACCCTTGGCAAGGGCTCAAAGGGTGCTCGCCCTAACGCCTCCAAAACTAAGGACAGATCCCATGTCGGAACCACCTGACGACCAGGCGGCCTCATCAGCAACACTGCCCGTAGAAACCGCTTCACATCCGGGTGTGCCCCCATGGCCACCCCCTTAATCCTACCTCTATAACAGGCTAGCGCTGCCAGCTGTACCTTCAAGGACGAAGCCGCCAACCCTTTCTGAAACCCGTCCTGTAAAAACGCGAGAACCTGTGGAATTGAAGACTTTAAGGCACCTACCACCCTTTCCACGCGCCACGCTTCAAACACGCGCCACACCCGCACATACGCCAAAGAAGTAGACCGTCTCCATGCCTTCAGCAATGTGGAAACCACTGCTGTGGAATATCCCCTTGCTCTCAACCTTGCCCTTTCAAGAGCCAGGCCATAAGCGAGAATCCATCCACTTGAGGCATGAACAGAGGACCCTCCGCCAATAGATCCCTCCTGACTGGTAGATACCAGGGGGGCTCCACCAACAGCCTCCTGAGATCCACATACCAAGGCCTCCTTGGCCAGTCCAGCGCTATCAAGATCACCAATCCCTTGTGTAACTCGATACGTTGAACCACCCGGCCTATCAACACCCATGGAGGAAACACATACAAGAGTTGCCCCGTTGGCCAATCCTGAATGAGAGCATCCAGCCCCTCTGACATCCTTTCTCTTCTTCTGCTGAAGAACCGATTGACCTTTGCCGAGTGAAAGGTTGCCATCAGATCCATTACTGGCACCCCCCAACGACGAACTATCATGCCGTAAACCTCTGGATGAAGAATCCACTCTCCGGGATCCACCTTCACCCGGCTCAAGAAATCGGCCTCGACATTGTCCACTCCTGCCACATGAGCTGCCGACAGGGCTTTGAGGTTCAGCTCGACCCACTCGAACAACTCCTCCGCCTCGGCTTCCAGTGCCACACTGCTTGTGCCTCCCTGGCGATTGATGTAGGCCACCGTGGTTGCGTTGTCGGAGAATACCCGAACCGCTTTCGCGCGCACATAAGGCTGAAACGCCCTCAAGGCTAACGTTACCGCCCTGAGTTCCAGCCTGTTGATTGCCCAATGTTTTTCCTGTTCTGACCCTTGCCCTTGCGTAATTCTTCCTTGGAAGAGTGCCCCCCAGCCCAGTAGGCTGGCATCCGTTGTCAGGGCTAACCACTTGGGCGGTTCCAAGGGCATCCCCTGCTGCAGGTTTCCTGGAACCAACCACCACCGCAGGCCTTCCTTGTCTCGCTTGGGCAGGGCAATTTCTGGGCGAGATCGTCGTTTTAGTGGGACCACCTCCTGAGCAACGCCCTCTGTAACGGTTGCATATGGGCCCTTGCCCACGGTACCAGCTCGAGCGTTGCCACCATTGTCCCAAGCAACTGTAGATAATGCCACGCCATGGGAACCGGCCCATGCAAAAACTCGCAAACCAACTTCCTGAGATTTGCCGCTCGCCGGGGAGGGGGGGGGAAGGAACACCCTGCCCACTGCCGTATTGAACCTTGCCTCCAGGTACTCCAGATCCTGCGATGGCATAAATACACTCTTCGCTCCATTGACTACCCAACCTAGGCCTTGGAGACACGCTACGACCCTGCCCGTGGCCCTCTCACTTTCGGCCCTTGACTTTGCCCGGATGAGCCAATCATCCAGACAAGGATGAACTAGGATGCCTTCCTTTCTCAGAGACGCGGCCACCACTACCATCACCTTGGTGAACGTCCTTGGTGCGGTAGCCAATCCGAACGGTAGCGTTTGGAACTGAAAATGTCCTATCGGCACCGCAAACCTGAGAAACCTCTGGTGCTCCTGCCGAATGGGAATGTGTAGGTACGTGTCCGACAAGTCTAGGGAAGTAAGAAACTCCCCTTCCCGTACCGCCACTATTACAGACCTCAATGTCTCCATGTGGAAATGCGAGATTCGGAGACACCGATTCACTCTCTTCAGATCTAGGATTGCGCGAAACATTCCCTCTTTCTTTGGTACCACGAAATAAATGGAGTATCGACCAGAACCGCATTCACCTACGGGAACCGGCACTATTGCCTTGAGGGCTAATATCCTCTCTACTGTCTGTTTGATTGCTTTGAATTTTAGATCTGCCTTGCAGGGGAACTGAACGAATGAGTCTGCTACTGGCCATAGAAACTCTAGGGCATAACCTTCTCGGATAACCTCAAGGACCCACTGGTCCGAAGCTATCTGGACCCAGGCAGGGTAGAAATCCCGTAACCTCCCTCCTACCGACACTACTGCTGCCTGGGTCCCCCTCACTTCATTGTGACTTTCTAGGATTCGAGGAGGCAGCAGCAAAACCTCTGCCTGCTCCCCGAAACCCTCGAAACCCCTGGCTGCGAAAGGAAAACCGTCCTCTCTGGCCCCGAGTGAACCTAGGAGCCCGAAGACGACGAAACTCCCACTGCGGGGCTTTAGTAGGCATATTTGACCGCCCCTGCTTTTGCTTATCCTCCGGGAGCCTGCCTCCCTTGGACTCCCCAAGGTCCTTCACCAACTTATCCAAATCTTCTCAAAAAAGAAGCTTACCTGTGAACGCCAGTTTACTAAGCCTAGCCTTGGACGAACTGTCTGCTGTCCAGTTACGGAGCCACAAGTACCGACGCGCTGCTACCACAGAGGCCATACCATTAGACAATGCCTGGATAAGCTCGTAATGGATATCCGCCAAATAGGCCGTCCCGGACTCTAGACTGGACGCTTCAGCGCTCTCTGTCCCCCTTTGGTCCCCTTGAATCCACTGAGACCAATGCAAACAAGCTCTAGCTACCCAAGCTCCACAAATAGAAGCTTGCACTGATAATGCACCCACGTCAAACACCTGCTTCAGCAAGGTATCCAACTTCCTATCCCGAGAATCCTTAAGAGCTGCACTCCCCTCTACCGGAATAGTAGTCTTCTTGGTAACCGCGGCCACCACCACATCTAATCTCGGGGACTGAAACAACTCCTTATCCTGCTCCACCAGCGGGTACAGCCAAGACATAACTCTGGAGCCCTTGAGAGCCGCCTCCGGCAAATCCCATTCTCCTTGAATCATCTCCTTTACCACCTTGTGGATCGGGAACGCTCTCTGCGTCTTCCGAAAGGTCTGCAACAAGGGATCTTCCAATGTCTCCTCCTCTGCCAACCCCCCCCCCCCCCGTCAGCATATTCAACGCCTTAAGCGTTTCTGCGATAAGAGCAGGTAACTCCTCTCTGCAGAAAATTCGGACCACTCTCGTCTGATCCTCCTGCTCCACAGTCTCTCCTTCCTCTAACTCATCTTCCAACTCTAGGTCCTGATCACCCTCATCGGAAAGACCTACCTCAGACCCCACAGACTGATCTGTGTCTCTGTCTAACCTAGACCTCTTAGCCGGACCCTTTGTTAAACCAACAGCAACCGGCATTCCTGGCCTCTTATCCGCTGACTCCAGCTCCACAGAAGGAGACGGGAAATCTCTCTTAACTCCCCCAAAGGCCTGTTGCATTAGCAGAACAAAAACTGGGGAAAAAATTGCTTCCAGTCCTCCTGGCAATGGCGCCATGGCCGGGGGCCCATCCAGAGCCGAGGAAGGCCCCGCCACAGGCTCCTCCGGCTGAACGGCTGGAGCAACTGGTTCCTACGAAGGCTCTACCCCGGCCTTGGGACTGTCCCCCTCTAAGGCCTGTTCCATCGTGGTCGCCTCCAGCATACAGCCTCTGCACACCCCGGTGTCCGAGACCGCCCCCCTCTTCACACCGCAGAGCACACACTGCGGCCTAGAGGGCATCCATGTCACTAACCAAGACAACGGACCTAAATAAGGTACAGGACACTCTTACCCTGTACAGGTGCCTTGGAAGCACTCTTGTAACAAACTTAGTCTTTTTTTTTCCAACTTCTTAACATATAAGTATACCCCCCTCAGAAGTCCAAGCTGAGAACTGAAGACAGAATTCAAAAATGAAGCTCCTGTTCCCAACCCGGAGCCCTTACAGGTCCCCTGAAGTCAACGGAGCTTCCCGCGCTGTACTACGCGGTCGGGCCTGCCGAGACACACGCGCTCCGCGGTCTGGCGTCCCAACGCCCGGCGGCTTACCTCCACTGGGGTCCACTTTCCCTCCGCTGCCTCATTCCCTCTGGGCACACCGCCGCTGACTGGCCTGATCGCACCCAAGGTACCACTCACTTTTCTGCCGCCGCCGCCGCTTCTGCTGCTTCCCTGCTGACGGCTCTGCATGCTCTCAGGAAACAACTTCTGGCGCGCTACAGAGCCTCGGGGGGGGGGCCGGTTCCTCACCCAACCATGTGGGATCGGGAACCAGGTCTCCACTGTCTTCCCCTCCAACAGCTGAATTGCTGCACTATCTGTCACCTGCAAGCTAAGCCGGATGGGGAGGGGGAGGGCCTCATACACTGTACCAAATTTAAAGCTACGGAGCCCCGAAATAAAAACAAAATTACATTTAGACTCTTAAGAAATTTAAATCAATTCCTCCTCATCTAATCTCTCTAAAAAACACCTTAATTGCTCCTCTAGTGAACCCCTAACCTCTGGGCTCACTACTCTCCAGCTGCTTGGAGACTGAGAGAACTGGTGTGAGGAGGCAGTCCTTCTGTATATATACCAGGGTCATCAAAAGTGATGACGTTTCTCAGTCTCCAAAGCTGCTGGAGGAGGATGACAACCCAGAGATTCCGGGACGATCAGGAAAGTGTAGTTACTCACCTGTAACAGGTGATCCCCGGGAACAGCAGGAATTTAGTCTTCATATATGGGTATTGTTGGTACCAATGGAGCCTGCGCGGAAACGCTCCCCAGCATTCAATAGGAACGCTTTTGGGAGCATCCATCAGCACATGCACGCTGTCTTCCCACCTTTGTAACTGTCCCTCTTCAGTTAAGTTTGTAGCTGAGTGAAAGGATAGAGGGAGCGAGGAAAGAGCCTGAGAGATAGAGAGAACTCCTAGGGGAGGTGGGTGGGTTGTGAAGACTAAATTGCTGCTGTTCCCGGAGATCACCTGTTACAGGTGAGTAACTACGCTATCTCCTGAGGACTCCCTAGCTGAAGATGCCAGGGAGATAGCCCCAGGAAGGTGCCCACCGTTGAAGGTGAGAATCCTTCTTCCCATGGATCTCTGTCATCCCACCAGGGTTGGTGGGTAGGAGTTGGTTTAGGTTTGAAAGAGATTTTGAAGAACAGCTTGGCCAAGAAGGCATCCCAACGGGAGGCTTTATCTAGGCAGTAGTGGGCTGTGAAGGTGTGTACCGAAGCCCAGGTGGCTGCTCGACAAATGTCATCGATAGACACAGAGTGGAGATTAGCCATAGAAGCTGCCATGGCTCTCACATCATGAGCTGTGACATGGTCCTGAAAAGGAAGACCCTTACTCTCATAAGCAAAGGATATGCATTGGGCAATTCATTTAGATAAAGTTCTTTTGGAGACTGGAAGTCCCAAATGACTAGGGTCAAAAGCTATAAAAAGTTGTGAGGACTTTCTATGTTGCTGTGTTCTTTGTATGTAAAAGGCCAAGGCTCTTTTACAATCCAGAGTATGAAGGTTTCTTTCTGCGTTAGAGGCGTGAGACCTCGGAAAAAATACAGGAAGGTAAATTGATTGATTTAAATGAAAAGGCGAAACCACCTTTGGCATAAAATGTGGGCGAGTTCGAAGAACAACCTTATCATGATGAAACCTAGTATAAGGAGGATCAGCCACTAAAGCTTGCAGTTCACTAATACGACGGGCAGAGGCGATTGCAATTAGGAAGATGACCTTCCAGGTCAAAAACATAAGGGCTGCCGTGGCTAAAGGCTCAAAAGGCGGCTTCATGAGCTGCCCGAGAACTAGATTTAGATCCCATGCTACCGGTGGTGGCTTGATGGGAGGTTTAGTTAATAGAAGGCCTCTCATAAATCTTGATAGGAGTGGATGAGAGGAAATTGGTTGTTCATTTAGAGGCTTATAAGAAGCTGCAATTGCACTAAGATGGACTCTTACCGAATTGGTCTTTAACCCAGAATTCGATAAGTGAAGGAGATACTCTAGTATCGATTCTAAGGGTATGACCAGGGGGTTTACTCCCCTCTTGGAGCACCATATAGTAAAACGTTTCCACTTGAAGGCATAAGATCTTCTTGTGGAAAGTTTCCTAGAAGCCTGAAGGATATCTTACCTGCTGTGATTTTACCTGTTGTGACAGGTTGAAATCCTGGAGGTCTTAGCCTTCAGCAACCAGGCCGTGAGGTGCAGGGACTGGGGATTCAGGTGCCATAGTGTCCCGTTTTCCTGGGAAAGGAGATCTGGAGCATGCCCGAACTCCAGAGGTGCCGCTTGAGAGAGATGCAGAAGCAGGGAATACCACGTTTGGCATGGCCATCGTGGTGCTACGAGAATCATGCGACCCCTGTCTCTCTGAAGCTTGAAGAGTGTCTTGGGGATGAGGGGAATGGGTGGGAAGGCATAAAGGAAGTCCTGACCCCAGTGAAGGAGGAAGGCATCCCTTGCCTGACAGTTGTGCGCCGGAATCCTGGAACAGAACCGGGGAAGTTTGGCATTCAGTGGACTTGCAAAGAGGTCTATGTCTGGATTGCCCCAGAGATGAAAAATCTTTGCCACCTGGTCTAAGTGGAGTGACCACTCGTGAGGTAGCTGTACTTGACTGGGTTTGTCTGCCCAAAGGTTTTGAATGCCTGGAAGATATATCACTAGAAGGTGAATTTGATGCTCTCTGGCGAGGGCCCACAGTCGTAAAGCTTCATTGCATAACAAAAGAGAGCCTGTCCCGCCCTGCTTGTTCACATAGAACATGGCTACCTGATTGTCCGTCTGGACTAGGACTGTCTTGTAGCTGAGCTGGGTGTGGAACACTCGAAGAGCTAAATAAATTGCTCTTAATTCCAGGAGGTTTATGTGTAAACCAACCTCCTGAGGAGTCCAGGTGCCCTGGGTAGAGAGATGATTCAAGTGTGCTCCCCAACCCACCTATGATGCATCTGTTAGGGTGGCCTGAAAGAGGGATTGATGGAACGGAGACCCCGCTGTCAGATTTTCTAGGGTTTGCCACCATTGGAGGGACAAAATTAGTCGTTGAGAGATTGTTATTTTGTCTGACAAATGACTCGTGGCCTGTGTCCACTGTGTGGAGAGGGTCCACTGAGCTGCTCGCATGTGGAGGCGAGCGTATGGGACTACATAGACTGTGGATGCCATGTGCCCCAGTAACTGCAGTAGCTCCCGAGCAGTGAGGGAGGATTTGCCTGCTGCTTGGGAAGCTAGCTGCATTATGCAAAGACACCGGGCTTGTGGAAGGAAAGCCCTTGCCTGTCTGGTATCCAGACAGGCTCCTATGAATTCTAGGCATTGAGAAGGAACTAGTTGAGATTTCGGGAAGTTTATTACCAATCCCAAGTATTGGAGGATTCGCATTGTACGGGACAGTGCAGTGCTGGCCTCTGCAGCTGTGGAGGCCCGAATGAGACAGTCGTCTAAGTAAGGGAAGACGAAAATCCCCAGGGTTCGTAGAAATGCAGCTACTACTGCCATGCATTTCGTGAATACCCTTGGTGCTGAAGCCATACCAAAAGGAAGAACCCTGTACTGAAAATGTAAAAATTTCCTGTGATCTGGATGGATGAGAATGTGAGTGTATGCATCCTTTAAGTCTAGAGAGCAAAGCCAGTCCTGGCTTTGAAGGTATGGCAGAAAAGTTCCTAGAGAAATCATTTTGAATTTCTCTCAAAACAGATATTTGTTCAATTCTCTGAGGTCTAGAATGGGTCTGTGTCCCCCTGTTTCCTTTGGAATAAGAAAATAGGGGGAGTAGAACCCTGCCCCCTGTTGAAAAATGGGTACTTCCTCTATTGCCCCTTGGGCAAGAAGTGTGGAGACCTCATGATCTAGCAGATTGTCTGCAGAGGTTTGTGAATTGAATTGCTTTAGAATTGTAGGATGGGGTATGCTGTGAAAATTAAGTTTGTACCCCTCTCCTACAATGGACAAAGTCCACTCTTCTGTTGTTATCTGATGCCATCTGTTGACAAAGTGGCATAACCTGCCCGGAATATTGGGGGGTTGGGGATCCCTCAGAGGCAGGAAGGCAAAGCTCTCTAGGAAGGAGTCAAAGCCCTTGAGGGGGCTGATCCTGGAGAGCTGGTTGGGCTCTCGGGCCTTTTGGTTTCTTTTGCTGTCTAGTTTGTCCCTTTTGGGCAGCCTGACCTGGAGTCTGACTCTGCTGGGTATAGGAAGGACAAAACTTCCTCTTTTTGCTAAAAGAGGGTTTTTTATAAGGCTTCCTTTTGGCTGGAGTGGCTGTAGACTTTGACAATCTATCTAAGGTAGAATTGTCAGCATCTAACTCGTTAGCATTTTCCTGCCAGTTCTTGCCGAAGAGATTCTCCCACATGCAAGGAATGTTGCCTAACTTGTCCTGTACCCAAGTCTCCAAGTCTGATGCCTGTAGCCAGGCAATCCGTCGTGCGCCAATGGCAATAGCAGAAGTTCCGCTGATGCATTCAAAGCAGTCGAAGGCTGCACGATTGACAAACTTGGAGACATCCTGAGCATGCTTAACTAGAGCAAGAAAATCTTGTCTCCTATCATCTGGGAGAAATGGGCTCATAAGTTCCAAGTCTCCTGTGACTTCTTTGAGGAACATTCCCATATATAGGATATATGAACTGATCCTAGCTGAAAGCATGGAAGTTTGAAAAGTCCTGCGTCCAAAAGCATCCAGAGTCCTGCATTCACGACCTGGAGGATTGGATGCATGCCTCTTTGCACTTTTCATCCTACGCATGGCTGATTCCACTACCATTGAATGGTGTGGCAGCTGAGTTTTCTGAAATCCAGGACATGGTGGAACTCTATACACAGTATCAAGTCTCCAAGAGTGAGGAGAAGTGGTTAGAGGTGTCTCCCACATTCTCAGCATCAAGCTATGCAGAATTTCATGGATAGGCAGAGTGGCTGCCTCCTTAGGAGCTTTAGGATATTGGAGAATTTCCAATTCCTTTGCTCTGGGCTCCTCATCAGGAGCTACTGTTATTGAAAGACCTTTGGCCATATCACGGATGAAATCCTGAAATGACATCTCCTCTGAAGGTGACATTCTGCGTTCGGGAGAAGAGGGATCTTCTAGGAGAAACCCTCTAGTGCCAGCAAAATTGCCAGAGTCTTCGGAATCGGAGGAATCAAAGTATTCCTGACCCCGATGCTCTTTCAAAGCACGATCCTGATACTGATCGAAGTCGGTACCGAGGTAACCCGGTACCGCTTTGTCCACTCCAGCTAGAGATGGCATGGGAAGAGTTCCCACAGGGGCCGGTACCATCGGTACTGGCATCATCGGTGTTGGTACTGGTGTCTGTACCGGTGTCGGTACCAGCATCGGTGTCGATGTTGGTACCGGTGCCCTTGGGACCACCGGTACCGCAGCTGAAAGAAGAGTTGCGATACTGCGCTCGATAGCAAGAAATCTCTGGTCTATCAACGCTGCCGATGCCTGTGTGTCAGTACCGGTAAGGACGGCCAGAACCCCCGAGCATGGCACAGGTAGTTCTTGCGAGGTTGAGGCCTCGAGAACATCCTGAAGCCCCATTGATGCTTTGGAAGCCGAAGCCTCCCGCCGGGGCTGTTTTGCCGGTGTGGCTCCCTCAAGGGCAATGCCAATGGCCTCTCGATGCTTAGCAGGAGAGCTACCCTTTGAGGACCGGCTTTTATGTTTAGTTACCTGAGATCTATGGGAGGAAGAAGAGGCCCTTGACGATGTTGATGCAATGGATCTGGAATCTGAAGAAAAGAGGGTACCGAGCTTTGCGGTCCGGTTCTGTCTTCCTCTTTTGGTCATCCCCATGCAGGAGAGACATTCAGTTGGAGAATGATCAAGTCCTAAACATTTTAGACACCAATCATGGGTGTCAGTGACGGAAATGGTACCGCCACACTTAGTACATTTTTTAAAACCACTAGTTGATTTTTCCATGATTTAGGAAAATGGGGCCTAATGCCCAAAATGGCGCCTAGCACCAAAGAGGAAAGTTTCTGAAAAGAAACAGTCTAAGTTTAAGTTTTGGTTTTTTTGTATGAAAAGAAAAGAACCGGCGGTACTGGTAGGCGTCGTGCGGTAGGCAAACGCGACCACAAGAAAGAAATTTAAAGAGGGAATTTTCTGCGGTGACAGGGAATAGATCCTGTCGGCTCTGCGGAAAACGAAGAACTGAAGAAGGACAGTTGGAAAGGCGGGAAGGCAGGAAGGCAGCACGCTTGTGCTGAGGGATGCTCCCAAAAGCGTTCCTATTAGACACTGGGGAGTGTTCCCGCGCAGGCTCCGTCGGTACCGACGATACCCATATGTGAAGACTACATTCCTGTTTGTTCCTGGAGATCTACCATTGATGAAAGAAAAGAGAGGTCATATTTATGAGCACAGCATAGGACAAAGTGGTATTTTGAACCACTTATAGTCATTTTAGTTGTGAGGCACAGAGACCCAAGTAGACAGATTTACAGTAATCAATACAAGAAATAATGAAACTAATAAAGATCATTAGGCTTGTCAGGTATTTAGTTCTGGGTGGTGGTTGGGGTTGCAGTAGGAGTTGGTCTGTCTACTTGAGTTGTTTTATTCTTTTTATTTGTTCATCACCTTGAATGCTTTTGCATATGGTGGTATAGACATAGTTTAAAATAAAATAAATAAGATAGTCCTTTGAGATGAGTTATTGAGAAAGGAGCGGTTAGAGCACTCATTCTGCTGCTCATCGCTACCTTTCCTCTCTTAACTCTCCCTACATCTCCTCCTCGGGAACTCCGCTCTTCTGGCAGATCCCTTCTATCTGTGCCCTTTTCTTCTACTGCCAACTCCAGACTGCGATCCTTCCACCTTGCTGCTCCTTATGCCCACAGGAACACCAGCAATCGGAGACTGCAGAAGAGAGTGTGAAGGTAAGCTCCTCCCCACTCCCCACCACTGGCACCAATCACACCGCCGCAAGCACATTTAAAGAAGGGCATGCTCAGGTGCTGAGCTCCACAGGAACACCAGCGATCGTAGAAGGGAGTAGGAAGGTAAGTTCCTTCCTGCTCCGCACTGCCGCATGCACATCACCAATCGCACTGCCGCACTGCCCCGCTTCCCACCAATCGCACTGCCGCAAGCACATTTAAAAGGATGCTCTCAGGCGTGCCCGCACCCGAGGGCCTTGCCAGAGAGTCTTTAGGCATGGCCCTTACAGTGGCCCACAGAGTGCTGCACTACAAATCACAGCACCAACGATCTACTCCAACAACTCCTCTTGCAAGCCAGATACAGCAAGACAGACGACAGCCACCCCATACCACATAACAGCCTCGAGAGACAAGACCTTTTCCGGATCCAACCGACCAGATTGCGGTCCACTTCATACATGTAAGGGAAGAAAGCTACTCCCTCCATACTGAAGAACACCCCCTGTACCTTTTAGAACTTCCTCCCACCTTTTATCAACCATCCAGAGCTTGCAATCACCAACAGACCCAAGAATCACCACTACAACCCACCTAAGCCAGCAATACTATACGCACACCAATTCAAGATAAACAAAATACATCCTTGTAATATCTGCCTCTAACTCAGTCTACAATCTTCCATACCCCACAACAGTCTGCGAGACCTACATTCCAAGCAATCATGCTCAACTGCCACTCATACGCAATCCTCCTACTGGGAATCATTCTTCTGTGGTAACACTGATAGCATGCAATAAATACCCGGAGTCAGTACAAGGATCCAAACCAATTTATTGTGCACAAGGCCCAAGCATCAAAGGACTGAGCAATGGCGAACAGGAACAACTTCCTTAAATACAAGCTTCACAGCTTGATACAGGCAGACTTTCTATTGGTCCCAACGCCCCCTGCACCTATCCAATCGGGGACCCCCTCACTGGGTCCTCTTTCCCCTTCTCAGGCAATGCTAACACAGGCTCAGTTTCTAGACATAATACATTCCTGCTACAAGGTCACTGCATCAACATAAAAGCATGGAATAAAGGATTAATACAAACTTATCAAAAGCAGTTTAGAGTGGTTTAAGGCAGATCCTCAGCCTTCACTGACTTTGGTCTTTCTCAGCACTACTATTTCTAGCAGTGGGGGTGGGGACTCCGGCCTAGCTTGCAGGCTCATACATGTACAGGCTATTATATAGGCCATAGCCTACCACATTCCCCCCTTTGATTATTCTCACCCGCAACTTAGAAAGGGTGGGAATTAAATCACATATTATACTTGTGTAACAGCATCATCTTGGGGTATATAGGGTAATATTGCCACATAGCCAACACTTTAGTTGCTGTCTGCCTCTTCACAGTGCTATCAATAACTGAGGTTATAGTGCGCAAGCAATGGGGTAGGAGACATGGGAGAAACAAGCACACAGCCAATATTAAGAATACAACTAGCACAAGAGTTTTCAGGCCACCCAGTCCTGAAAACATGGAACCAAACCATCCATCAAGCTCCAGTCTACGCCATTTCTGGACTGGCACATAGGCTTGCTTCCGCATCTGTTCGGCTATGTCTTCGACAACTTGGCCTTCATTATCAATCTGCAAACAACGGTTAGTTAAATTCAATTTTCCATACACTCCACCTTCAGCTGCTAACAAATAATCCAGTGCTAAACAAGTTCAGGAGCATTTACACCTGTCCACCAGGATGTCTTTCTAGTGGTGGCATCATAAGACTTAGACGAGCAATCTGTATTCCAGTCTGAGTAGTAGTGATGCAGGCTGCACAGGGGGGAGAGTATGGCAAAAGTCATTCCAAGGGACCCCAGGACTGCCCAAAGTCTTTCTCCCACATCTTCCACTGCACCCTGGCTCCCACCACGTGTGACAGGAGTAGGGGTGTAGATTTAGTCTCTTACAGTAGTGGTTGTCGTCGCAAAGTGAGCCGCAATGGAGTTTCAGGGTCATTTACGGAAGTTCAATGACCAAGTTCAGGTGTGGCTGCTGGCTTTACTCGACTGTGATGGATCCAAGGTTCAAGCTCTGCAACTTTAACTGCTGTTGGGGTTATCAAGATGACAACATAAGGTCCCTTCCAATGCGGTATCAACGGTGTCCTTCTCCACGCTTTGATCTACACCGAGAGCCGAGACTTCAGGCTTGAGAGGATGTAGAGGTTGATGGGCAGCTGATGAATCTGCAAAACAGAACTTAAAACCAATAGTTCTTGCCTAGTAATTTCAGATCCATTCTGTTACATATTGCCTTTTGCTCCTTGTACCATAGGCGGGGGTCGCCTATACAGAATCTCAAAAGGGGAAACTCCTAAAGACTTAATAGGGGCTAAACCTATCCTGAGAAGGGCTATAGGAAGAACTCATAACTGGGGCTACTTCAGGTAAACTTCATGGCAAAGTTTAGATTACTGAGATTCCAGGATTCCATTCATACAGTCTACTTTTCCTAAGTTCTGAGGTCTGCAGGTAGTATGCATCTGATAATCTTAATATCTCGGGATCATACTTAATGGACTTGTTTCCTGAGGTTATCAACCCACATTCTTTGTACAGGGCCTCATGTGCATGCAAGGTTGTAAGGGCATACATGGAATCTGTGTACACTTTCCCTATTGTTCGTGCTCTAGTGAGGGCTATCAGTTCAGCTTTCTGTGCTGCAGCTTCTGGGGCCAGAGCTGTGGATTCAACTACCAGATCAAGGGTCACCACTGCATATCGGGCACAACAGTGTCCATTAATGATGATAGGACTGCTTCCATCTACAAAGGAAGTCCGTTCAGGGTTCTCCAAAGGAACATCAGTCGAATCAGGGTGACTTGAGAATATAGTGTTCATAGTTTCTAAACAGTCATGATCAGGGGGGTTCAAGACCAACTGGTAACAATGCAGCAGGATTCAGAGCTTGACTGACCATCAATTGTACAACATACTTGGATACTACAACATCCGTGAATGCGTGAGCCAAAAACTTCCTTTGTGTTCCATGAGGGTCAGAACAAAGTGCAGTACAGTAACTTGAAGATTTTGTCCCGGGGTGAGCTTGTCAGCTTTGCTCACTAGGAGGGCTGTAGCTGCAACAGCTCTCAAACAAGGGGGCCAGCCTTTTGCAACTACATCCAATTGTTTTGACAGATAGGCTACTGGCCGTTGCCAAGATCCAAGAGATTGAGTCAACACTCCTAGAACATTTCCTTGTGACTCATGAACATAAAGACTGAAAGGTTTTCTGGACATCTGGTAGACCCAGAGTTGGTGCTAACATCACATCAGAGCGGTTTTTCAAAGATCGAAAGGCTGCATCCTATACAAGTCCCCACTCCAATGGAGGCTTTTCCATTCCTTTGATAGCTTGATACAAGGGTTTTGCTAGCAGCGCAAAATTGGGGATCCATATACGACAGTACCCTGCGGCACCCAAGAAGGCTCACACTTGCCTCCTGGTGGTTGGAGTAGGAATACTGCATACAGCTTCTTTGCGTTCTGGTCCCAGGCGTCTAATTCCGCTGGACAACTAGAATCCCAGATATTTAACTTGTTTGACATAGTCGCGCTTTGGCTCTTGAGACTGTGTATCCAGCTTCACTAAAAGGTGCATGAGTTCACTGGTGGCTTATAGACATTCACTTTGAGTTGGTGGCTATGAGCAAATTGTCAACATACTGGAGAAGAACCCTTTCTCCTGGGTTCACATAGTAGCTTGAAAGATCTTGATTTAAAATAGCACTGAAGAAAGTAGGTGAATTCTTGAATCCTTGAAGTAATCTAGTCCAGGTGAGTTGGCCCCGCCTTCCTGTTGTGGGGTCTTGCCATTCAAAAGCAAACAAAAGTTGACTGGTGGGGGCTAGGCGTACACAGAAAAAGGCATCTTTCAGGTCCAGGATGGTAAAATGAGTAGCCTCAGCGGGGATCAGTCCCAAGAGAGTATAAGGATTTGGTATCACTGGGTGTATAGTCTCAACTGCATCCTTTACCCGCCTTAGATCTTGTACTGGGCAGTAATCCCCTGTCCCAGGTTTACTTAACTGGGAGAAGGGGGAGGCACTCCTTGAGAAGTCCATACTGCAGTTGCATCAGATGGCAGTAGATACCTTCAATAGCTGGTCGAGGAAGAGGATTCTGCTTCACATGCACTGGTTCCGCTCCTGGCTTGAGGGTGACAATGACAGGGGCTATGTTTTTCGCTAGGCCAGGTGGATCATCTTCTGCCCATACTCCAGGTGGGGCTATAAGGTTGGTGGGTATACAGGAACTAGCTGGCTTGATTGGAGATGCACTATAGAACCGCTACTCTTCTTCTCGGGGAACAGTTAGCACCATCAATCCAGCAGGCTTTGGGTTCACAGTTATTTGCATTTCTCCCCTTTCAGCAAAGGATATCTGTGCCTGAAGCTTAGCAAGCATATCTCAGCCCAAAAGTGAAATAGGGCATTCAGGCATATACAGGAACTGGTGCGCTATTTTCTGTCCTCCTAGTTCACACATGCGGTTCTGCAGGAATGGCTTGGTGGCCCTGTTCCCAGTGGCTCTGACAATGGTGATGCATCGAGACTACAAAGGGGCTACTGAGTGTTCTGTTCCTGTATTTACCATATATTGGTCCCCTATTTGCAAACAGACCATAGGCTCCTGGGGACTCAGGGTGAACTTGGAGTCCGGTCTGGCCTAGTCTTCATCCATGCTGTAGCCCTCTTCGGCTGCCACTCACTCTATAGCTGCTTCCCTCTCTTGCTGGAACACTGTGCTCGGTTTCTTCTTTCATGACTCTAAAATCAACAAAATCAACCTCCTGTTCTTCAAATGCTCCCCCCTCCCCTCCTGGGGGTGGAGTCAGTCAAAATGCAGGCATTCACTTCTCTAATGTTCTTCTTTTCTGCAATGTGCGCACTGATTCGCCCCAGAGGGGACTAATCATTTTCACGACCCCTTCCACTTTCTTCTGCTCTTTCAATTAGGAAAACCTCCTCCACATCGTTCAACCAAAGCGGCTGCAAGAAGATCTGCTTTCTTTTCTATTTTGCATTCACATCCATTCTTACGATTTACATACTTTCTGAACAACTTCCATTAACTGTGCTGTATTCACGCCCGCAAAATCCATCCAGTTTCTGCAATGTCTGGTTTATATCTCTCTGGGACTGAATGACAAAAACTGCATTTACCATACGCAAATTCTCCTGGGCTGCTGGATCACATGGGGTATATAGTGAGGGCTGCCTGCGCTATTTGGATTCCACTTGGCTTTAGACAAGGAAGATCTTGTCTTACTAATCTGTTATGTTTTTTTGAAGGAGTGAATAAACAGGTGGACAAAGGTGAGGTGAGTCGGTTGATATTGTGTATCTGGACTTTCAAAAGCCTTTGACAAGGTCCCTCATCAGAGACTTTTGGCAAAACTAAAGAGTCATGGGATAGGAGGCAGTGTACTATTGTGGATCAGGAACTGGTTAAAAGATAGAAAGCAGAGGGTAGGGCTAAATGGCCAATTTTCCCAATGGAGAAAGGTGAATAGGTGAATAGTGGTGTAACCCAGGGATCTGTGCTGGGTCCGCTGCTTTTTGACATATTCATAAATGACCTGGAAAGTGGAATAACGAGTGAGGTTATCAAATTTGCAGATGACACAAAACTATTTAAAGTTGTTAAAACCCAAGAGGATTGTGAAAAATTGCAAGAGGATCTTGATAAATTGGAAGACTGGGCATCAAAATGGCAGATGAAATTTAATGTGGACAAGTGCAAGGTTATGCACCTAGGGAAGAACAACCCAAACTATGGTTACACGATGCAAGGTTCCACATTAGGAACCACCACCCAGGAAAAAGATTTAGGCGTCATTGTGGATACCATGTTAAAACCCTTGGCCCAGTGTGCAGTGGCGGCCAAGAGAGCAAATAGAATGCTAGGTATGATAAGGAAAGGAATGGAAAATAAAACAAAAGATATTATAATGCCTCTATATCGTTCCATGGTGAGACCGCACCTTGAATATTGTGTGCAATTCTGGTCGCCGTATCTTAAAAAGGATATAGCGATTTTAGAAAAGGTTCAGAGAAAAGCCACCAAAATGGTAAAGGGGATGGAAGGATACTCCTATGAAGAAAGGCTAAAAAGGTTAGGGCTCTTTAACCTGGAAAAGAGACGGCTGAGGGGAGATATGATAGAAGTCTATAAATTAATGAACGGAGTGGAACAGGTAAACGTAGATCGATTGTTTACGTTATCAGAATATAGAAAGACTAGGGGACATGCAATGAAGCTACAGGGTAAACTATTTAAGACTAATAAAAGAAAATATTTTTTTTCACTCAACGTGTAATCAAACTCTGAAATTTGTTACCGGAGGATGTAGTAAAGGCTGTTAGTGTAGCTGGGTTTAAAAAAGGTTTGGACAAGTTCCTGGAGGAAAGGTCCATAAACCATTATTAAGAAGTGACCGAAGATATCAATGCTTGACCCACTACAAGCATTGTAGAACTTGTGTCTCTTGGGGAAACTGCTAGGTACATATGACCTAGATTGGCCACTGTTGGAAACAGAATACTGGGCTTGATGGACCTTGGTCTGTCCCAGTATGGCATATCTTATGTTCTTATGTTCACTTGGGGCCATCAAAGCTGATGGGTCTGCATAATACTGTTCATTAGTTCCATCAAATCCTAAGGTTTCTCAGTGTAGGAGGCAAAATGCAGCTTTCAGTTCAGTAAAATCAGTGGTATGAAAGGTGAGTTCCTCATGGCAGCGCTGTATCCAGGAGGATAAATACACACTTCATAAACAATTAACCAGGAATTGATCGGGGAACATTTTTCCTACAATCAGATGAACACGGGAAACTACAATAACAAGAGGATGGGTGGCACCGAAGGCCCTCTGCAATCAGCCAGGGGCGGCTCCAGGCCGGACAAAACCTATTGAGGTGAGAAGTCGTGGTATATCTACATGAATACCATCACACTACTCACATTTCCCGGCCAATGCACCAAGACATGTGGCAGCACTGATAGCATGCAATAAATAATACCTGGAGTCAGTACAAGGATCCAAACCAATTTATTGTGCACAAGGCCCAAGCATCAAAGGACTGAGCAATGGCGAACAGGAACAACTTCCTTAAATACAAGCTTCACAGTTTGATACAGGCAGACTTTCTATTGGTCCCAACGCCCCCTGCACCTATCCAATCGGGGACCCCCTCACTGGGCCCTCTTTCCACTTCTCAGGCTATGCTAACACAGGCTCAGTTTCTAGACATAATACATTCCTGCTACAAGGTCACTGCATCAGCATAAAAGCATGGAGTAAAGGATTAATACAAACTTATCAAAAGCAGTTTAGAGTGGTTTAAGGCAGATCCTCAGCCTTCACTGACTTTGGTCTTTCCCAGCACTACTATTTCTAGCAGTGGGTGTGGGGGCTCCAGCCTAGCTTGCAGGCTCATACATGTACAGGCTATTATATAGGCCATAGCCTACCACACTTCTAACCAACTCCTCAATTACTCTAACAACCAAAACCCAATACATTCTAATCATTGTCAAAGCATAGCATCAATAACCTTACAACATGTAGCACAACCCTTGGTTCAGAGACTTCAACAGACTCAAACAAATACACCCTGCTCTACATACCCCGAGCAAACAAAAAACCACTCCCATCTACAAGCATTACCTGAAATGCACCCTCAAAGCATGCTCAGTACACAACAAAATCCCAGTCATCATCAACATCCTCAAGAAAGAAGATCCTTAGCTACTCTGCATAACCGAAACCTGGCTATCCATAAAAGACACTGTACTCCTCAACCAACTGAAAACAAGCGAATACACAACTTTAAACTGCCCGTAAATAAACAAAAGAGGAGGAGGAGTTTTAGTCCTCTCCAGAGCTGGCCTACAATTCCACATCACAACTTCCACATCCACAAATGAGCTAGACATCTTGGGGGTCATTCCGATCACTTTTTAGCAGGTCTGGACATCTGATCTGCTAAACATTCTGGACCGTCAGCCCTCACCAAAGCTCCTCGCACTTATTCCTCAGAGGTGGAATAAGTCCCCCGGATGTCGGGGGATGCCAGATCCTGGTCCTGAAGAAAAGATGAGGGAATGCAGGGGGTTTCCCACAGGCCGACCTTGGCCATGGCAGGCCTGATTTGGGGTTGGCCTGCAGGGAAAGACAACTTTGTATGCGGCCAGGAATCGCAACTCCTGAATGGCACTGTGATGGCATAACAGGATGCCATGCAACCGTGCTCCATTCAGGCTAGCCGGGGAAGTACAGGATGTCCAGCCAGCCAGAATGGGGGCACGGCCTACACATCCAGGCTGGTAGACCCGCTTCTGATCCTGCGGGCACATCTAGCCCCGGTTGGATCAAAATCTGGTCTACCGTTGCACACCCTGATTCTGGCAGGTCGAACAGGTGGGGGACGGGCAGTACAGAATGGGCCTCCTTGTCAATAACAAACAACTGCCTCTCAATATGCCTATTATACCGAGCTCCATCAGCCAACACCAACAACATAACCAAGATACCAGAAACAGCAAGTGAGGACACTGCACAAAACAGACCCCTTATACTACTAGGTGACTTCAACCTGATCACACTCCACAAAAACCACATAAACAAATTCCTAGAAGCAATGGATGCTCTGGACTATCAACAAATAGTAAACAATCCCACACATATGAAAGGAAATATACTAGACTTCATCTTCATACCTAAATACTGCTATGAGATAACAGCTCCATGATGCAAACCCTCCCAGTTCCATGGTCAGATCACACTATGTTTAACTTCTCCACCCTCCATTACTCTGGCACCACACGAAAAACATCATACACACCACGAAACAGATTCCACATATATGACAAAGAAGCATTCTTGAAGAAAATCATACCCCACCTCCAACACAGCACACTAACAGATACAATGATCACAAGCTGGAAATGGATCATAAGCAACACATCATCCACACCACTGAGCAGATCTGTGCCAAAGCACAAACCAAATGCAACCTGGTACACCAAAGAACTCAGAAACGTAAAACGTGAACTGAGAAGAACTGAACGAAAATGGAGAACATTTAAGCAACCAGAATTACAAGCGAGCTTCAAGCAGAAGCTAAAATACTGCACCATGCTAAACAACGCTAAGAAGGATCATCACGCAAAAATCTTAATGAGCTCACTGAATCGTCCAAGAGAGCTATTAACATTGGGTGCTGTGGTTAGGGTTTGCACAATCATGAGAAAACCGACAACACCCCCCACAAACAATATACAATACACACCACTAGACAATAAAGCCACAAAGAATCAATGGATAACCTTCAACTCCATCTCTAACAAGAACACATCAGCAGCAACCTCAACACCACTACCTCACTGTCACACCTCACCTCACCTCACATACATGCCCTGTCAGCTGGATTAAGATAATTGGAGATAGTCAAATCTGAACTATCTGACAGATGGCATGATCTCACTCAAATAAGGTTTTTTTTACCTAAATATGGCTTCAATATGACCCATTCTGACAAATCCCACAGCTGACAAAGGAGACCCTGCCTCTCATCAGCAGCCTCCCTTCATCTCAAAAATGACTGAACGAATAGTACTCTAGCAACTTCAAAAACTTGTCAACAAGCATGTTCCACTAGATCAACACCAGCCCATGGAGTAGAAACACTTTTGGCATCACTAACAGATACAGTAATAAGAGGCATAGAGAAACTTAACCATGCATACATCCCAGTCTTCCTAGACATAACTGCGGCATTTAACTCCATATCACACAATCTCCTACTTGCAGGCCTGCAAGCCATTGGTACAGGTGGCACCCCACTCAAATGAATCTAATCATACTTGTCAGACCATCATCAACAAGTATTCATAGGACCAAACAAATCAGCCCCATACAAGCAACACAGAGTAATTCCACAAGGTTCTGCATTCTCCTCTACTCTTCAACATATTCATGCAGGCCATATGAATCATATTCCATAAACATGATATCCAGTACAGGATCTACGCAGATGAAATCATGATGTTTACATCCTATGACATCCTAACTCCAAACCTAAACAAAATAACTATATGCTTCCAAGTATTCTCACAATGGCTACACAAACAAGTGTTCCAGATCAACTACAAAAAGTGTTCCATAACTCTAGAAACAAGACAGTCTCACCCCCCAAAACACTCAAAATCCATGACATGGAACTAGAAACTATGCCCAGGTATTTTACCTCCTGCTTAACAATTTATCAGTAGCTTGGCTTCTCTACTCACATCAACAGAACCACAAAAGCTATATATCACAAGATAAAAATACTCCGCAACCTTCAACCTCTACTAACAACGTCCAACTTTCGGTCAGTAGTTCAGGGACTCATCTCCCCCTTCCTGGATTTCTGTAACATATACCAGGGACTCCCTAAACATGCACTTAACCAACTACAAATGGCCTAATACACTGCAGCATGCACCATAACAAAGGCAAAAAAAGAGCAACCACATCACCCTAATTTCAAAAGATGTACACCGACTACCCGCACACAGCCAAATAAAATATAAATCAATTATGAACATATTCAAAAGCTTTACATGACCAATTATCAACATACCTAAGGTACCTCATCCACATACCAACAACCACCAGAAAAAGAGGCAAACTCAAACAGAACTTACTCAACTTGCCAGCAGAAATAAAACAAATGAACCAAAACATTTGCAACAGATCCTTCTCCACTTACCTACCAGATCTATGAAATGCACTCTCCAATGACCTTAGGGACATACATGAAGTAACAAAATTCCAAAAAGACTTCAAAACATTTCTATTCAAAGAACACGTCAACAACTAAATAACGTGTTCCTATGCAACAGCAAAACTTATGGACACTTAGACTACTGTCATAAACTAACACCTTCCTATTCCCACCTCTTCATTCCTCCCCTCCATCCCCCCACCCCCACCATTACACAACCCTGGTTGCACACATGCTCTGTACTGTAAATATGTTATAAATCATAGACTATAGTGCAAACTATAATCAATGCGTTCAATGTTGTTAAGTTTTTTTTAAGTTTTATGTAAACCAGTTAAATTTCTTGTTCCCTGTAACTGCCTTGATTCCCAGATAAGGGGGTATAAAAAGGGCACATAAATAAATGCCTGGAACAAAACTACCCGTGTCTGTGCATCAGGCTTCATATCTGGCCCTTTTCAAATCTAGGCTGAAAACTCACCTCTTTGAGGCCACTTTTGGATCTTGATCCGCTTAGTCTCCTATGTGTACATTTTGCAAGTTTTGCATAAATTACAGTATTTTGTAATCACACATATTTGCTAACTCAACCCAGACTGCACCCCTGGTGGCACCTACTGGTAAAGTACAAACCCTCATGCCAAAGCACGTACTTTTATGTCAGTCGATATTTCATGAGAAATTTTACCTGCTGTCAGGGGAGCACAACCCACTCGTCTGAACTGATCTAGCAGGATGATAAAAAAGTGGCCATCAATCCGCATACACTGCCAAATCTGCACATTAATGATTTTATAAAATTGCCTCCTATGTGTGTTTCATTGCCTTCTGCTTAGATATAATTTTGTAAGCACATCATGAAATCAAAAAAATCAGACAACTCTAATCATTTTCTTTGATTAGGTAAAGAAAGAGCAGTTGCCTGCTGCAAGAATCAGTCCTTAGTTCTTTTTTTTTCTCCAACATTTTCAAGTGACGTTGCAAAGGGGCTCGTGGGAAAGATGTGCCTTTCTGCACTTATATTAAAACCTGCAATTGATTGGACACTCTGGAAGATGTAGAAGATATGAGGAAGGGCTGCAAAAACCCAAGGAAGTGGTTCAGTAGGAAAAGAGGCACGTTCTGTGCTCAAAAGAAGAGCAGAACCTGGGTATGATCATATCTGATGATCTAAAGGTGGCCAAACAGATAGAGAAAGCACCAAGAAAATCCAGAAAGATGCTTGAGTGCATAAGGTGAATAATGGCCAGCAGGAATAAGGGGCCAGAGTGCCTCTGAATAAGACTTTAGTGAGACCTCATTGGAAGTACTGTGTGCTATTCTGGAGCCTGACCTTCAAATATTTATTTCACAATTTCTATCCCGCTAAATCACTATAGGTCTAAGCAGGGAACCATCAACATCAACAATACAAGGCATTAACAAAAACACACTCATCATAAAAACAGTAAACACAGTAAAACAGACAGCCAAAAGGCAGCAAAACTGTTAACAGTCCAGCCCCCAACCAGTTGTCCAGAGGGCAGCTACTAAAATGGCCCCCTAGGATATTCAAATGAAAGTCTTCACTCATCGTTTACTTGTTCTCCAGCTATCGAAGTATTTAACAAATAAGGTTCTACTGTCTACGATATTTCCTGTCAATAATCCAAAGTGTCTTCTTGTAAACTGAATGCTCTGCTACTACCTAACTTTACTTTAGCACCTAGAGTAAAACAAACAAGAAAAAGAAACATGGAAGCCCTTTTTGTGACTATTAAAAAAAATGGGGGAATATTATGTAATGTGTATAGTATACCAGACATATATTTTTAGATTAAGACCTCTTTGTTCAGTAAAAAATAATGCAAACATTGCTTTGACAACTGCAGTAAATGCTGGCATGCAGCTCTTAGCAAGTCTCGCAAAGACGAAACCACTGAACAATACAATCCATTATGTGGAACTACAGAATCAAAAGAGGGAAGGAATCCATTCTTTAATTGTGGTGACATAATTGCACAACAATAAGGCAGATAATTAGATAGCAGAACTGTCAAATTAGGTCAGGTCACAAACCCAGCAGGCATCTTAACAGTGTCATACCTCAGAATAGATGTTAAAAACACTCACAGGGCCTGTTCAGCAATGCCGATTTGCTGTCATATCCTTTCATGTCCTATATTTATAATTTAGCTGACAAATAGCTAACTGTAGGATGGTTGAATTCTTCAACAGGCAAGCACAGACTAGCATTTGCTGAATGTGTAAATGTGTATCACCAAAACTGACCACTCCAAAACTCTCAACTGAAACATGGGGAAGCTGGCAAGAAAGCAGCAGAGAGGGGAAATAGCCTGTGTTATATATGCATAAGAACATAAGATATGCCATACTGAGTCAGACCAAGTTCCATCAAGCCTAGTATCTTGTTTCCAGCAGTGGCCAACCCAGGTCAAATGTTCCTGTCAGGTACACAGATGCCACAATTCTTATCCCAGGATAAGCAGCGGATTTCCCTGGCCCTCTTTAATAATGGTTATGGACTTTCCCTCCAGGAACGTGTCCAAATCTTTTTTAAATTCAACTACACTAACTGCTTTTGTTACATCCTCCGGTTGACGAATTCCAGAATTTGGCTACTCATTGAGTGAAAAAATATTCTCTCTTATTAATGCTAAATGGGCTACATTGTAGCTTCATTTTGTGTCCCCTAGTCTTTCTACTTTTAGAAGGAGTAAACAACCGATCTAGGTTTCCCTATTCCACTCCATTCATTAATTTATAGACTTCTATTGTGGCAGGCTATGGCCTATAATAGTCTGCAAATATGAAAGGCCTGTAAGTTAGGCCCTGATTCCAACCCCCATCTAAGAGAGAGAACCAAAGTCTGTAAAAGTTAAAGAAAACTGTTTTAAACTGCTTAATAAGAAGTTTTCATGAATGCATAAATCTTTCATTATTCTCTTGTGCTGTGAAGATAGAAATGTTTCAATACATGCATTCCTAGAGCCAGAAACGACCCTTCAGTAGAGAAGTATCCAAACCTAGAAACTGTACCATTGTTAGAACAGTCCTAGAGGAGGGAGTTGGATGCTAGGCCCAGGAGGGATCTCCGATTGGACAAATGCAGGGGGCGTTGGGGCCAATAGAAAGTTTGCATGTATCAAACTGAAAAGAAATGTATAAATGAATATGTCTCTGTAAGAACTTTGCTCAGTCCTTTTTGAAGCTTGACTAACTGGGCCTTGTGCACAATAAATTGGCTTGGACCCTGTAAATTGACTCCTGGATTTATTCATTGTCTGCACTTCGCTGCTACATATTCTTGGTGCGTTGGCCGGGAATGTGCGAGTAGTGAATGGTATTCAAGCGAATATTCCACACAAGTTGCCTCCAGGTTTGGCCCGGTCGGAACCGTGTCTGTCCGACCGCAGGGAAAACCTCAGGTGCCGCCGGTCCTTTTGTATCGTAGAGGGTTCCGCCTTGCCTCGGTGGGCCACTGTGTCCGGCCGGCCAACACCTCCGAACCCGAGGGGAGTCCAGGATCCAACCCAAGAACTGGTGTGGTATCGGGAACCGGATCCGGTGAGTAGACATTTTCTTGGTTATTAGTCAGTGAAGCCTGGGGAAAAGTCTTGCATGAGTGCGCGAGACTGATTTGGTATAGACTAACTGGGAAAGTCTTGCATGAGTGCGCAAGACAAGAGAGCTTGATCACCTCTCAAAAGGGCGGTCCTAGTACGCTCCGCATAAGGGTCAGCGGAAGCCGAAGCCATCGGCCCTTTGGTTGGGAATAGTCAGTTAGTCAGAAAACCTTGGGCATTTGAAAAATATTTTCTTGTGATGGTATGATTGCCTGCGTGATTGAGAGGTCTTGAGACACAGACCGAGTGAGAGCGGACTCCTGAGTAGCGCAGTTCCTGGCCGGGCGACTGCGCCCAGGTCGCGAAAAGGGGGAAGCGTGTGGTGTTTGTTCCCCTCGGTGTTTTGTGGGCTGTACGGACCCCTTACCTACAGCCATACTACCTACCCTTACTGTTTGTCGTCTTGTACGTCATTACGTGTACGCCATTACGATTATGGGAGGGACGGAGTCCACGCAAACTCCGCTGGAATGTATGATCACGAATTTCCGTAAAGGATTTTCAGGAGACTACGGCATAAGAATGTCTCCGTCTAGATTAAGAATGTTATGTGATAGGGAGTGGCCTGTGCTAGCTACTTCATGGCCCCGTGGGGGCACCTTTGATGTAGAAATAGTTTCCCGTGTTCATCAGCTTGTACAAAAAGCGCACCCTGATCAGTGCCCCTACATAGATTCCTAAACATAAGAACATAAGATATGCCATACTGGGTCAGACCAAGGTCCATCAAGCCCAGTATTCTGTTTCCAACAGTGGCCAATCTAGGTCATACGTACCTAGCAGTTTCCCCAAGGGACACAGGTTCCACAATGCTTGTATTGGTTCAAGCATTGATATCCTGGGTCCCTTCTTAATAATGGTTTATGGACCTTTCCTCCAGGAACTTGTCCAAACCTTTTTTAAACCCAGCTACACTAACAGCCTTTACTACATCCTCCGGTAACAAATTCCAGAGTTTGATTACACGTTGAGTGAAAAAATATTTTCTTTTATTAGTCTTAAATAGTTTACCCTGTAGCTTCATTGCATGTCCCCTAGTCTTTCTATATTCTGATAAGGTAAACAATCGATCTACGTTTACCCGTTCCACTCCGTTCATTAATTTATAGACTTCTATCATATCTCCCCTCAGCCGTCTCTTTTCCAGGTTAAAGAGCCCCAACCTTTTTAGCCTTTCTTCATAGGAGTAGCCTTCCATCCCCTTTACCATTTTGGTGGCTCTTCTCTGAACCTTTTCTAAAATCGCTATATCCTTTTTAAGATATGGCGACCAGAATTGCACACAATATTCAAGGTGCGGTCTCACCATGGAACGATATAGAGGCATTATAATATCTTTTGTTTTATTTTCCATTCCTTTCCTTATCATACCTAGCATTCTATTTGCTCTCTTGGCCGCCGCTGCACACTGGGCCGAGGGTTTTAACATGGTATCCACAAGGACGCCTAAATCTTTTTCTTGGGTGGTGGTTCCTAATGTGGAACCTTGATTCGTGTAACCATAGTTTGGGTTGTTCTTCCCTAGGTGCATAACCTTGCACTTCTCCACATTAAATTTCATCTGCCATTTTGATGCCCAGTCTTCCAATTTATCAAGATCCTCTTGCAATTTTCCACAATCCTCCTGGGTTTTAACAACTTTAAATAGTTTTGTGTCATCAGCAAATTTGATAACCTCACTCGTTATTCCACTTTCCAGGTCATTTATGAATATGTCAAAAAGCAGCGGACCCAGCACAGATCCCTGGGGTACACCACTATTCACCTTTCTCCATTGGGAAAATTGGCCATTTAGCCCTACCCTCTGCTTTCTATCTTTTAACCAGTTCCTGATCCACAGTAGTACACTGCCTCCTATCCCATGACTCTTTAGTTTTGCCAAAAGTCTCTCATGAGGGACCTTGTCAAAGGCTTTCTGAAAGTCCAGATACACAATATCAACCGACTCACCTTTGTCCACCTGTTTATTCACTCCTTCAAAAACATAACAGATTAGTAAGACAAGATCTTCCTTGTCTAAAGCCATGTTGGCTGTCTCCCATTAGGTCATGACTATCTATATGCTGAGTAATTTTATTCTTTATGATGGTTTCTACCATTTTTCCCGGTACTGATGTCAGGCTCACCGGTCTGTAGTTTCCCGGATCACCCCTCGAACCCTTTTTAAAAATTGGTGTTACATTGGCGATCCTCCAATCCTCAGGTATTAGAGATGATTTTAATGATAGTTCACAGATTACTGATAGCAGGTCTGCAATCTCAAATTTCAGTTCTTTCAACACCCTTGGATGTATACCATCCGGCCCAGGTGATTTGCTACTCTTCAGTTTATCTAATAGTTGTAAGACATCTTCCCGATGTATCGATATTTCCTTCAATTCTTCCACACCTTTAAATACCACTTCAGTCGTGGGTAACATCCCTACATCTTCCTCAGTAAAGACCGAAGCAAAGAATTCATTCAGTCTCTCCGCTATCGCCTTGTCGCCTCTTAGTGCTCCTTTAACCCCTTTATCATCTAATGGACCAACTGACTCTCTCACGGGTTTTTTGCTACGAATGTACTTGAAAAAGTCTTTATTTCGCGTTTTTGCTTCCGCAGCAAGCTTCTTCTCAAATTCTCTCTTTGCCTGCCTTATCAATGCCTTGCATTTGACTTGCCAGTGCTTGTGCTGTTTCCAGGTTTCATCATTTGGCTCTTTTTTCCATTTCTTGAAAGATGCTTTTTTGGCAACAACAGCCTCTCTGACCTCAGCTTTAAACCATGCTGGCAATTTTTTGGACTTCCTTCCACTTTTCTTAAAGCGTGGAATACAGCTGGTCTGGGCTTCCAAGATAGTATTTTTCAACAACACCCAAGCTTGATGTACGTCTTTAACCTTTGCAACTGCTCCTTTTAGTTTTTTCTTAACTGTTTTCCTCATTCTATCATAGTCTCCCTTTCGAAAGTTAAAGGGTAGTACTGTGGATTTCCTTACTATCCCTCCTCCACTAATTAAATCAAAGGCGATCATGCTATGATCACTATTGCCAAGTGGCCCCAACACCCTTATCTCTTGCACTACATCTGGTGTTCCACTAAGGACTAGGTCTAATATTGCTTCCCCTCTGGTCGGTTCATGAACCAGCTGCTCCAAGAAGCAGTCATTTATTTCATCTAGGAACTTTATCTCCCTAGCATGTCCTGTTGTGACACTGACCCAGTCGATGCCGGGGTAATTGAAATCACCCATTATTATTACTGCACTGTAACTTTTGCTAGCTTCCTTGATTTCTTTGAGCATTTCATCATCCATTTGTTCATTCTGGCCAGGCGGACGATAGTACACCCCCACTGCCATCGCCTTCCCCTTTTTACATGGAATTTCAATCCATAGAGATTCCACAGCAAATTTTGTTTCTTGCAAAACTTCAATCCTTTCCGACTCAATGCCCTCTCTAACATAGAGCGCAACCCCTCCACCAATTTGATCAGCTCTATCATTTCGATATAGTTTGTACCCAGGTATCACAGTGTCCCACTGGTTGTCCTCCTTCCACCATGTCTCTGATATTCCAATCATATCTAACCTCTCGTTTAGTGCTATATATTCTAACTCTCCCATCTTGTTTTGTAGACTTCTAGCATTTGCATACAAGCATTTTAGAGACTGTATTTTATTCATATTAATTTGGCTATTGGTAGACATGGGTAATTTGGGATCTTTAAGTTCTGTCTGCTCCATACTCGAGGGCATTTGGGCTACTTTACTCTTTTTTGGAACCTCTCTGCTTTTTGTAGTATCCTTCAAGGATACATTCTTCCGAACCATGCGCTCTTGAGCGACTGTCGGCTTTCCCCTATTATCTAGTTTAAAAGCTGCTCTATCTCCTTTTTAAAGGTTAATGCCAGCAGCCTGGTTCCATCCCGGTTAAGGTGAAGCCCATCCCTTCGGAAGAGCCCCTCCTTTCCCCAGAATGTTCCCCAGTTCCTAACAAATCCGAACCCCTCATCTCTGCACCATTGTCTCATCCACGCATTGAGACTCCGGAGCTCTGCCTGCCTATTGGGTCCTGCGCGTGGAACGGGAAGCATTTCGGAGAACGCTACCCTGGAAGTTCTGGATTTCAACTTCCTACCTAAAAGCCTAAATTTAGCTTCCAGAACCTCCCTACCACATTTTCCTGGTTGGGTGTTTGCGAAAGGCAGCCCTCTTGGGTAAAGCGCTGCTATGAGGAACAGTGTAGAATATTAGTAGCAACCACTAGGGGGGACCCGGAAGGTTGAGGAGAGGAAGCCGCCTGTGTATTCCGCCTCAGAGTCCCCAGAAATTCTGGCCCGCTTACCCCAGTACCCACATAGGTTAGTTCCCCCAGCTCCGCTACCTGAAGCTGAACCTGGTGAGGTACCTCAGCAATTACCGCTGCAGCAGCAAAAGAAGCCAACTTCCCCGAGTGAAAGCCCCGAGTCTGGCCCAAGTATGTCGGGGGGCCAGTGTCCTCTGACGATACAGAAAGCGGAGGCTCTCCTGCCAGTTCAGGGTCACCTACCAAGGAAGCTTATACCCGGGAGCCGTATGATTTAAGAAGTATAACCCCGAAAAAGAAGGAGAAAGCAGGGCGCCTAATGCCATTGCGTCAAGTGCCTGGTTTACCTATCCTAAATGATAAGGGCCAGATGGCGTCAGGACCAACCAGTCTAATCTACGTGCCTTTTTCCACTACTGATTTATTAAACTGGAAAACGCATTATGCATCCTATACTGAGAAGCCCCAAGAATTGACAGAGTTAATGTCTAGTATAATGCAAACTCATCAGCCTACCTGGACTGATTGTCGCCAGCTCCTGTCCACTCTCTTTACTACTGAGGAGCGAGCACGGATTGTGCAAGCAGCCATCCGCTGGTTAGAAGAGAATCCCGTAGAGGCGGGGGAAATGAATCCCCCACAAGCAGCCGCTGCAGCTTTCCCAAATGAAGATCCTAGATGGGATCCAAATGATGAAAGGGGGGCGGCTGCCCTAACGTGATTTCGCCAGGCCTTGCTGCAGGGCCTGAGGAAGGGAGGCCAGAGGGCCATGAATATCGGGAAGGTATCTGAAGTTATCCAGGGTCCAGATGAGAGCCCAGCGGCCTTTCATGAGCAGTTGTCTGAAGCCTATAGATTATATACCCCATATGATCCTGCCACTCAGGAGAATTTGCGCATGGTAAATGCAGCCTTTGTTAGTCAGTCCCAGAGAGACATAAAACGAAAATTACAGAAACTGGATGGATTTGTGGGCATGAATACAGCTCAGTTAATGGAAGTCGCTCAGAAAGTGTTTGTGAATCGTGAAAATGAACGTGACAGAGAAAGTGAACGAAAGATGAAGAAGAAAGCAGATCTTCTTGCTGCCGCTTTAGTTGAACGACGTGAAGAAGCTTTTCTTAACCAAAGGACCATAGAACGTGGAAGAGGCCACAGAAATAGCAGGCCTCCATTGGGTGCAAATCAGTGCGCCCATTGTAGAGAAGAAGGACATTGGAGAAATGAATGCCCGCATCTTGACTCCACCCCCAGGAGGGGAGGAGGGAGTCCCTGGAGAACAGGAGGCCGATTTCAGAGTCGTGGAGGAATGAACTGAGCACAGTTCCAGCGAGAGAGAGAAGAAGCCATTGAGGGAGTGGCAGTAGTAACGGGCATGACATGGATGAAGTGGATGAAGACTAGGCCAGACGGGGCTCCACGTTTACCCTGGGTCCCCAGGAGCCTATGGTCAGTTTGAAAGTAGGGGACCAATATATGAACTTTATGGTGGATACAGGAGCAGAACATTCCGTGGTGGCAAAGCCAGTGGCTCCTCTTTCCTCTCGATCTGTCACCATTGTTGTGGCCACTGGGAACAGGGCCATCAAGCCATTCCTGCAGAACCGTATGTGTGAACTAGGGGGACAGAAAATAACGCACCAGTTCTTGTATATGCCTGAATGCCCTATTCCACTTTTGGGCCGAGATATGCTTGCAAAACTCCAGGCACAAATATCCGAAAAGACCATGAAAAGATTCAAGATGGATGCCACCTGATCCAAACGCCGACATCTTGTCGTCCGATTACCACTTCAATGGCCCTTGTTCATCCATTCAAATTGATTTGTTCCTGAGAAGACTCCCCTTCGGGGGCATTTGAATGGATGAACAAGGGCCATTGAAGTGGTAATCGGACGACAAGATGTCGGCGTTTGGATCAGGTGGCATCCATCTTGAATCTTTTGATGGTCTTTTTGGTGAACAGCTTTCCAGCTAAGTACTCTTTTGTGTCAAAGAAAAGTGAATCACGGTGGTGAGATTAACTGGCTACAAGGAGATTTAACAGATTTGGCAGCTATTCAGTGCTGTGAATTCTGTTTTTCGGATCCATGCGGGGTCCATTTAAAAATTGATTAAAATGGAGGGCTCACTTCGAGAGCAGGAAAGTTCCTTCTCATGATGAGTGATCCAACAAAAATTTACACATGTAGTTCATTTATTAGGGAGTTTCTGTTAATTTTTCACTTCCTGGATGAAGTGAAGTTTGGTGAATTCAAGTAACAGGGGGATTTATTGGGAGTTGATTTCAGTGGGTGTATTTTATATAATCTAACTTCAGAAGAAGGCCTGGCATACATTGCCAAAAAAACTCAAACACTGCTGGGTCACCAGGAGTCGGCATTGACTTGAAGGTACACGCTGCATTTGCAATGAAGTTCTGCATCTCCCACAGTCTGTCATTGCCTTTAAGTGCTCTTTTCCCAACTCTAAACTCCAAAGGATTTGCTGCTTGACTCTTCGCCTAATTTAAATGTAAGATCTGAGCCATGAGCTGAGGCTGGTCTCTTTACCATTTTGGCTTAGATTAAAAGTCTATATACTCAGGGCTACTAACCTGCCACACAACTACATCAGAGAAATGATTATGTTACGATCACAGGAAAAGCAGGAGGCTAAATCCTCCTATTAAAGGAATGAAATTGGCCCTCTATTTTTTATTCTCATTATAATACTTGTAATAGTTACAGGCAGAACAGTTATAGCAGGAATTAAGAGTATCGCATACAGACCTCATCCAAAAATAAGAAAATTCCCGTATTCTTATTTTCAGAAACAGTGTTATACTTTCTACAAAGTCCTGCATATCAAAAAGGAGATCCTACAGAAAATGGGAAGTAGATGACATGACATTCTTTAGAAAGGAAAACTAAAAAAGGACTATTAAAACAAAATCGGATAACGTATGACTGCTCCAGCTAATTAGCACCAAGGGTTTTTAAACGATTATGGCAAGCATTGTGCAGTAATTTATCTTTTTAAGAAACAGTCTTAAATGTTTAGGGTCAAAGAAAACATAACCAACATTAAAGCTCTTCTTTCACGGCACAGAGGGTCATTTCAGGAAAGGATCACTTCATCTAATGGACGACATGATCCAATTGAGATCTTGCAGTAATTATTTCTATTTCACCTTGGACAGCAGTCCTCTTACCCCTGCCCAAAGGGAAATACTGTATCCAGATTATGAGGCCCTGTTACTGAAGTATGGTAAACATTTGCAGTTACTGCATGTTAGTTGCAAAAGTTAAAAAAGTGGTATTGTAAAGCGCCTGCAGCAAGTATTGAGGGCATGTCCAGCTTCTGCCCATGCAGAGAAAAAAAAGAACAGTTTAACATACATAAAGGGGCACTTTACTAAGGACCGATAATGGCTGTGGTAAGGCCCCTATCATGCATTAAAGGCCGGGGCGGGGAGTAGAGTTCCAGCGGTAAGGTTGCCAGCGGCCCTTTAGCAGGTGGTAACAGGACATCGGGCGTTAAGGGAGCCAAGCGTGTAGGTTAACATGCAGTAAGGATGGTCGCCGCATGCAGTTTAAGAGAGCCTATTTAATGGTCAGAAGTGAGGTGCTGGAAAGGAGCAAAGGGAATTGGTGATGGACAAGGCACATCCATATGTCACATATGTGTGTGACAGTGAGTGTGCGGATAATATGGGAGGCAGTTGAACTGTATCAGTGAGGGGGATGCAACATGTAATCCACTGTGATGTCAGTGGGTGGCACAGGATTGAGTAGAAGTGTGTCATGGAGTAGCCACCATGACAACAATGTAAGCATAGAAAGAATGCATGGGTGACAGTTGTAACCCCACATCAGCTGCTGATGAGTTGTGAGTGATACGACCTAATGTCACTGTGTGGGCCAGGGTGTAACAGCTAGCAGGAGAATACATGACTGAACATGATGGGCTGAAGGATGGATGGGAGTAGATGAGAGTGCTGTATTTATTTAACCAGTTTTCTATACTGCCTCATCCTTCAATCAAAGCAGTTTACATTATGTAATCACTACAAACAGGTACTGGATACATTCCCTTGTCCCCAAAGGGCTCACAATCTATGTGTACCTGATGCAATGGAGGGTTAAGTGGCTTGCCCAAGGCCACAAGAAGTGCCTATGGGACTAGAAACCCCAGTCCCTCCAGCCTGAGATTGTTGTCCCCAGGTAGTACTTGAGCCCCCGGCCCTCTGGCCTGAGTTACCATATCCTAACCACTAGGTCACTCCTCCCTCCCTCCCTGTATGACTTTGCTGTCCAAATGTACCCAATGTGACCTCACAAATGCAGATAGCCGCAATTGTAGTGTGTGTGAAAAAGTATTTGCTGTGTCACAGGGAAGTCTAATACCCAAAAAAGAATGCTAATAATGTGTGCCCTCCAATCAATGCAGACTCCTGGGTGTTTTTGAAGTTTATTGCCAGGATGCTGGTGACCTTCCTGAGGCCATAAGGAGCACAAGTGGGATTTGAATGCTGGTCTGTTCCTTACTGAGCCAGTGCACTGACCATTAGGCTACATCTTCACACCTTCTAAAATTGGGGTGATGTAGTTGCTCTTTTTTGCATTTGTTATAGTGCATGCTGCGGTGTATTACGCCATTTGTAGTTGGCTAAGTGCATGTTTAGGGAGTCCCTGGTATATGCTGTTACAGAAATCCAGGAAGGGGAAGATGAGTGCCTGAGGTACTGACCGAAAGTTGGACATTGTTAGTAGAAGTTGAAGTTTGCAGAGTATTTTTATCTTGTGATATTTAGCTCCTGTGGTTCTGTTGATATGAGTAGAGAGTTTTCTGAATTAATTGAAGCCTATAGAACTGGGACTGGGGGACACCGGCAAGTCTAGGCGGGACATAACTAGTGATAGAAGAAGAGTGGTTAGTGTTTGGGGTGTGAGGAACAGACAGGTGGCATGAATGTCATGGAGGTAATAGAAGAACCGCTTGGTTAGTTCAGAGATGTGGTTGTGAAACGTAAGGTCAGAGTTGAGAATTACACCGAGGTATCAAAGAGAGGATGCCAAAGGAATAGGGGAGTAGGAAAAAACTGGAGCTACAGAGGGACACATACTACCATGAGGAAACCATATGGCTGATGTTTGGGATAGATTAAGGTGAAGACAGTTAATAGTTAGCCAGTCAGAGACTTGGGAGAGACAGATATTGAGAGGGGAAAGATCAGATTGAGAGGGACTTGTATGATGATGAAGAATAATGTCAGTGGCATAATAATATGCCGACATTCCCGATTGCTGGATGAGCAGAGTGAGAGGTGCAAGGAAAATGTTAAACAGGAGAGGTGCCTTATTGAAAATCGGGTTCTATGTTAAAAGCACTTAAAAAATTTTAAAATTTCAGATGAAAAGCTTTTTTGTTTATGAAGTAACAGTATCTGAGAAGAAATATTTCAAAATAGACACACATGTGTAACAAAAAGAAAGTTGTACGTAAGGGCTGGATGGACTGGAGGTTTTGAAAAGCAATCTAATGCCGATGCCTCCAACATATCAATTGGTAACATAGGGAAATGGGAAGACATCCATGTTGAGTGATATGATTGCTAATTGGTTAGCGGCCTCGCTGCTTCATTCATTATTGATAACTGTGATACTTAATAATCTAAATTTTAATCTAACAACATCTTTTTGAATTTTTCAGGGATCCAGTCCCATACCCCATTGTTTGGTTCCCATACATCCAAGGGGTATGGATACCCCTGGTTAAGAACTCTTGTTTTACGGCATTCTTGTATTATAAAAAGAGAGGATTATCTGGCACACAGGGTCTCAATTAATTTCCACTATATTTTTTTTAATTTATTTATTTTATATACCGCACTCTTTAGAATCAGTGCGGTTTACATGTATACTAACAGGTACTTTTTATTCCCTTGTCCCTGAAGGGCTCACAATCTAAGTGTACCTGAGGCAATGGAGGGTTAAGTGGCTTGCCCAAGGCCACAAGGAGTGGCCATGGGACTAGAGACCCCAGTCCCTCTGGCCTGAGGTTGCTTGTCCCCATGTGGGAATTGAACCCCCAGCCCTCTGACCTGAGGTAACCTGTCCCAACCACTGAGCCACTCCTCCATCCTATACCCTTTATATTTCAAAATGATTTCCATCAGCATACTTTTGACATTATCTTGATAGGTTAGCTTTACATATGATATCTTATGAATGGCAGAAGGGAACTCTTTGGAAAGATGCAGGTATTATGGTGACGGTTGGCAGTATATTTGAAAGACTGAGATTGTACTATATATCCCCTGGTTTACGAGTAAGGTGTGGTTTGTGCAAAACTAGCCAATTTGGAGACATTGCCCTAGAGAAAAGCAAAATCTTTTTAAAAATAATATAATCAAAGGATTGAAATTAGACTGTAAGTGCTCACATTTTCAGAGGAAAAATGACTAGCATTCTAATACAATACAGCCTAAATGATCTGCTTCACCAAATTACAGCACTCGCAGAACTCTTTGTAGTGTCTTAAGGAGCAAAATGCATCAAAAGATCACTTCAGAATTCTCTCTTTGAGCTCATCTAAAAGCCTCTCCGCACCTGACATGCTCAAATGCAGAAATCATTAAAAATAAGGGGAAGAATTAAAGAGCAGGAAGAGACAGCTAAGGAATTATGGATCCCAGTCAGTCAGTCCATCAATATGGCATTTCCAGCAGCATCCTTTGCAATGCAGCCCTAAAAAAAGGGAAGAACGTTTGCCAGAACCCCCCAGAAGTACAAAATAGAGGGGAAGCAGCAGTGTAGGAAAACGTCCTGCTCTCCAACTGTGTGCCCTTGACATATCCTAGTCCCCAGCTGTTGTGTTGTCTTTCTTGTCTAGATTGCAAGCTCTGAGAGCACGGACCGTCTGTTACATATCTCTGTACAGAACTGCATATGCCTTGTAGTGTAAAACAAATGATCAGCAGTAGTAGCAAAGTCTGTTAGACAGGACCTTTGGCCCGTGCTGCTACTTTCCTTATCTCCCTCGGCCATGGCTGAAGCAGGGGACCCTATCACCAGCCAGTTGCTTTCCAAGCAGCCCTTTCTGAACACATACAACTACAGTGGGTAGAGGTGTGTGTGTAGGCCTTTCAAGGAATTTTGTCTCCAGAAATCTTCCTTCCACTCTTTGCCCCTGAGTCCCTTCCCAACCTCTCTCCAAACGTTCACTGAACTTTACACCCACCCCCCTCCCACACACACACACCTGAGTAGGGTGTTGCTCAATGGGCTTGGTTCTGGTTATCTGCTGCAGGTGAGTGGTCTTATGAGCATGCCTGCACTGCAACTAAGCATGAAACAGCAAGTTGATGGTTGGGAGAGGCGGAGACATTTGTGCTATGCTCCTTGGCTGTGCTAAGGAGAAATTATGCATTTAGGAACATAAGAACATAAGATATGCCATACTGGGACAGACCAAGGGCCCATCAAGCCCAACATACTGTTTACAACAGCGGCCAATCCACGTCACAAGTAGCTGTCAGATTCCCAAAAAGGTACACAGATTTTGTGTTGCTTATCCCAGGGGTAAGCAATGGATTTCCCTGGTCCTCTTTAATATTGTAATGGTTTATAGATTTTTCCAAACAACTGAACCTATCCCTTATTATGCTACTACTATTATACCTTATCCAAAAACATGCTCAACAACTCTTCTGATAAATCTTTGGGAGAGCTGGTTTTATGGATCTTAGTTCTTACTGAGTTGTCATCAACATATTATGAAACTTCTTCCAGGACAAGATCTGCATATTTTCAAAGTCTGGTCTTCAGACAGAGGCAGGCCTAGCTTTCGGGATCCCTAACTTATGAAAAATAACCCAAGTAGTTATGCATATGCTGATCTACTGTTGCGGATATCCTGAAACACAGTCTGGTTTGGAGGATTTATGTAATGAAATTAAGAACCACTTCCGTGTCTGATGTAACTGTATTTGGCAGGAAAGCAGTGGTTGAGACGAGGACACATATTGTGTTGGTCGATCATGTGAGTTTATATCCTCTGTAACAGGATGAGTCTGTCCTGAGAGTGTGTCTAAAGGCATATGTACAAAAGCAGGTGCATATTCTCTGGAATTCCCCCCCCCCCCCCGACAAATCAAGAGACATCTATTTACAGAACTTTTTCAAAATATGATAGATTGGCAAAAGGTATACCCTGCATAATCAAAACAATAGTCCTCTCTTATTCTCATGGTTACTTACACTAGCCCTAGAAACTCTCCATTTTCTAAATAAGACACAACTGATGACCCTCACACTATGTATAACTGTGCTGCCTATAAGTTAGTAAGTTTTCAGTTTTTTGGCTTACTATTTTAATCTGTAATTTAACAATTTATCTTGTTTACTTTTACCCATGCTTATTGTAAACTGTAATTTTGAGTTCTCTGCAAATTTTGAGTTCTCTGTAAATTTAAGTTCCTTATCGTTCCACCAGTTCAGTCCTTCACCTCTGGGTAGTGTACCTCCTCCTGAAGCATGGAGACTGGGCATGTCAAAACCGTGACATCACTGGATGTACCCTACCGGTCTCTCCCATTAGCCCCAGTGTGTCCAGTCTCCATGCAGCAGGAGGACGTAGTGAGCCTAGGTGCTTAGGATAGTTAAAAGTTGGGATTTTTCTTTTCTCCTTTTTCATTTCATTTATTTGTACCGTTGCTTTAAAAAAAAAAAAAAAAGCTAATTCTGCAGGGTTCGATCCAGCTTCACTTGCTGCCCTCATCTCTCATATTCACTTCCTTTGTTTGAGCTGCTCTCCCTTCCTGGTTTGGACAGAGGGGAGTTGTCCAGTGGTGCAGGCAAGCAGTCTGTCAAGTCAGGTGGTCACAGTGTGCCTGTGTGCTCTGTTGAGGTGAAACCGGGGCCAGAGAGCTCTCTCCAACGGCTGCTCACGTTTATCTGTGAGCAGCATCGCGGATTGCAGGCGGCCGATCGCATCGGCGAAGTAAAAGAAAATTTTTGAAAGCATTTGTGTGGGTTCCCGACACACAGGTGAGTGTCCTGGAGAAGGGCAGAGCAGCTGGAGGGTGTTTAAGCCGCACTGGGAATTTGCGGTGTCAGACAGGCCCAGCGGTTTTTCGCGGGCTTTTCTTCCCACGATTTATGCTGTCGGGAGGCAGAGGCAGCTCACTCTAATCGCTCAGGAAAGATTAAATTAATTTAATTTAGGTTAATTTAGGATAATTCAGGCTAGTTTCGTTTGATTTAGCTTAAATTGGATTTTTTTTTGGGGGGGGGGTTGCTTTGTAGACTTAACAGAAACTCTAAAAAAAATAATTTAGAAAGAAAGGGAACTGAGAAGATAAAAACTAATTTATTTTCATTTTGAGGTTGGATCCTTAGGTACTACGGGATAGTTAAGTTATTTTATAGCCCATGCCGTCACGTCCACAGTGCTTGGTGTGTGGCACCCGTAGCCTTCGCTCAGTACATATACAGCCATATGGAGGTGCATCCAACTCCGGCTGTGCAGGTAACAAGGCCTCAATGGGCCGGGGGCTGAGCACCATGCTAGGCCACACATGCTCTAAATAAATAAATAAATAGTGGGTCAGGTCAAAACATAGAATGGAGGCAGCCCTAAACTAAATTTAGACTGGCTATATCTTGAACTTCACTCCCATTTCTTGAAAGCCATTAACAGGCAGGGCCGACGCAAATAGATGAACTAGGCGGTCTAGAGTGCCAATGTTCTGCAGGTACCTATTGCCACCGCCCCTCTCCAAGGCCTGCAGAGGTGGCAATGCCACTGAAACCTCAACACGGTACTTATCTAAAGTCTCCAGCACTGTGTCACAATTCCTGTTTTCTAAGACCTGCTGTTTCTGCCCCCTTCCAATGCAGACTTCCAGTTTACGTAGTTCTGTATGAACCACCTGGAGAGGGATGACAGCAGAGGCAATGCAGACGGGGGCAGCGACAGGATGTAGGGCTCACCTAGGCTGCCTCCCATCCTTGTAGCAGCCCTGCTAACAGGTCAGGGTTTCAGGATATCCCTAATGCAGCGGTTTTCAACACAGTCCTCGTGATACACCTAGCCGATCAGGTTTTCAGGGTAACGACAATGAATATGCACGAAAGAGATCTGCAAACAATGGAGGCAATGCATAAAAATCTCTCTTATGCATACTCATTGTGGTTATCCTGAAAACCTGACTGGCTAGGAGTGTGCCCATGACTGGATTGAGAACCCCTGCCTTAATTAATTTGCATAAGAGAGATTTGTATGTCCAGTATCTCTATTTTAGGCAAATCTCCCTCATATATATTCATATCCTTAAAATCTGGCCTGTTGGTGACCCTTGAGAACGGAGAATGAAGAGCAAGGGGCTATATGGTCACCAGGACTGCTTTTGATAGCCCACCCAAGTAGATGATGTGTCCCCTTTAAAAGTAAGTACCATTATATTTTGATGAATTGGGATATTGGAAGTCTCCACAGAATGATTGCTTCCTTCATAAGAAAAATCTCCTCTCATCATCAGAATATGTTACAGAATTATTCTAAGTGGGTCTTGAAAATAGTTAGTTACTTTCAGGCTGATCCATTACAGGTATCACTCACTGCAGAGAAAGCCTTTTTCATTCCATTTATATGCACCAATCACTTGCACTTCTCAGCAGTTACAAGAAAGACATTCATAATTAGCACAAACACTGATCAACAAGTTAAAATGATAGATTACTAAATAGAAACCTTAAAGATTCAAAGTTTTTAAAAATAAGCGTGGGGACTCTTCCAAAAAGATAAAAAGGTTTGAGGTTTTCATCACATAGAAGGCAAAACATTCCATAATTCCATACCTAGGGATCATTCTTGATCAAACGCTACCTTTCAAACAACAAATTACAAAGACAGCAAGAACAATATTTTTCAAAGCCAAGATGTTACAACGCCTCAGACAACATATAGACCCACAGGACTTCAGATCAGTCATGCAAGCAATGACACTCCCCCACCTAGACTTTTGTAATGCTATATACTAAGGACTCCCGACTGCCATCCTCAACCCAATATGGACAGCCCTCAATACAACAGTAAGGATCATCCAAAAAGGGAAGAAATTTGACCATATCACCCCCATCTTGCGAGATCTCCACATCCTCCCTCTAGAAGCACGGATCAAGTATAAAACACTGGTTCTGATCCATAAGGCACGCCATCAGCAACAAGCCACACATGTGAGTACCCTAGTACCCCGATTGAACTCTAGAAGATTAACACATCAAGCCACAAGTGACTTGCTGACCATACCACGTGAAAGGACTAAGTTTAAGCAACAAGCCTGTAACTGCGCATTTAAATGATATGCCACCACATTATGGAACTCCCTCCCGGCCAACATCCAAAGCAACAAGAAACTTTCCTCTTTTAGGACACACCCCACCTTTTCTCCATCCACCTGGGATGCGAAAAGGACAGCAACCAATGAAACATTCCCACGCTGTTCAAGAGCCATACTGAGACTGAGAGGCAGACTAAAGATCAAACTGTCTGCTCTTCTGAAATGTATATATATTTGACCTCCCCTGGTGATGGCAATCCCCCTCCCCAGTTAAATATGTTCTAACCTATTATAATGTATCCCCCCTTTTTTGTTCTATCCTGTTATAATGTATCCCCCCCTTTTTGGTAAACCGCTTTGACCCAGTGAAAAGTGGTACAGTATATAAGCACAGCTAAATAAAATAAATAAATAATTGGAAGGCAGGCTTGTGCAGAAAAAGCAAACTCGCAGTATGATCTGAGATATTTGAGCAACAGATGGAACCTGCAATAAATGCTAGGTAGCTGAACGCAGAGTTCCAGATGGACAGTAAACATTCAAAGAAAACAACAAACCAACAAGCCGCATGGAAGGCAAGGCTTTAAAAACCACAGAAAAAAACATTTAAATTGGGAACAGTAACCAATCGGTAGCCAATGCCACAGGATTAAAGCAAGTGAAATGGGCCTACAATCAATCATTCTCACCGCCGCATTTTGTGTGGTCTGAAGAGATTTCATAATACAATAACCAGGTGGTAATAAAAAAATAAAGAAAATAATTACCTGCTGGTGTCTTTTTAGTCTCCATCAGAGATCTGCTACCGAGACTGCTTAGGGCAATTTTAAGGTTTATTTTATCTTCCCCGAGGCTGCGGGGAAGATCAGAAAGGTTCTGCATTTTTTTAAGTCGTTGCGGGGCAGCCACCCGCATTTTTTTTTGTGAAACAGGAGCCCTCTCCTGTCATCACGGAAGAGTCACAGTTTTAAAAAAAGAAAAAGATTGAGGGGCTGAGGCTGCTCGTGGCTAAGGAAGCTGGCAGCAGCCAGAGGAAAAAAAAAGGAGAGGAATCCTTGTTGGGCCATGGAGGGGGCCTGTAGTGCCATGTTGGGCCATGGAGGGGGCCTGAAGTGATTTTGCAGTTGTTCAGGCAGCCGGGGTTTGAGCTCTACAGGGCTGTGATGTGCAGCCACGGTGTCTTTTTTTTTTTACAGGGTTTGGGAGAGCTGCAGCACGTGGCTGCCGCTATTGGGAACAGCCGCAGATTTGGTGGTTGTCCCTGATCACAGAAGCAGATAGCTGACTGACATTGGGGGAGAGAAAAGAACTTCCTATCTGCCTCAGCGTCATTAAAAGGGAGCCCCGATGTATCTTTTTACCGGGAAGTCCGAAGTTGGAGGGGAAGAGACAGGATATGCCAGCAGTAGCAGGAGGCCTTGGGAGTTGGGCCCAGAAGGTCCAAAAGAAACTGGGGGCTATCGGGAAGCGCAAATCAAAACTGAATGGCAGGGGACCTTGGAATCAGGTCTTCTGAGGAGGGAGTGATCCAAATAGGTCCTGTTGTGGTAGACTGGGGTCCTGAAATGAAATAAATAATAAATATATTAATAAGGACAAAAAACTGTGGGTGTTGTCTAAGGAGCCAGAAGGCTCCAAGTATATGAAAAGGGCCGGCCATAAGGAAGCCCAGAAAAACTTACGGTCAGACAGCAGGTCTGCCCTGCAACAGATTGTAATGGTGGTGATGCCTTAAATGGGTTAGAACCCCTAGAAACAGTTGTTTTCTTGGCAAAAATAAAAATTTAAATTTAAGCATTTTAAGGTCAGGGGAGATAGGAAAAGGACTGGGAAGTCCTATAAAGGGTCTTTTAAATTGATTTGGGATATTATTGTTAAAACGGAGCTCATTGAAAGTTGGAGGGGACGGTGCCTATCCCCAATAAAAAAAGTGTATTTTTAAACAAATTAAAACTTACAAACCATCTGGGAAGTGTCTTTGAGAGTTAGGGAACATGTAAGAGCAATTTTTATGAGGTTTTGTGGTGTTTAAAAGTAGCGATTTAATGATATTGTTTTGTGGAAATAAAGAGTTTTTAAATAATTCAAAGTTCATTAAACATGTGCTTGGGTTGTATAAAACTGTTTTCTGTAGAAATTACATTGAAAAATGGTATTTAATAGATAAAAATAAATGTTTTAGTATGGAAAGGTACCAGGATAAAAGGAGGGTGGAGGAATCTCAAATGGATACATTTGGTTACAAATCTCAGCTGTAACTGCTGCTTCAGTGTGATGCAGATCAAGCAGGCAGCTTGTCTCAGGCTAAGAGGGAGATTTGACAGCTCAGAAAATTACTATGGGACTCCTTTTGGACAAGTATGGATGAATTGTTTAGAATTAGAGGAAATTGGGGATTTTTATTTAAAAAGAATGGTGTTAGGCAAGTCTAGGGGTATCATTTTTCCCATTTAGAATGTAAGTGATGATGATTATTTGAATCATTTGGCAGTTGGATGTGAAAGAAGATGCCTCTTAGATTGAGTTTTCTTTTTTAATAAAAGAGAAAGATTGTGCCTGAATGAGAGCTGGGAATGTTATTTCGTGATTTTGATCTTTTTCTCAGGTTTAAGTCAAGTTTTGGACAGGGTCAGATAGAAAAACTTTGAGATTAGTTTAAAGAGACAGTGCTTGAGGAGAAACAGTTTAGGGGGCAGGAATTAAAGAAGGAGGAGACTGGGTTTTTGGTAGTTTTTCCCAGTTATTCTGGAGTGTCATGTCAGAACAGCTTGCTTCAGCAATAGTGAAGTAAATAAGTACGGGAAGTAAAGCCCGAAGGGGATTTTTTCTCCAGAGCCTGAAATTTTTAAAGTGGAATTTCTCCTATTTAGGACTCTTTAAGGAAGGGTCGGTTCTGAAATAATTTAAGGAAAGGGAAGAGGTAAAAAGTGATGGACAGCAGACAGAAAAAGTATGTGAGAGGGAGAGAGATGAGTGAGAGGAAGAGACCCAGGCCCGTACCTAGCCCTGTGCGAGCGGTGCGGCCGCACAGGGCGCAAACGCTTAAGGGGCGCATTTTAGCTGTCTTCCATTGCCTGCTGGCGCCACTTTTTCTTCTCTCAGCGGCGGCAGTCAATGGCAGGACAGCTAAAAGCACCCCTTAAGCCTTCTCGGCAGCATGCCGGCAACTTGCACATCGGGCATGCTTCTTCTCTCGCACAGGGCGCGGTCTTCACTCGGTACGGCCCTGAAGAGACCTACTGTGTGAAGGGGAAGTGGGGGGGGGGGAATAAGTCAGTGTCTGAAAGTGGAATGAATGAAGGAGGCTTGTAGTTGTATAGTGTGTAATGTATGGTGAGATTTAGTGTGTCAAAAAAAAAATCTCTCTCTCTCTTCTACTGCCACAGCAGGCTTGCCTTATGTAGCCCCGATTTTTGTCCCATGAGAGGACAGGATGAGAGTTAGAGGGAAGGGGGAGATAGGAGAAGAAGCAAAAGAAAAGAGGCAACAACACTCAAGTATCTTAAAGACCGACTGCTGTTGAACTCCAATTCCTCAGAAAAGACGGAAGACTGGGCCCCAACATACTTACTTAACCTCTGATTGCTAAGTTCCATTTACCTGAATAGTTATTTGAGCTCAAATATATAATACATTTCCACGTAATGGGAAAGAAAGCATTTTAAAGACTAGGGGTGTTTAATGGAATACTTACCTGTGTGATTCCATTTGGAGTTTTAGAGGATACACACACACATATTGAAATGAAAAAGTTAAGTTTATTGATTTAACATCTGTGTACTTTTGGGAATTGAAGTTTATTATTTGTAAGAAACTCCAACCTGCTTACACCTTTATATGTATAAATAATATCTGGGCTAAATAAATTGTCCAATTTGTAACATCTTAGTCCCAAAGCCTGATTCCAAATGTAGTTAAAAATTATTTTTCCCTTTGTGTTCTCCTTTTAAAGGGGAGTATTCCAAGGGGAGGAGTAGCTTAGTGGTTCAAGCGCTGGCTTGGTATACAAGAGACCAGGTTCAATTCCCACTAGTACTCATTGTGGCCTTGGGCAAGTCACTTAACCCTCCATTGCCTCAGAAGAAAGACCTGGCAATCTACTTTTGGTCACATTGCCATGAAAACCCAGGAGCTGCTGGGTCGCCAGGAGTCAGCACTGACTCAATGGCACATTGCATGCATGTATTCCAAGGGTCTTTTCCTTGGAAATAAGCCATTTAACATCACCATAGGTTTATCTTTGACCATTACAAGGGTGAAACCCCTCAGCTTACCTTCCAGAAAAACAGCTACAATTGGACAGGCCTAATAATGTTGCAAAATATAGAAAGACTGGGGGCATGACATAAGAACATAAGAACATAAGATATGCCATACTGGGTCAGACCAAGGTCCATCAAGCCCAGTATTCTGTTTCCAACAGTGGCCAATCTAGGTCATATGTACCTAGCAGTATCCCCAAGGGACACAGGTTCCACAATGCTTGTATTGGTTCAAGCATTGATATCCTGGGTCCCTTCTTAATAATGGCTTATGGACCTTTCCTCCAGGAACTTGTCCAAACCTTTTTTAAACCCAGCTACACTAACAGCCTTTACTACATCCTCCGGTAACAAATTCCAGAGTTTGATTACACGTTGAGTGAAAAAATATTTTCTCTTATTAGTCTTAAATAGTTTACCCTGTAGCTTCATTGCATGTCCCCTAGTCTTTCTATATTCTGATAAGGTAAACAATCGATCTACATTTACCCGTTCCACTCCGCTCATTAATTTATAGACTTCTATCATATCTCCCCTCAGCCGTCTCTTTTCCAGGTTAAAGAGCCCTAACCTTTTTAGCCTTTCTTCATAGGAGTATCCTTCCATCCCCTTTACCATTTTGGTGGCAATGAAGCTACAGGATAACCTATTTAAGACTAATAAGAGAAAATATTTTTTCACTCAACATGTAATCAAACTCTGGAATTTGCGACCGGAGGATGTAGTAAAAGCTGTTAGCATAGCCAGTTTTAAAAAAGATTTGGACAAGTTCCTGGAGAAACCATTATTAAAGGGGACACAGAATATCCTCTGCTTGACCCAATACAAGCATTGTGGAACCTGTGTCTTTTGGGGAAACTGCTAGGTACTTATGATTTAGAATGGCCACTGTTGGAAACAGGATACTGGACTTGATGGACCTTGGTCTGACCCAGTATGTTCTTAGTAGTCTAGGCTATGCATTACACGTGTCCGGGCTACGGACTGAAACTAAAAAGTCCAAAATAATACCTCAAACATCAAACCACACAGAGGTTAAAATAGGTGGCTTGAACTGCCCTTTACCTGTGGTGAAACATAAAATGAGGAGTTAGGACCTGAATTCCCTGTTATGCAAGAATAACTGTGGCTGGGCAGATTTAATCTTTATTAAGAGAGACAAACAAAGCTCCCAATTTAGCAAAATTAATTACAGTACTAAACCATTATGTTGCAACCAAGTTATGACCCAATCAAAGCAGGAAAATAACGTTAATCCAGAGAAATCTGAATTAAGTGAAAACTGCTAAAAAAAAATAAAATATCTGCCATATAGCCAGAAATGGAGCCCTAACTCGCACAATAATGTGCAAAAAGAATTCAAGCGAATTATAAACAAAGGAAAGTCTGAATCATGGGGAACCGTCCCGTCCCCCCCCCCCCCCCAAACCACAAGGAGGTAGTCACGAAATGAAACTTGTTGCTCATGATTATGAACAAATAAAAATAAGTAAACCAACGTCACACTACTTCCCCATACCCGTCAGATAATCGTTAAGTATACATCCGGAACCACCGAATCAAATGTGCTTCTTCCACCCCCACCACTACAAGTCTAAAAACCCCTTCCTCCCCACTTTTACTTCCTTTTCTAAATCAGAAGTCACAACTCGTGAACTGACTGCTTGTTGATACCAGAGTGTGAGTGGAGATCATCTTTCTGTAGCTACAGAACAATGCATCTCATCACCTCAAGAGTTTCCTTTCACAAGCAGTGAAAATCATCCTGAGCCGCCGCTTCCCTCTCACCCCAACCAATGTCTGAGTTTAACCTCCTTGCGCAATATGTAGCAGAGTCTTTCGTTTGCAGAAAATAAATCATAGCCACATAGGGATTAAGCAATCTGGCCAAGTCGCGTGCTTTACACCTGTCGTCTGGTAACACTTACTATCCTTCCTCCCAGGCTGCAAGCAAATCCACAGGTGCAGTCCTGAAAAACTCCCTTAGTAACTGATCTGAAGACTCCGCGGAGACCACAGGAAAACTAGGTTCTTTCTGAAAAAGCTTGTGCACATCATCCCTGTAGAATATTTGTACACTTATTACTAAACTACAAAGAAATACGTTTCCACAAATAAGTAAACCTGGTTACCTTGCATTATGGCCAAAAGACTGAACAAAGCCAAATAGCCCTTGGGATTGTTGCAGCATTGCAACACTTTGGGGGTGAATCGCCCCCAACCGCAAGGTCCTTCCTCAGCTTCAATGTCCAGGCGCTGCTGCTGCTGCTGGAGGGAATCCGGGGGTCCCTCCTGCCGCTTAAAGTCCCCCAGCTCATCGCTAAGAAAGGCGGGATTCTCGATGCCATCCTGAAAGGTGAAGACGGGGTTATCGATACCCTCTCTCATGATGCTCTACGAGGCGAAGCTCCCTCCCGGTGCTCTTTAACCACCGGTTCCTTCCATCCTCCAACCTGCCATTCACAGCTGGGCGGAGCAACGGGCTGCACGAGAAGCGGGGGCGTGGCCTTTCTTCCCCTCCCCCTTCGGCCCAGTGAGTGAGCCGGCCCGAAACTGGGCTAGTGCCGCCCTGGCCACGCCTACTTGCTGTGCGTGGTGCGGACTGGACGTGGGAGCTGGGGGAAATGCATAGAAGTTACTGAATGGCTCCGGTGCATGCAAAGTGAAGGCACCGTTCCTTGTTCCGCTCACGGTGGGGGTGAGGAGAAAAGGCTCTGAGAGCATCACTCAGCAGGCTCTCTTCTCACTTTCAAGGACAGCGACGCATCTTTTTGGTTGGAGGCAATGTGACCCATTTTGTTCCACTGGCTATGCTCACTTGTTTCGGAGCCACTTGTTTTAAAGGCGTTTTCCCCATTTGAGGGAGGGAACAGTGCTTAGTACATCTTGACCCAGCTTCTGGGATAGCTGATGGCAAATGTGAGTGACTGAGAGGGAAGGACACAATATTGTTCGACAAGTTGCAAATTTCCCACCCGGTGTTCAGTCAAAAGTGGTCCAAAGCATACATAAACTTTCTTTTTTTTAAGTGTCGTCAAGTCAATGCTGACGCCCTGCGTTTTCTTGGCAAGGTATGACCAGAAGTAGATTACTAAGCCTTTTTTTCCAAGGAAATGGATGGTAAAGTGACTTAACCAAGGACTACCAGTGGGAATCAAACCTTGTTCTCTTGGGTATTAGACTGTTCAATGAATATGCATGAGGTAGATCTGCATGCACTACTTCCATTGTATGCAGATCTATCTCATGCATATTCATTATGGATACCTTGAAAACCTGACTGGCCTAGGGGTCTCAGAGGACTGTGTTGAGAACCACTGATACATTTGCCTAATAAACTGTTTAACTTTAGCAGTTTGTTAACCCTGTGTCTGTGATGTGTCAGTGATCCCAAATAGATATATATTTATATATGTATAGTCTGTAGGTGCATTGCCAGAAACTAGGAGGCATGGGTTTTCTATTGATCTCTGTGTTCCTAGAAAGCACTACAGAAAAGCTTGTAGAATGTCATACTTATCCAGAGGCAAAAATGGATGTTTGCCCACTGGAAAACAAACATGGAGGTTGGGTTTAGTAGATTTCTGAGGAGAGTGGCCTGACATCACTCCTCCACATGCTGGGAGAGAAGAGATGGGAAGTTAGAAGGACCAGGTGACAGTGGAAGAGTGAATGGTTCCACCTGGGATTGCATAAACCTTTTGGACAAATTCGGAGCCAGTTGGCAACATTAATGAGGATTCAAAATGAACAGGGCTATTTCCCAAGCACACAGGCTAAAATCTCATAACTCATGAAATCATCTAACAAGCCATAGAAAGACATTTTATAGGGACATTAAAAAATGCCAGTATTTTTCTGGATACATCTCAGTACCTAACAAGGGCCACAATCTCATGGGAGGCCCCACCAGTGAGAGGCCCTAATAAACCCACACATGCCTTTCAACTGAAATCTCTTGTGGAGCAGCATTGGTATATCCAAACCATAAAATTATTAATATCTTATGGATTCCCCACCCTCAAGTGGAGGAATGGCCTAGTGGTTAGAACAGCCTAATACCCATGAGATCAGGGTTCAATTCCTACAGGTACTCCTTGTGACCTTGGGCAAGTCACTTTACCCTCCATTACCTTGGAAGAAAAGGTCAGGTACTCTACTTCCAGTCATACTTTGCCAAGAAAACCGAGGGGCTTGCTGGGTCACTGGGAGTCGGCATTGACTTCATGGCACTTAAATAGAAAATGGACCCCCAAAATGATTGCACACTACTAAGATGGAACCATATGGATTGCAAACATTTGATCAGAAGAAAAAATGAATAACATGCTATAATCAAGAGCTTTCTGAACACCACCACCAAAATTAAGCTTGATCTTGCATTTAATTGACAGTATGCATTCTTAGTCTGCTCACTTAAAATACCTTTTACGGAGGTCATGTGGTGCAATGCTTGAGTGAAGATGTGTGCTGTTTGAGCTCTGGGCCCCCCATATAAATCTTTGTTTTAGAACGATTCCCCTACTGCTGTGGTCACAAAACTAATTAGATATCTTGATGGTCAGCAGTGCTGTGCTCTAGTTGGATGTTTTCAAATTGGTAAAGAAAGATTGAGAGCGGCTGACCAAGGAGGTCAAGATGGCGGATGATCCCCCATCACCTACAAGTAGGGCTAAAACAGAGATGCTGGGCACAGAGTTTACCCGGACTGTGGTGACAGCTTTAGACCTAAAGTTTGATAAGATGTTTGACAAATTGGAGCAAGTTAGTCTTTTATAGAAATCGGCTAGCACATTGAGCAAGTAGAGCAGCACATTCTCAGTTGGAGGACTGTGGTGTGTGCATGAAGCAGGAGCATATGAGTCAGGCCAAGCTGCTCACCTTGTTGGAATCTAAGGTAGATAACCTCGAGAACCGGTTGTATCACAACAACTTGTGGCTTGTAGGGGTGCCAGAGTCGATGGAAGAGGCAGAGCTGGGGCCCTGACTAGAGATTTGGTTACCTTATGAGTTGGGCCTAACTTAGAGTCTTTGTTGTAGGTGGAGGGGGCATATAGACTGGGCCCTTGGAGAGTGGATACAATGAGGCCAGTGGTGGTAATACTAAGACTGTTCAATTTTAAACACAAGGTGGCCATTCTCAATGCCTATCACAAACATCGCGAACTCCAGTATGATAACAAGAAAGTACTACTCTTCCAAGATTTCCCATCATAATGGGAAAATAATGCAATTTAAGTCAGTGGCAGATGCTAAGGCCTTTCTATCAGGTTGATGAGTTTGCAACACCTTTTAAAATGACTATATACGGTGCATTGATCTTATAGAGTTATGTCAGGAATGCAACACCATGGGCACTGCAAAAGGCTCTCGGTTAGATATTATTGTTGTTATTACTGTTTCATCTGGTTGAGTTAACCTGAGCAGGAAGATGTTTTCTTGTTACCTAGTATGACAGAGCAAGAGACGTATACCATAGGGGAATATAGACAGAAAATGTTATTGTTACTCTTTAAGATGGAAGGCACTTAGACTGTGGGGACCTAAAGGAGGCAGGCTGCTTGACTGTTGACACTACTCATATCTGACCTGGACTGCATTGATATCTGGGGCCTGACAAGTGTATCTTGGGATCTCTGTGGGGCATGAGGCCCGACCTAGATATACAAGGCTCAGGTGAAGGTTTTAGCATTCTACCTGCATGAAGAGCATTGCATGGTGAACTGATGCTTTGGTAATTATGTGGGGCTGGATGATTTGATATGGGGTGCCTACATAAGTGCCTCATACATGCACTGTTGCTTTAGCAGGGAGGGGGTAAAAGGAAATTATTGGGTTGTTTTGGGAAGTGGGAGGATCCAAAGGAGGTCTTTTCTGTGAATTTTGCTGTCCACCTTTCTCAGCAAGAAGATTTGTTGGTGAGTGTGTAGGGTGGATGAAGGGGGTTGGGTGAATGTGTGGAAGGTTGAGTATTGCAGGGATGGAGTGGGCAGGGGAAGGACAGGATAATATTGAATTCTGAGTTATAGAACTGTATCCCTGATCCAGGCAAGTCCCTGTGAGGTGGAGGGAAGGAAGGAAAAGGTGGTACTGGTTGAATGTGAGGGTAAAGAAGCAGGAGGGATTAGAAAAGGGGAATGAGGGGGATGTGTGAGTGGTGTTAAAGTGAGTGTGATTGATAAATTCCAGGGAATGATTAAAGGGAAGGGAAGTATCCAGGCTAGAGAGGCCGGACAGGGTTATTTATTTTATTTATTTATTTAGACAGTTTTGTATACCACCTTACCCTTCAATCAAAGTGGTCACAACACAATTGGGGGATACATTTAACACGAGGGTATATGAGACACATACACCAATACTTGCTTGCTGGGAGCTCTCCTGAGATGCTCCTTGTGGGCAAGATTGGGCCAGTTTTGCTTAAGAAACCAACTATGTTTGGCAGACTACATCATGAAAATGCTTAAATTGTCACTCTTAGTATAGATGGCATTCATTCATTCCTCAATTATGAGAACCAAGTTCCTATCATTCTTAAAAAAAAGAAACTCACCTCATATTACAGGAACACCTGAAGTTGTAGCGAGCATGGGTGAGGAGGCCTTTAACATGAGACAGAGGAGGGTAACAATATTAATGTGAAAAGCGCTGGTATGTAAGTTGCATAAATTTATCCAGGATCCATCTTGAAGATATATTCTGATGCTGGGAGAGCTTTATGGAGTGAAACTGATGGTCGAGGACATATCTGCATGCAGTATCTACGTATCACCATGAATTCTTTTCACATTTGATGACTCAAATGGGAAACCATCCGGGATATGAAATCATTATTGGAGGGAACATTGGGCAAACCGTAGGTGCATTGTAAGCTGGGGAGATCACTTAGGGGCCGACCCGCTGACAAAGGGGTGGATATTCTGTTCCTTGAGAAGAGCAGTGCTCTCCAGAGCTCTCCCAAAAGGTGATTTTTGCTGAATTTGCTGCTTAACTGTGAGGTTTTCTTTATTTTTATTTATTTACATTCTCTTATATACCGCGCTATTCTGCATCAGTGCAGTTTACATTAAACAAACTGAAATTACATTGAACAGGGCATTATAACTTGGAGATAACTATTTTACAGGGAACATGGGCTATGGAGGGTTAAGTGGCTTGCCCAAGACCACAAGGAGCACCTGTGGGACTAGAAACCCCAGTCCTTCTGGCCCAAGGTTGCTGTCCTCTAGTGGGATTTGAACCCCCGGCCTTCCAGCCTGAAGTACCTTGCCCCAACCACTAGGCCACTCCTCCACTCCTATCTGTCTGTCTGTTTGTTCTATCTGTCTGTCTGTTTGTCTCCACGTATTTATTTATCTATTTGTCCTTATTGGTGGGTTCCCTTACCTACTCCATTGTGTGTGCCCACAGTTCAGGATCAGCCTACTGGCCAGAGACACTTAGGTTCCCACCCACCATACCCCTCACCCCACCTACCCCAGGGGCTACATTGTCTATATAGTGGCCACATACGTGCCATCTATCCTTCCTAACTTGGGTTAAAGCCCACATCTTCTTCATCTTTTCTTATTATTATTATTCCTCTTCTGGGACTGCTTAATCAACATGTTGTGTGTTCAGTGCAATAACTGTGGCACTTTCATTCCAAGACAAATCATTTGGAGCCTAAAAGCTTGTCCTATGTGCCTTAAGTCAGCTGCCATGCATGAAGAACTGACTCTACTAAGGAAAGAACTAGCTGTCATGCATAAAGAAGTGACTCTACTGAGGGAGGAACTGGCTGCAATGAAGCACACCTCTTCTAGGATACAAACTGAACATAGTCCACCACCACTCCCACAAAGAATCAAACACCCCAGGAACAAATGGATCACAGTGGGTTCTGGTAGATTGCAACCTGTAACGCAGAGACATCCTATACATCAAGAGATATCCCTGCACAATGCCTTCTCTGCCTTGGCTAATGAGGATGCCCAATCCAAATAAACTGAAGGGCTCGTAAATGAGTCAGACAATGCCCAATCTCCTGCTAAAGCACCAAATATGAAGAAAACCTCACCAAACAGAAAACTACTACTACTTGGAGATTCCATCATCAGAGGCACCAACTTGGGAACACAGTTCAAAGGAGAGAAAATAGTCATGTGCCTACCAGGCTCTTCAGCCAGCAGGAATACAAACCAAGTTGTTGAAATACTTAACGCAAAAAGTGAACACTCCAAACTTGATGTTGTTATCCACTTGGGCACAAATGACCTGGCTAGAAACAGTGCCTCTACAGTCCAAAATGACTTCCAATCTCAGGGAGAGAAACTCAAGCCCATTGTTAACACTGTTGCATTCTCAGAAGTTCTACCTGTTCTTGGTAAGGGGAAAAAAGGCTGCATCCCATTAACAGCTTTAATACATGGCTCCAGATCTGGTGCAAACAAGGAGGATTCAGATTTATTGGCGACTGGGGCAACAGATGGACCAAAAAGAGACTATACTGTGATGATGGACTACATCTCTCTCTCGCAGGGAAAAATTCAGACAGTATGTGAATATGCATTTAAACTAGGAAAAGGGGGTGACGGATGTGGAAGGTCAAGATCTGCATGCCACCCCCTGCAAAAGCCGAATAACATCAGAAACAGCCACACTTTTAAACCACGCATCAAAAACAAGTGGGAAGAAGTGGGCAGAACAAAATCAATGCAAAATACACACAAGCCAGGTAAAAGCTGGAAAGCAATGAGCACAAATGCTTGAAGCTTAGCCAACAAAATTCCGGACCTGGAAGCCCTAATGGTGGAAACAGATTTGGACATTGTGGCCATTACAGAAACATAGTTTAATGAATCGCATGATTGGGATATAGCCATAGTTGGCTATAATCTGTTCAGAAGAGACAGAGAAAATGGAAAAGGAGGAGGAGTAGCCTTGTATGTCAAAAGCAATATTAAAGCTACTGAAATGCAGGGGACATGAGGAAAAGAAGAAGCGCTCTGGATTGTGTTGGAAGGAGGAGATGGCACTATCATCCTATTGCTGTAGTATACAGACCTCCGACTCAAATTGAAGAGAGAGATAATGAATTGATTATAGATATTGCCAAGATAGCAACAAAGGGGAAAGCAATCATTTTGGGTGACTTTAATCTACCTGATGTGGATTGGATTACTCCTTCTGCACATCTGGAAAGAAGCAAAACAATTGTGGATGCTCTCCAAGATGCATTACTTAGACAAATGGTGATGGAACCAACCAAGGAAAGCTCAACGCTGGATTTAGTGCTCACCAACGGTGATAGCATGTCGAGTGTCTGTGTGAGTGCCCCTGTGAGCAACAGCGACCATCACACGGTGTGGTTTGAGATAAAAGCCATGGTACAGGCCAATCATAGCAAGCTCAAAGTCCTAAACTTCAAAAACACTGACTTCAATAAAATGGCCGAGTACTTAAAGGAGGAGATGATGGGGTAGAAGGAGATAAGGGAAGTGGAATTGCCATGGGCTAAACTAAAGGTGGCAATAAAAGGGGCAACAGATAAATATGTAAGAAAAGTAAATAAAAACAAGAGGAGAAGGAAACCTATTTGGTTTTCCAAAGAAGTGGCTGCTCAAATAAAGGCAAAAAACACAGCTTTCGCAAAATTCAAAAGCTTGCAAAAAGAAGAACACAGAAATGAATACAGGATCAAGCTCAAAGAGTCTAAAAGAGTAATAAGGATAGCAAAATCAAAGGCAGAGGAAAAGATGGCTAAAGATGTTAAGGGTGGCGACAAAACTTTCTTCAGGTATATTCGGGAAAGGAAGAAGATCAGAGTTGGAATTGCAGGACTCAGAAGTGCTGGGAAAGGACTCGTGGAAAGTGACATTGAAAAAACGAAATTGCTAAACAAATACTTCTGCTCTGTTTTTACTAAAGAAAATCCTGGAGATGGACCAGCTGGGACTCCCAAATATAAAAATGGGAATGAAGTAGATACCACACCATTCACAGAAGATGAGGTGTTAGAACAACTAGCTAAACTGAAAGTGGACAAAGCCATGGGACCAGATGGGTTACATCCCAGGATACTGAAAGAGCTCAGAGAGGTTCTTGGCAGGACCGTTAAAGGATGTCTTCAACAGATCCTTGGAAACAGGAGAGGTTCCTCAGGAATGGAGAATGGCTGATGTTGTACCTCTACACAAAAGTGGTGACAGGGTAGAAGTGTCAAACTACAGGCCTGTGAGCCTTACCTCGGTGGCGGGAAAAGTAATGGAGGCGCTCCTGAAAGAGCGAATAGTGAACTTTCTCAAAACCAACAGGTTGCAAGATCCAAGGCAACATGGTTTTTACCAAAGGACAGTCTTGCCAAACAAATCTGATTGAGTTCTTTGACTGGGTGACCAAGGAACTAGATCAGGGGCATGCAATGGATGTCATCTACCTGGATTTCAGCAAAGCCTTTGATACTGTTCCTCATAGGAGGCTTGTCAATAAACTCAGTAGTTTGGGGATGGGTCCCAAGATGGTAAACTGGATTAGAAATTGGTTGACTGACAAACAACAGAAGGTGATGGTACATGGAGCTCACTCGGATGAAAGGAAGGTGATTAGCGGGGTTCCCCAGGGTTCGGTCCTGGGCCCGGCACTGTTCAATGTATTTGTGAGTGATATTGCTGAAGGACTGAATGGAAAAGTCTGTCTTTTTGCAGATGATACAAAAATTTGCAACAGAGTGGACTCCCCCGAGGGAGTGGTTAACATGAGGAAAGATCTACAAAAGCTGGAAGAATGGTCTCATGTTTGGCAGCTACGATTTAATGTGAAAAGTGCAGTGTCATGCACTTGGGTAGCAGAAATCCAAGGGAAATGTATGTGATAGGGGGCGAGAGGTTGGTGTGCATGGTTCAGGAGAAAGACCTTGGTGTGATTATCTATGATGACCTCAAGGTGGCAAAACCATTGCGACAAGGCGGTGGCAAAAGCCAGGAGGATGTTGGGCTGCATACAAAGAGGGATTACCAGCAGAAGGGAAGAGGTACTTATGCCACTGTACAGGTCACTGGTGAGGCCTCACTTGGAATACTGTGTTCAGTTTTGGAGACCATATCTTGCAAAAGATGTAAAAAGACTGGAAACTGTTCAGAGGAAGGCAACCAAAATGATTTGGAGCCTGCGTCAGAAGCCTTATGAGAAGAGACTTGAAGACCTAAATATGTACACTTTGGAGGAGAGGAGGGACAGGGGAGATATGATTCAGACCTTTAAATACTTAAAGAGAAATGATGGACAAACAAACCTCTTCCAAAGACGGGGAAGCTGTAAAAGTAGAGGGCATAACATGAAGCTGCAAGGTGGTAAATTGAAAGACAATGTCAGGAAATATTTTTCACTGAAAGGGTGGTGGATGCTTGGAATGCCCTCCCGATGGAAGTGGTGGGGGCAAACATGGTGACGGAATTCGAAACGGCATGGGACAAACACAGTGGGTCCCTTTACAGCAACAGGATAAAAACAAAATAAACGGTGCCATCTAACTTCTGAACCATCTAACCTCTCAACAAATAGGGGTGTCCTACATGGATCACTGGGTTCACCCCTAAACAAAGACATGAGGAGGGGTGGCCTGCACAGAGCGACAGGTGCACCTACTCTTGCCATCTTGCTGGGCAGACTAGATGGACCATGCTGGTCTTTATCTGCCGTCATTTACTATGTTACTATGTTACATTCTCCTGCAGCATCTAGAGCTCTGGATGCCTAGAGGCCATAACACTCCATAGATATGGCTGGTACTATGCAACTTTGAATTGCCTGACAGATATTGGAGTCCAACAAAAAATGATTTTCAGCTATTCTGGGCTCCATAATTAATGGTGTCTTGTACTGTATGTGGTGACCCCTTATTAATTGATCACACTTATTATTTTTGTAGTATTAGAGAGAGTTTAGCTGATGATTTTAGGGAACGTCCAGGTTTTCATGAAATGTATTTGAAAAGATAGATTTTGTGGCCTTTTTTTAATGAAAAGTCGCATTTCTGACCTGATGGAGCTACCTGGAGGAATGGTGGTAAAATGGGAAACTGAAGAGCAAGTCCAGGGATCTCTGCTCATAAAATGGAGAGACCACCTTTAAGAAATACAACACTTGTCTGTTTCTGTTTTCCTTTCCTTATGGCTGAATCAGCAAAGGCATAATGCAGGTAATTTAATGAAATTATTAATGCGTATATATGGCAGTTTACATGCATTAATGCTGTTACTACTCCTACTGATCATTTGTATAGCACTACAAGACATACGCAGCACTGTACAGGCACATATCAAAGACAGTTCTTGCTCACCAGAGCTTACAATCTAGTCAAGACAGATAACACAACATCTGAGAACACGGATACATCTAGAGGAAGGAGACTAAGCTGATCAGGATCCAAAAGTGGCCTCAAAGAGGTGAGTTTTCAGCCTTGATTTGAAAAGGGCCAGAGATGAAGCCTGATGTACAGACTCAAGTAGTTTGTTCCAGGCATAAGGAGCAGCAAGGTGAAAGGATCGAAGTCTGGAGTTGGCAGTAGAAGAGAAGGGCACAGATAGAAGCGATTTGCCAGAAGAGCAGAGTTCCCGAGGAGGGGTATAGGAAGAGGTAAGAGAGGAAAGGAGTGAGGAGCAGCAGAATGAGTGCACTTATAGGTCAGTAGGAGAAGTTTCAACTGGATACAGAAGCAGATAGGGAGCCAGTGAAGCGATTTGAGAAGAGGGGTTATGTGAGCATTTTGAGACAGATGGAAGATAAGCCACGCAGCTGAGTTTTGAATAGAATGAAGGGGAGAGAGATGATTGAGAGGGAGACCAGCAAGGAAGAGGTTGCATTAGTCTAGATGGGAGGTGACTAAAGAGTGGATTAGCAGTGTGTTCAGAAAGGAAGGGGCAAATTTTGTTGATGTTATAGAGAAAGAAACAACAGGTTTTAGTTATCAGTTGGATGTGTGTGGAGAAAGAGAGGGAGGAGTCAAAGACAACTCCAAGGTTGCAAGCCAAGGAAACAGGGAGTAGTAGAGCATTATCCACAGAGAATGAGAAAGTAGGAAGGTGGGAGGTTGGTTTAGGAAGAAAATAAGATGCTCGGTTTCAGCCATGTTCAATTTCACATGGCAGCGAGACATCTAGGTAGTAGTATTAGATAGGCAGGCAGAGATCCGGACCTGGATTGCCAGTGAGATTTCAGGTGTAGAGAGGTAGATCTGAGTGTCATCAGCGTAAAGATGTAACTGAAAACCATGGGATGGGATGAGTGCACCAAGGCATAGAGAGAGAAAAGGTGTGAGCCCAAGACAGACCCCTGGGGTACACCAACTGAGAGTGGGATAGCAGTAGAGGAGGATCCACCAGAACAAACACTGAAAGTGCAATGAGAGAGATAAGAAAAGAACGAACATAGCACAGTCCTTAAAACAAGTGAGGACAAGGAATTAATGACAAGGTGGTGGTCAACTGTGTCAAAAGCAGCAGAAAGTTCAAGAAGGATGAGGATCAAGTAAAGGTCATTGGATTTTGCCAGGAACAGGTCACTTAAGACTTAGACAAGAGCCATTTTAGTAGAATGTAAAGGACAAAAGCCAGATTGCAACGGATCCAGAAGGGCTTGGGAGGAGAGAAAGTCAAGGCAACAGCAGTGAACCGCATGATCAAGTAGTTTAGAAACAAAGGGGAGGAGTGAGATGGGTCAATAATTGGAAGGACAGTTAGGGTCTAGTGAGGATTTCTTGAGGAGAGATGTGGCCACTGTATGCTTGAAGGCTGCAGGAACAGTTGCAGTGGAGAGCAATAGGTTGAGAATATGAGAGATTTGGCAGGGATGACAGTGGAGGAGTGGAGCAGAGGAGAAGAGCAGGTGATGAGTTTAGAGGAGGAAAGAAGATGTGTGGTTTCCTCCTCAAAGATCTTAGAAAAGGAAGAAAGGGTAGCAGAGGTTGAGGGAAAGAGTTGGGAGTGAAGAGGGGGAAGAAGGGATGGAGGTGATCTCGTGGGGAATTGGAGTTAATCTTGTGGATTTTGTCATGGAAATAGTCCGCCAACGTTTGCGCAGAAAGGCCATTGTAAAAGTGCACCTGTTGACATGAAGACATGTTCTTTCCTGGTTTGCATGGCTGGAGGCACGGCCTGAATGGAATATGGGTGGAGTTTACAAGTACCTACGTTGATTCTAAAATACTTTACTTGCATACTCGCAAACTCTACATGGATTCATTTACACCTGCTATAGTCCAGGTGTAAATGCCGATGCTAAATTTAAGATGCAATCTCTGCCATATGCACACAATCCTTTAGAGGTTTACAACAAAACAGATGAGCATTTGCTTGCAGGAGGACTTTGTGAGACTGGGAGACATGGCATCCAAATGGCAAATGAACTGATTGTTTACTCTTTCAAAAAATACAAGGACTAGGGGACACACCATGAAGCTACAAAGTAGTATATTTAAAACAGATAGGACAAAATATTTCTCTTAACATACAATAAGACTTTGGAACTCATTGTCAGCAGATGTCGTAAAAGCAGGATTTAAAAAAGGTTTTAAAAAAGGATTTAAAAAAGGTTTGGACAAATTCCTGGAGGAAAAGTCCATAAAAATTTATTTAGGTAGTGCAAGAGAAAACCACTGCTTATCCCTGGTGGTAAGTAGCATGGAACTGGCTACTTTTGGGATATGTCAGTTACTTGTGACCTTAATTGGCCACTGATGGAAACAGGATATTGGGCTTGATGGACTTTTGGTCTGACCTAGTATGGCAGTTCTTATGTTTTATATTCTTATGTTAAGATTTTGTAAATACAAGTAGGTACCTATTTGTCTTTTTAAAATAGGTGAATCTTGACTGTCTCAACCTAGGTGCCCTGTTATAAAAATTATCCTCCACATGTGAGCAGTAACACAGCTGTGAAGGCTTCAAACCATTCTGCTGAACATACACTTACCTTTCAATATTTTATGTTTAAGTCTTAAAATCATAGAGCAGAGAAAGAGGTTAGAAACAGGAAGGAAAAGTTTGTTTAAGACTCTTATTAGGTGCATTTCACTCAAGCAATAGCACCTGTTGGGGAGGGTTCATCCATCCATCTGTCTGTTTATCCATCCGTCTATCCATATGCATGGGTTTGTTTGCACTTGTACAAATAAAGTTATGTGTTCCCATATAGGCAAGAAGAGCCACTGCAGCATCTACTGGCATGGATTCAATTCCCACAAGCACAAGAAGTGGTGAAAGGGCCGCAGCAGCAAAGATATGTAGCATCTGTTGGCAAGGGTTGAGCCACAGGGTAGTTCTCATTTGCCTCCAGAACAGAAACCATGGCAATAATGAAGGATGCTATAAAGAAGATTAGAAAGAGGTGGGAGGAAAGGGGTGGGAGGGAAGGACAGAGGAGTAAAAAGAAGGGGAGGATAACAAGATTGAAAGGAAGGGGGAGGAGAGTGAAAGGGGAGAAGGGGTAGGTGAGGGGAGGGGTCCTTATATACCCCCACCCCCACATGTTATTCCTCACCCATATAGACTCTTCACACATGTACACACTCCTCGCCCCCCACAAACATACACCCTTCACACCACCCCTCATACCCACAAAGACCCCTCACTCCACACTTCATGCCCACATATACCCATCCCTCATAATCATTCATGCACACACACCCCACCCCCACCCTCACACATACACACCTCACCCCCCCCCCCACATAGATCCCTTATGAAAATTTCTGCACACCTCATCCCAACCCTTCACATCCCCCTCTTCCCCACACACTCCCCTCATCCCCACCCCTCTCAAACATGTGCACAACCCCACCCACCCACCCTTATTCTTTAAAGTTAGACACAATTATGCAGCTAATACCACTTAAACGCCTATCCCATACAGGCTCCCATGCACACAGTCCAATATTTGTGCCATCCTTATGGGACACATTTTAGCATTTCTCTTCCCACTGATTGCCCTGCCAAGAAATGCATATTTATTTTGGATACATAGGGCCCGATTCCATCCCGCACATAGATCCCCTCTGTGTATCCGGTCTGAACCAGATACACAAAGAAGATTGCGATTCTGATCCCGCGGGGCACGTCTAGCCCCACAGGATCAGAATCATGAACAGTCATGTATGTGCAGGCCGAGACTGCGATTCAGTCCAGACTGCATGTAAATGAAAAACCCAGCTAACTCAGTCAGGGCTTTTAAATAGAGCTGCGATGCCAGCCACCTGAAAAAGGGGTTTATTCCCTGTAGCCTGACCCCCGATCTGGCCTTTATACATGACAGGAATGTTACCTGTATCTGCGGTGTCTTCATTATCACTACCACCAATGTTAGCCCTAGTGCGGAGGCTACAGGTGGGCACCATTTTATCCTGGGCAACGTGCGGCCAGTATGTATTTTTTTCTTTCCTACCATACTTCAATTGTAGTGTCACCTGACTGGGATTTGGTATAGAATTTGTACAACCGGGTCACCACGTGAAAGCACCCAGTAAGACTTGGGGAGGGAACTATATTCTTTCCCCCTAAGAGATGCATAGCAATTCGCCAACACCAGCTAGTGAATTTTATGCTGCACTTCTCTTTGACCCTCCTTTATAAAATAATTGATTATTTTTCTTGCCTAAAATTATAGTATAGGACACATATACTAAGGATTTTCCCATAGGGATAAAATGAGAAAAACCCTTTAGTAGATCAGCTAGATTGTGTTTAGAACACGCCTTAAACTCTCTAAGGGAAAGCCATCCCGCCCTGCCCTCCACCTTCACTAATATTAGGTCGTGGGAATATCTTCCACCCATAATCCAGGCTTTGTCCCAGCTCTGTACTACTTCCACATTGTACCCCTGGAAGTGATTGCCTCAACTTCAGAAAAACACCAAGGTTGTAGAATCATCAGCTGTTTTTCTGCTATAGAGATCATGCAGGGCAGTGATTCTCAGTCCAACCTCTGAGACCCACCTGGCCAGTCTTGTTTTCAAAATATTAGCCATGAATATGCACCAGATACTGTATGTTTTCATATGACAGAGTCAATTCATCCAAACATATACTAGGCATATTCATTGGACATATCCTATGAAGCAAAATGGTCAAATTGATCCCAAATACCAAATTAGGAAACAATGATGTAGGAATTTCACCCCTTCTTCCTCTACCTTTCTACCTCAAGCTGATAGAAAGAAGTAAGAAAATATTATGGATGACCTTTCAACGTCTCAAAATAGTTCACACCATTAAAAAATACAATACAATTTCAACATTAAAATGCAATAAAATATTAACAAAATTTTTTATACATAATAACCTGGATATAACCCAATGGCCATTATCACATAGAAAGTATCACTTGTCAAAATCCAGTCAAATAACTGAACAAAATAACTAATCACTCTCTCTTTCCTACTCATTAATGAGCCAAAAATGTTAGGTGTATGCATTGAAAATGCTTAGGTTTCATTTTGTCTTTCATTAAATATTGGTTTTGTTCATTCCATTTTATTGTATTTAACAAAACATTTAAAAAAATAAAAACAAAAGGAAATATTGTGAGTCTGAGCCATACTGCACTCCTCCTGACCTCAAAATAAAATACAAGCCCCTCCCCCATGCCTTCCTCGTCCTCTCTAGGACCCTCTCCTATGTTTACTCCATCCATAGATTCTTTAGAGACAAGAGCAATCCCCAGTTGCTCCTTCCTCATTGGTCCCGTTTTCTAGAATGACAGCAGCCAAGCCAAGGCTGGCACTCCTTTGAGTAATTTCCTGTCATCCACGTATAAAGGTTTGTGGCCAAGCTTTTGATGTGAAAATATGACAACCTATGAGATTCAGAGATATGTTTGTTAAATGGCATTAGGCTTTTTCAGTTAATGCTGGGCGTTCGTGCAAATAGTGCCACATTAGCTATAAAGCTGATCTCTTCACTAGTGACGTCTTTAGATGGTGGCAAACCAGGCAGCTAACGGGCTTCCCAAAATTTTGCAGCAATATTTTGTGGGGTTATTTTCTTTTTGGAAATAAGTGAAACTATTTGCATTTTCAACCAATATCAACTATTCAATACTCATTTGATAAATTCCATTATTTTTCAATTTATTTCTAATTTCACTCAATGGACCCATCATATTTCACAGAAGATACACAAAATATTCTAGTCTCACAAATTCCTTACTTATTTAATCATCAGTCCATTATTGTTAGTCCATTGACGTATATTTCTATTTTTATATGCTTAACATTAACACTTTTTACTTATCTTATAAAATTAATTCTTATTATGATTGATGCTTCACCCCTCTCTGACCTGAATTCATGTTTTGTGACCAGAATCAGAAATAAAGGGATTACTGCCGAATTTCACAAATTTTCATGTACCTAAAGATACTTCTATGAAAATTGATTACATTTTTGTTTCTAATCTTCTCAGTTATCACCTTTATCTGTAAAACTGTCACCGAACAATAGTGTGTCAAACCATATTCATCTTAATCCTTTTTCCTCACTTCATCCACATAAATCACCTTCCTTGATATTTAAACATGATCAAGTGACATGAATTTCCAATCGGACATCCAAACTAATACCACCAAATGGTGTAAGTGTATTTAAATTAAAAATCCAGACTTGTTCCCATTGGTTCCAAATGTCATCTTGATTGCCATCTCTTAATCTGGATGGCCCCCAATCTCACTCTATTACAGTTCTGAAATGGCATGTTTATGTTCCACAAAATGTCCTATACTGTTTATTTGGTCATATGCGGTATACTGCCATTACCTCAAAAGTTTTGGAAATGTGATGGTTTACAAACCATATTAAGACAAGATGGCCATCAGACATAAATCAATTAGAAGGAAAATCCAATAAGGTTAAATTTTACACACAGGATGGACACGAGGACTTGGGGTTGAATGGAACAGCAATATAATCCATTAACCATGCAAATTAATATAGGTGAAGAAACGTGATGAATTGTGGAAAAGGAAGCCCAGTCCAGTCACTATAGGTTATGTTGACTAAGCTGGGCTAACAGTTAGTGCATGTCATTCGTAACTACTGTAGGTCTTATGTTATTCAATGGGACCTAGTTACAAATAGCATGCATTAGCCATTAGCCGAGCTTAGTAAACATACCCCTATGTAGTAAAGTATTCACTGAGGGGTTACAGAGATACTATGCAGTAAGATATTTTCCAAAGGAATTTTGAAACAGCCATGTTTTGAGAAGATTTTTAAATGTTTTTTTGTGAGAGCTCTCTACTTGGAATTCAAAGGGGAGAGCATTCCACAATGTTGGGGCCCAGTAGTCAAAAGTGGAGTTCCGAATCCATTCAAATCGGAGTTTATGGTAAGAATCTGAAGAATGCAAAGTAAAGTAGTTTGACTGTAATATTCTGGATAATTTGAAGACATTTTATAGCATATTGTGACAGGCCCGTTAAGAGAGCATTACAATACAGTAATCCAGTTGGTTCATTACAAAAGAATGTAACAGTATCTTCAGTGATATCTTGATTCCATATCACTGAAGATACTGTTACATTCTTTTGTAATGAACCAATTGGATTACTGTATTGTAATGCTCTCTTAACAGGGCTGTCACAATATGCTATAAAATGTCTTCAAATTATCCAGAATAGTACAGTCAAACTACTTTACCATGCCAAATGCTCAGATCGCATCACATCTTTACTAGTAGAGCAACACTGGCTCCCTGTTCTAAGGAAAATAAAATACAGAATCTTCATGCTCCCTCTACACTGGATACCTGCTATATTGCTTGCCATTTATTATTCCCTACTGCCCACAATGAACCTTGCGTTCTTCAGATTCTTACCGTAAACTCCGATTTGAATGGATTCAGAACTCCACTTTTGACTACTGGGCCCCAACATTGTGGAATGCTCTCCCCTTTCAATTCCAAGTATAATAGATTTTATGAGTCTTAAGGCAAAAAATGATTTTTATATCAACATGGACATTTGGGATTCTTGCAGTGCAGTTGGGGTGGTTGGGTGGGTGGAGCTATAATATATGGTTTTGTTTTTATGTACTTATTTTAATGTGTGGAATTTTGTATCATTTATTGTAATCCTTCTTGTACTGAATTTTATTTACCTAAACAAAATATAAATGTCATGTTAAATTAAAATTAAATTCGGTCATTCATTCATTCATACTTTATTTATCTGCCCTTCTAAACAGAGATCCAGAGCAGAGTACAAGAACATAGCAAATATGATACAAGCAATATCATCTAACAGAGTAAAAACTTAGAATACCTTTATCTTTATTTCCCTGCATAAGGTTAGACTACTACGTAATCATGGAACCTGCTTTAATCTCTTTTATTTCACATTGTCTTGCAAGAAAATAAATGCCCTGCCAAGGCAAAGTTTGCTCATAAAATCTGTGAAGGTCCAAGCCTCTTTCACAAAACTCATAATTTATATGATAGTGCAGAGATAATCTTTAAGATAACAGAGCACGCCATACTGCAACAATATTGAAATTAATTCAAAGATGTTTGTATATGAACACTCCTTTAATAGAACAACATTGCTGAAACAGTTGGTCAACATGAATCAAGCTTTTATGTGCTTCCTTGTGAATGGTTGAGCCAGGCATTCATTCACTTTGGTGTTTCCTTTTTTAGTACATTTTCAATTTTATTTGCAGGGTGGAGGAGTAGCCTAGTGGTTAGAGCAACTTCCTAGTACCTAGAAGATCAAGGGTTCAATTCCCACTGGCACTCCTTGTGACTTTGGGCAAGTCACTTTACCCTCCATTGCCTCAGAAGAAAAGGCTGGCAATCTACTTCCAGTGATACATTGCCAAGAAAACCCAGAGGTAGCTGGGTCACTATAAGTCATGATGGCACTAAAAAAAAAAAAGATCTAGTAAAATGTATAGCAATCATGTTTCCTTAAAAAGGAGTAAACAAAGCTTCATTTCAACATTTTCCTTGTGCCAGAATTTAGCATAAACACTCCTTACCTTTCCACATACCCTTTTCAGAACTAGAAAATCAGGAACTTCCACTTTGATCTTCTTTGGAAGACACTGTAGTTTGTTTTTAAACAATCGGTAGCACAGGAATTTGCCATGTTAGATAGTCAGCAATTGTTTTATGTCTTGAAAACTTGGTGAAATGGTCACCTTCTCAACAGATTCATCAAGGACTGGAAGGCCAAACTTCTGATGTGAAAATAGAGCAACTTATGAGATTCAGAGGTTTGTTTATTAGTGCACATTAGGCTTTTACAGGTAATGCCGGGCGTTAGTGCAAAAAAGCACCACATTAGCTGCAAAAGCTGCACATTATCTGTGTTGGGGCGTCCACAGCATTTCCCCAGCAGGTAACACAGCAAAAATACTGAGATCGTGGCACGGCAGCATCAAGATGCAGCTAATGCCAACCACTGAGGTGGTTAGCTGCATCTGCAATGTCTGCAAAATGAGTGGTTATCACGCACTGCCGACACTTGTGGTAACCACTCGTGGCAGGCATGCCCATACTCCGCCCACACTCTGCCCATGCACACTGCTAATGCACTGTATGCAGATAGCACAGGAAATTTTATGTGCTATCTGCATTTGGCCCGCGTTATGTATTACCGTGACGTGCTTTTCCAGCGTTATCCCCATGTTAATAGCTAGCATGGCTTTAGTAAACATGCCCTTCACTGTTTTTACAGCTTTTGGGAGGTTGAAAATGTTGAACAAAAATAAAATAAAAGTCTGGTGAGCATTTCATATTTTGCTTGCTTTAGGGTTGATTCAATGATTTCACATTGCACATTGCAGTGACAAAAAGACAAACCAAACACAATTCAAACTCCCACACTAGTGCAAAGGAAACACACGAAACAACAAATTCTTCAAAGCATATAACAATAGAGCTCATAAACGCCAGATCCATATGCAACAAGATACACACAATAGCAGACCACATAGAAGACCATTAGCCAGACATACTTTGCATAACAGAGACATGGCTCAATCCCACCGACAATGTACTACTGAATCAATTGGTACCAGTCACATACACAGCATACAACTGCCCACACACCGAAAAGCGTGGAGGAGTCTTGATAATTGCAAAAAAGAACCTAAGGTTCAAAGCTCAGAGTTTCACTGACACACAACAAGGTAACACAATCAGCATCATGAACAAACACATGGCACTCTGCCTAACCTATAGAGCACCCAGAGCCTCACCCGACGAACTAGCCTCAATGCTCGAAGCAGTATGCGCTATCACTGCAACTAACAAACCCACGCTACTGCTAGGAGACTTCAACCTCAAGTCCACCAACACCAAAGATGCAGAAGCTTTCCTTCAAGCAATGACCTCAATTCAGTTCACGCAAATAGTCGATGCCCCAACGCACAGACACGGATCATCCCCAGACCTCATCTTCGCAACCAACTACCTAACCTCGAGAGGTCTAATATCAACACCCACCATCACCCCAGTTCCATGGTCAGACCACTACATAATTGAGATAAAGATGCTACTACAAGAAGACAATCTAAACGAACACTCAGACAACACACCCACACAAAGACGATTCAAGAACTTCGACAGAGACACGTTCCTACAGGACACGATACAACAACTGACCATAGAAACAGATGACCTGGAGGCTCAAATCACCAACTGGAACAGCACTCTATCTAACGCCGCCAAAGCAACAGATGCCAGACCCAAGAAACACCGTCACAACAAGATACAACACAAGCCGTGGTATTCAAAAACCATAAGACAAGAAAAGAGGGAACTCAGAAAGATAGAACGGAGATGGAGAAAAACCAAGGCATCTGAAAACCAGCAACTATACCTAACAAAGCAAAAACAATACAATGAACACATCAACCAATCAAAGAGAGAATACCAAACAAACATGATAAATACCTCCATAAACAAACCCAGAGAGCTATTCGAAGTGGTGAAAATCCTCACAAAAGAGCAAAGGACAGAAGATGAAGTACAAATAGACCCGCAAAAATTTGCTGACTATCAAGGAAAAATTTCACTCTGCAGAACAAACAAGACCCAGCGCACCAACTCAGTTTAACTCACACCCTAAGACCTGGGACACATTCTGCTCACCATCAACAGAGCAGCTCTCCCACATCATCTCTACAATCAACACAAGCACCGCTCCTACAAACCCTTGCCCAGTGTCATGGATCAAAGCCACCAAATCAAGCTTCATCCACATCATACACAACATGGTGCACAACTCCCTCACTCAAGGATTCATGCCAGATCAACTAAAGCTAGCCACAGTGAGACCGATCCCAAAGAAAACAACTCTAGACAAGAACAACCCAGCAGCATACCGACCAATATCCAGCATACCCTTTCTGGCAAAAATCATCGAAAAAACAGTACAACACCAACTACAAAACACATTGACAACCACGCACCACTGGATGACAACCAACACGGCTTTCGCCCCAACCATGGAGTCGAAACATTACTGATTTACCTCTTCGACAGCATCCTCCGAATCATAGACAGCACCAATAAAGGAGTCTTAATGATCTTCATTGACATCTCTTCAGCATTCGACACAGTAGACCACAAAACTCTCCTGGAAAGACTAAAAAACATTGGGCTACATGGTCCCACCTTAAAATGGTTCCACTCATACCTAACCGACAGGCAGATACAGGTCAAAGTAGGCCACAACACCTCTCGACCCATAAAAGTCCTCCAAGGAGTACCACAAGGATCCGGCCTCTCAGCACTACTGTTTGACATCTACATCCAGCCAATATGCGACATCCTGAAAAAGAACAGCATTCAATATACAATCTATGCAGATGATATCATGATATACACACCTATCTCAGTTGACAACCCGGACTACTCTAAAATAACAAACTGCCTCACACAAATGATGGTGTCAAAACAACAACCTCGCAATCAACTACAGCAAGACTGAGGCACTAATCATCACTCGCAACCCAGACCATCCACCCACCGGACATCAAGATACAAAACACAAACATACCAATAAAATCGGAAGTAAAATACCTCGGAGTGACCCTGGACAACAAACTGAATCTCAAGCCACACGTAAGCAAAACAATCAAAAATGCATACTTTAGGATGAGAATCATCAGAAGACTTAAACCCCTCCTCGCCACTGAGCACTTCTGTACTGTATGCCAAGCACTAATAACCCCCTTACTGGACTTCTGCAACCCAATCTACCTTGGACTAGCAAAACAAACACTCAAACCACTACAACTGGCACAAAACACGGCGGCCTGCATAATATCTGGATCAACAAGACATGAACACATTACACCTGTTCTGAAAGACCTACACTGGCTCCCAATCAGTGCACGCATCAAATACAAAACAATCATAAACATATTTAAGATCAAACAACACACTTCAGCCAACAGCCTGCACACCCTCATACAACCAGACACCAGCGCATGCCCAAGAAGAAAAGGTACCTCCAACCGAGTTAACACCCCTAGAGACTTCAGAAAAATATGCAAAGACACCACAGAAAGAGCACTCTCCATGGCTGCCCCAACAATCTGGAACACCCTCCCAGACGAGCTGAGATCGACGACGGACCTCAAAGACTTTCGCAAACAGCTGAAGACAACACTGTTCATGGAACACTATGGACACATCACATGATCTTACTACCAGGAACTACCAACATACCCCCCTCCAACCCCCTGATAAGAGACTGTATAATGGCACATGATGTTGCTTAACACTCAATGTATAGAAGAATGTATTATAGTACATGATGTATCATAGCGCACAATGTACATAGTTCAACCTAATCAAACACACTACAACATCTTACACACAAATCACGATATAACCTTCACTGCATGAAAAACACGTTCACTCCTTTTGATTGTTTTGCTGTGATACCGCCTTCATTGTAGGATAAGGCGGTATAGAAATACTGTTAAATAAATAAACATCAGTGCACTTGGCAGAACAAAAAGTTCATTGAGAAAGCAATAATCCAAGAAAAATAAAAGCTTCACTTTTGCTATTTTTCCTTTTGCAATAAAATTATTGCCTGCTGTGTATGTAGTATTGTAGTCTAAGTTGTCCTGTCCACAGCTGCACTGCTTTAGAATTTCTAATGATGGGCAGTCATTGACTTCTAGAATTGACTGATCACCTGAATCCCATTAAATAGTTGGTCCATACATGGATTGTTTTATGTTCTAATACTTTTCATGATGGCAGCAAGAAGCTCTTGTGGTACTTGAGATTTCCAGACCCTCAAGATGCCTTCTTTACATCCTTCCTTCAGAGCACTCCTGGGCAGCTCACAGCTTTTATACTGCAGCAACTTTCTGCTTTACTTCTTTCACTGCACTACGTCTTTGAGTAAGTCTGCTGTAAGTATTGTGTGCCAGTCAATGTGCTTATCGGGCCTTCCTCCAGCGGCTGCACATAAAACACTGCTATCCATGCAGCACCTGGAAATGGACAAGCCGGAGCATGTCTCTCACAGCTGCCAAGTACCCCATAGTATCTAGGCCATCACCATCAGCTGGTTCAAAGCTCACGGGTTGGCATCTTTCCCCTTTCTCTGGATAACACTGTACTCCTCCCTAATTCCTCAGCTCACAACCTAGGCATCTTCTTTGTTTCTTCTCTCTCTGTCTCTGCAACAACCAACAGATAGATAAAATCTGTTGTTTCTTTCTCTATGACATCAACAAAATTCACCCCTTCCTTTCTGAATACACTAAGACCCTTATTCACTCTCTAGTCACCTCCCATCTAGACTATTGCAACCTGCTCCTTACTAGTCTCCCTCTGCATCATCTGTCATCCCTTCAGTCTGTTCAAAACTCAGCTGAACAGTTTATATTCTAACTTTCTCGCTATGCTCACATAAACCCACTTCTCAAGTCACTTCATTGGCTCCCTGTCTGTTTCCACATTCAGTTCAAACGTCTCTTAGTAACCTATAAGTGCATTCAGTCAGCAGCTTCTCAGTGCCTTTTCCCTCTAATCTCTCCCTACACCTCTCCTCGGGAACTCCGCTCTTCTGGCAGATCCCTTTTATCTGTGCCCTTTTCTACCACTGCCAACTCCAGACTTTGTTCATTCCACCTTGCTGGTCCATATGCCTGGAACAAACTTCCCAAGTCGGTATGTCAGGCTCCATCTCTGGTCCTATTCAAATCCAGGCTAAAACCCCACCTTTTCAAGACTACTTTTGGATCCTGATTCCTTCATTCTCCTCTATATTCCCTTAGATGTACCCTTGTCCCTAGTTGTTCTATTGTCTGTCTTGATTAGATCGTATGCTCTGATGAGCAGGGATTGTCTCTTATATGTATATGTACAGTGCTGCATATGCCTTTTAGAGCTACCTCCAAACTTGGAACAATCATAGATCATCTCTGCATGTCTAATTGCAAGGACTCAATCAATTCAGCAGAGACGGAGCTAGCTATAATCCATATCTTACACATTGCTGACAACCCTGTATAAACAGCTCTCATTAGACTGATACTGTCTTCAGACTTACTCTGTTACATCACATTACTACTGCTCCTTAATCAGACGGTTTACACTGTTACTTTACAATTGTGCTGCCTTTTTCTGACTGTTCCGTATGCTTGTTCCACTGTATTGATTGCTCTGCCTCTATATGCTTTATGTAAAATCGCATGATAACTGGTCCCTTCTGAAGTAATACCTAGAGATCTTTTACCCTCCCCATTTCATTGCTAATCACACTATAATTCAAATTCTTCCAGCATAAACCTTACTTAGCTAGCCCTCTTTACTCTGCTACCTAAATAATGTTGAAAACCAATATTTCTTAGGTTTGTTCCTCTCATCCCCCTGATAAAGCAGTACTAAGTACATCACACCCACTTATAAAAATGGAAATCAGGCATAACCTAGTTTGTGCTCTTCACTACTACTGTTGCTCACAACGATATCCAACACCCTTCTGACTCACCAGGAACCGCTCTGTTTCTGCCCCATACCCATTATACACCATCAGCACAAACACAACTAGTTTTTCCACAGACACGCATACATCAGAGGAAACCAATCATACAGAAATAAACCACATCACAGACTAATCTACATCAACCCACTCCCTACTAACCAATTCACCAAGCACATAGCTAACCATAATCCCATTAAAATGCATACTAATAAATACAAGATCCATAAGAAATAAGATCCCAGTAATTCTAGACATCTTAATAGATGAATCTCCAGATTTACTCTGTATCACAGAAACCTGGCTTATCAAAACGGACACAGTCCTTCTTAATCAGCTAAACACAAATGGCTACAATCTCTTCAACTGCCCTAGAGACTCCAAAAGAGGAGGTGGTGTCCTTATATTAAGCATAACAGAACTGAATGCTGCTGCTAGTATCCATAGCAATTGTGATGGGATAGACATACTCAAAATTGAAAATAAAAACCTAGTGCTTTGTCTCCTCTACAGACCCCCTACTAACGACCACCTTAACCTTACATTGATCTTAGAATCGGCCTGCATATCCCCTACAAGCAAACCACATATCATCCTAGGAGACTTTAACCTAGCTTCATTCCCCTTTATCCAGGCCACGTCTTTTTTTGGAATTCATGGAAGACATGGGTTTTCAACAAATAATAAACAATCACACCCATATCAAAGGTAATATTCTTGACCTGGTACTCTTCCCAAAAACCTTCACAGAACACCCTAACTATGCCCCCCCCCCCCCATCATCACAGGTCCCATGGTCTGACCACTTCATCCTACATCCCCCAATCTCCACTACCATCCACAAGCCATCTTACGCATCTCACCAAACTGCTCTATTCAGGCACTTTGACAAAGATGCCTTCCTGAATGACATAATACCCCAACTTACTACTTCCAACTGATCTTAATGAATCAATAAAGAACTGGAATTCCATAATCAATAAAGCAGCTGCGCCTACACATACTCATGCAAAAGCTAATTGCAGACCCTCTGAAAAATGGTATACACATGACCTTTATATCCTAAAGAAAGAGCTCTGTAAACTCAAACAAAGATAGAGGGCTAAAAAATATTGAATATAAAACACTCTACATAGCTGCACTAAACACCTATAAATAAACCATAAATATAACAAAGAAGAACCACCATACAAATATCCTAAATAAAGCTATTAACCAACCAAGAGAGCTGTTCAAAACTGTTAAATCTTTAACCAAATCTCATCAAAATGAACTGAACAGAATTTACATTAAACCTCAAACTTTAGCTAACCAATTTGCAGCCAACTAAAATGCAAAAAACATATAGGCAGCTCCCCCCTACCTGAATGTTAAACTAACACTATTAAATGGCACTCCTTTCACCTCATGAAGGAAAAACAACTTCTTGAAACAATTACAAAAATCAACACTATCACCTCCCACTTTGACACATGTCCAGTAGCCTGGATAAAAGCAACAAGGAATGAACTAGCCCTATTCCTATTGAACATAGTCAACCAATCCTTCCTACAAGGAATAATGCCAAAAGAACTCAAATGCTCCACTAAATGCCCCATACTTAAGAATAAAACCATCAACAAAGATGACCCCAACTGTTATAGGCCAATTGCCAGCATCCTTTTTGTATCAAAAGTTATTGAAAAAATAGTTCAACTGCAATTACTCCTCTCATGCCCTCCTCCATCCCTTACAGTCTGGCTTTCGTCCTTTACACTCTACTGAAACAGCTCTTGCCAAAGTCTCCAGTGACTTGTTCCTGGCAAAATCCAAGGGCCTTTACTCTGTCCTCATCCTTCTTGACCTCTCTGCTGCTTTCGATACTGTTGACCACAACCTTCTCCTCAACACCCTGTCCTCACTTGGTTTTAAGGGCTATCTCTCCCATCGCTCTTTCAGTGTGTGTTCTGGTGGCTCCTCCTCCTCCTCTGCTACCACACTCCCAGTTGGTGTACCCCAAGGATCTGTCTTGGGTCCGCTCCTTTTCTCTCTATACCCAGTCCCTTTTGGTGCGCTTATCTCTTCCCATGGCTTTCAGTATCATCTCTATGCTGATGACTCCCAGATCTACCTCTCTATGCCTGAACTCTCTCCGGCAATCCAGACCCGGATCTCTGCCTGCCTTTCTAACATTGCTGCCCGGATGTCTCACCGCCCCTTGAAATTGAACATGGCCAAGACTGAACTTCTTATCTTTCCCCCTAAAACCTCCCCTCCTCTTCCTCCTTTCTCAGTCTCTGTGGATAGCTCTGTACTCCTCCCTGTTTCCTCGGCCCGCAATCTGGGGGTGGTCTTTGACTTCTCTCTCGCTTTCTCCACGCATATGTATCTCGTAGCTAAGACTTGCCGTTTCTTTCTCTATAATATTAGCAAAATCCACCCTTTCCTTTCTGAACACACTACTAAAACGCTTATCCACTCCTTAATCACCTCCCTCTTGACTACTGTAACCTACTCCTTGCTGGTCTCCCTTTGAATCATCTCTCTCCCCTTCAATCTGTTCAACACTCTGCTGCGCGGCTAATCTTCCGCCAGCCTCGCCATGCCCATATTACTCCTCTTCTCAAGTCACTTCATTGGCTCCCTATCCATTTCCACATTCAGTTCAAATTGCTGACCTATAAATGAATTCACTCTGCGGTTCCTCAGTACCTTTCTTCTCTTATCTCTCCCTACAACCCCCCTCGGGAACTCTGCTCTTCTAGCAAACTGCTTCTATCTGTGCCCTTCTCTTCTACTTCTAACTCCAGACTTTGCTCCTTTCACCTTGCTGCACCTTACGCCTGGAACAAACTACCTGTGTCTGTACACCAGGCACCTTCTCTAACCCTCTTCAAATCCAGGTTGAAAGCTCACCTCTTCGCTGCTGCTTTGGGATCTTGACTCACCTGATCTCCTTTTCCTTCCCTTTGTTTTACCCCTGCCTACACCTTCTGTGTTTTGTCTTGACTAGATTGCAAGCTCTGATGAGCAGGGATTGTCTCTTACGTGTCTGTGCAGCGCTGCGTACGACTGGTAGCGCTATACAAATGCTCAGTAGTAGTAGTAGTAGTAGTAATTACAAGACTTTATTGACCTAAATGCACCCCTTGATGAACATCAATATGAATTCTGCCCATTCCATGGTGTCAAAACACTTCTATTGGTTCTATTTGACACCCTCATCTGTGGAAAGGACAACACTAATTAGGCCTTCATACTTCATAGACATTTCATCTGCTTTCGACAACGTGGACCATAATATCCTCTTATTAAGACTAGCCCACTTAGGGATAGCAGGAATCACCCTCCAGTGGTTCAGATCTTACATATCTGATCGCTCTCAATATGTAAAAATTAAACAAGGATTATCCACAACCTTCCCCTAAGAACAGGGAATTCCACAAGGCTCTGTGTTATCCGCCCTCCTTTTCAATCTTTACCTTCAGCCAATCTGCGCAATTTTCAAAAAACATAAAATAGTATACCACATTTACGCAGATGACATCATGATATACTCCCCAGTCGACATAAAAAATCCTACATATAACAATCTCACAGCATGCTTCCAGGAAGCTGAAATCTGGCTAAATGCAAACAAGCTTAGCATTAACTTAAAAAAACCCCAGAAATAATGTTCACATCTTGAAACCAAAACTTCACACCCCTTCAAACAATCCACATATATAACACTATCTTCTGAATAAAACAAGAAGTGAAATACCGAGGAGTCATACTTGATAAAACTCTCAGTATGTCATAGCACATAAAACAAACAGCCAGAAACATATTCTACAAGCTAAGAACCATACAACACCTCAGACCCCTCCATAATACTCATGATTTTAGAAAAGTGGTCCAAGCACTAATCACGCCTCATCTCGACTACTGTAACAGCTTGTTACAGGGAACACCTAAAAAGAATATGAACAATCTTCAGATGACTCAAAATGTCACTACTAGAATCATATGCAAAGCACGCCTCACTGACCACCTCACCCCATCTTACTTAATCTGCACTGGCTCCCGATAGCAAGTAGAATAAAATATAAAAGCATAATAACCACATTCAAATTATTCAACATCGCCCCCCTCTTACCTTGCATCACTGTTACACACTCAAATAAAAAGCAGGAACAGAAGAAAAAAAGTCAACCAGAATATCCTCTTAGTACCCACATCAATCTACAAGACTAAACAAACTAGCGACAGAGCATTCACATTCATAGCCCCTAGATTCTGGAACTCATTACCAGATCACCTCAGATCGATCAAGGACCTTCAAACCTTTAGAAAAGAATTGAAGACACTGCTCTTCATCGAATTCTATAATAACCCTAATGGCAACAGTAACTAACACACTACTAACCCTCCTGCTCCCTCCCTTCCCCCCCCCCTACCCCTCCCTCAGATCCAGTTACCCCATTACGCTAAATAACACTGCGACTTATCTTGCTAACATTCCAGCAATTTGTATATAGTAGAAGTCTCTTAATAAATTGTTATTGTAGGTCCATCTCCTACACTGTTCGATTTTAAAAGTTACTAGGTTAATAGTTACTATGTATATAGTTTCTGTATAACCATTATCACATTATCACTCCTAGAAAAAATAGTCTTTGCTCAGCTTTCACACCACCTTGATTCCACTAACTACCTCCACCCTCGTCAGTCCGGATTCCGCCAGGGCCATAGCGTTGAGACAGTTCTGCTTGCTTTCACTAACGCACTACATGTAGCTCATGATCGTGGTGACATCTCGGTGGCGGTTGCACTTGATCTCTCAGCAGCATTTGACTTGGTAGACCACTCCCTTCTTCTCTGTCGCCTACGGGATGCGGGGCTCTGTAGTGTTGTCTATCGTTGGTTCCACTCTTTCCTCTCCTCCCGATCCTGCACAGTTCTCTCCTCTTCTCCCTCTATCCCTCCTTCAGACCCATTTCCTCTTCCTTGTGGGGTTCCTCAGGGTTCGGTGCTGGCCCCTCTCCTCTTTAATCTTTTCCTGGCCCCTCTCGCCCTCCTAATTCAGCAATCTGGCATCTCCGCGTTCAACTATGCAGGCGACATTGTTCTATTACACCATACCTCCTCCTCCTGTCCTGACCTTTCTGTGTTAAATTCCTGTCTCTCTTCCGTGGCCAACTGGCTAACTCAAAACTGCCTCCACCTCAACCTTACTAAGACCGTCGCGATCTGGTTCTCATATGGTACTCCACCTCCTTCACTTGCCCCTTCCTTTTCTGGCACTTCCATCCCCTTAGTCACCACCTTTCGGTATCTTGGGGTTCACTTTGACCCTGAGCTTTCATTCCAGGATCATATCTCGCACGTTTCCAAAACGTCCTTTTTCTTTCTTAGGCAAATTCGAGCCATTCGTCCATTCCTCACCTCTACAGCTCTCACCACCCTATCGCTATCTCTAGTCATGTCACGCGTGTATTTCTCAAATTCTGTATTTCTTGGTCTTCCTAAGGCTCAACTATCTCGGCTCCAAAGGATTCAAAACACTGCAGCCTGTCTTGTTACCCACGCCACCCTCTGTGACCATGTAACTCCGTTGCTTATCCACCTCCACTGGTTACCTATCTCTGTTCGCTCCCAATACAAACTGCTCACTCTGGTCCACAAAGTTCTTTACACTAGCACCCCTCAATACTTAGCAGACCTCATCTACTTTCACTCTCCCAGGCACACTCCTCGCTCCTTCCACCTCAATCACCTGACCCTTCCTTCCCCTTCATCTGCTCACCTGCAATCCACCTGCTCCTCTGCCTTTTTCTTCACCGGCCCTGCTCTTTGGAATGCTCTCCCCTCCTCCTTACGTTTAGAGACCCATCACACCACCTTCAAGCAAAATCTGAAGACCCATTTGTTCTCCCTGGCTTTTGACCTTCCCTCCCCTTTCGTGTGATTTTCTTGCTTTCCCTACCCTTCGTTTCTACCCTGGAATATGTGTCCTCCTGTCTCATCTTATCTCTCCTCTCCCTTCTTCTTTCCTGTCAAAGAATTGTAACTTCCTTTCTTACTTCCGCTGGCCCCCGGCCTTGACTTTCTTTTGTTTTTTGAAAATTGTACACCGCCTTGATTCCTGTAGAAAGGCGGTTTTATCAAATTTAATAAACATAAACATAAACATAACATCGCTCTATGTAACTTGTTAGTTTCGATATAAACTCTCCCTAATCACTGGAAGGGGCGGTATAGAAAAACTGTTCAAATAAATAACTATAAATGAAAAAGTAGCACTGATCTCACAATGAATGAAAACAGCAGGCAGGAAATGCTGGCCCAAGAGCTCTGAACCTGTTTATATGCCAGCACACAAGCTACTGGGTAGCCAGCGACTGCCGGACAGGCTCCTTATGTTTATCTTAACAGAAGGATGTCCAATAAACATGAAGAAATAAATGGGAATGTCAAAGGAATCATAAAGGGCTAGCTTCACAATCAGGCAGACTAGCAAGAGGCTATTTCTAAGGGGTGGCAAGAAGCAACTGTAGTCAAAGCTAAACAATAGGTCCTGACAGCCACACAAATTCAAAGAGCTATCAGTATATTCTTTTACCTGCAAAGAAGATGGCCATTTTCAAATAGCCTATTTACTTGGATAAATAACTTTGGAAAATTGCCCTCGTGGAAGCCTATTCTATAGTAGACGTCCCGGCCTCTGCGCGTCCAGTTCGAACCGGATGCACAGAGCTATACAGGATTCTGATCCCGTTGGGCACGTCAAACCCCCACGGGATCAGAATCCCGACTAGGCCTCTACGTGCAGGCCTGTACCTGATTCTGGTCAGCCTGCACGTACAGGCCACTGCCCGGTTACATCAGTCAAGGCTCCTGAATGGAACCGTGATCTCCAGCGGCCACCGACTTTGTGCTTTCCCCACAGCCCAACCCCCAATCTGGCCTCCCACGGCCAGGGTTGGGCTGCAGGGAATCCCCTGCACTCCCTCCTACCTTTGACACACCCTGAGCCTGCCATCTCTCCCCATCTATGGGAACCTATTCCACTTCAGAAGTGGAATAATTTCCCTGTTCAGTCTGCCAGCCCTGGATGTACAGGACCAACATCAGAATCAGGACTGCAGAGCACCCACTACCTGCCCTAACTCCACCTCAGCGCCTCCCCTTTCCTGCCCCATCTAATCTCTCCATACAAACTCCCTGTTTATATGGGGAGACTTTGTGGGGATGGGAAAGGCAGCCACATAGTGGGAATAGACATCCCAACGGGACGTCCATACCCGCTATTCTTTGCTCAGAATAGATATATACATCTATGGAACAAAATGAAATACTGAAAAGTATGATATTTAGTTATGTGTTTGTTTTTTTCATAGAATCATTCTCAGAGGAATGTTAGCAGACAATTATGGCTGTTGAGTTCAATTAACAGAATCTGGGATGGGGAGGCCTAGGAGACCTACATATTATACTTAACAGTAGGATAAAGAATGATACTGTTTGTAAACCAAGAACTAAGAGATCTAAATCAAGGTTAAAACCATTGGATATAGTTGCATTTGAAAACAGGTGATCCAACATGGAGTGGAGTGGAGGAGTGGCCTAGTGGTTAGGGTAGCAGCCTGGAGCCAGAAAGAGCAGCATTCAAATCACACTGAGACTCCCTGTGGCCTTGGGCAAGCCACTTAACCCTCCATTGCCTCAGATACAAACTTAGATTGTGCGCCCTTAAGTACCTGAGAGAAAGACATCATGCTTGGCAAGGAAGAAGGTCAATGCAAAAGAGGAAGGCCAGTAATAAGATGGACTGATATAATAACATCAGCTTTGGATGCCACTCTATCAACAATGAGCCACCTGACTAAAGACCGAACCCAGTTTTGGACAACTATCCAGAGGGTCACCAGGAGTTGAAACTGGCTCGACGGCACTTAACAACAACAACAGCTGATCAATACTTGAAGGTTAATCAGATTTTCTCCTAACAAACATGTAGCAGCACTGATCAGTGTAGTGGATGCAAAAATGTACAGCTTAGTACACAGGTTAACAGCCCCAGAGAAACCATCTTCTAAGAGCTTTGAGGAGATTGTGCAAATTGAAAGAGAACAGGTGTCACCTAAGTCTTTTATGATAGTAGATTCAGATTTCATAGAAAGAATCAAAGGGAAACTCAAACTATAACTTGTTATGTAACAGAATTAAGGAAAGAAGCGAAACATATTTGAACAAGAGGCAGATTTGAACATAGTTTGTGCCGTGGAAGCCTTCAAAAGAGACTTTTAACTGAGGGAAATATTACTTTCCAAAGTGGCAATGGAGGCTACTGCTGAAGACACAGCTGAATTGCAGACAAAGGGCTAAACCGAAATGATTAAGTCAGCTGCAGAACCACACCAAAGGGCAGACACTTCAAAAATCAGGAACTGAAAGATGCTTGTTGTAGGAAATATAACAGAAAGGGTCATATCCAGGCAGTCTGCCAAAGTAACAGAAGGAGTGCAACTGAATTCATACAAATTATTTCTAGTGCAAACGGTGCTGACAATGATCACAGTGACGCAGATGTTCAGAATGGACTTTCAAGTCAGAAATATTTCATATTGACACGGGGGATAGATGGGCAGGCTGACTGACGCCCACAGTGGTGGAAAAACCTATAGAAATGAAATTGGACATGGAGAGGCTGATTCTGTACTGTCCGTCCAGCACCTGTGCAGCCGATCTGAATCAGGGCATGCAGAGTTCAAACTGATTCTCATCTCACAAGGACTAAACATGCTCGCGGGATCAGAATTATGTCTACAGCCTGGACGTGCAGGCAGGGCCCCGATTCCGATCGGCACACATCCAGCTACCTACCCGGCTAACTCAGCCTGGCTCTGTAAAGGAGCTGCAGTGCCATGGTATCTCGTTGCCAGGCACTGTGTTTTCATTACGGAGCCGCGATCCCTGGCTGCCAACCCAACGTCCTTTCCCTGCAGCCTGACCCACAATCTGGCCTCCCATGACCAGGGATGGACTGCCAGGTACCCTCTGCACCCCTTCACCATTTCATTCTGGCCCGACACTGTGGTCCCCCGGCATCCAGGGGGACTTATTCCACCTCTGAGGTGAAATAAGTCCCCTGTCTACATGGCCAACCCTCAGAATCGTCTCTGTACATCCAGGGTCATGGCCCTCCCATCCCCCATCTTTGCTCCACCTCCAGACCTCCCCCCTGCCTAAGACTCCCCATACAACAGTGCTGTTTGTATGGAGAGCCATTGCACCAAAAGCGGCAGGGGGACAAACAACGGGGGATGTGCATCCCACTGTTTGTGGCACAGAATGACCCCCTGAGTGCACAGTGTCAGTTATGACCTGCTCAGAAAATGAAAAACTGTTTAACACTAGAAGCCCCAAAAGGAATTTTACACTTGAAGCCCCAAAGTGCATCAATTGACGCATTATCACAACGACTGTGTTTAGCATGAAATGCAGATGTGAATTAATGTGAAGTTACTTATTTGTTAAATACATGCAGTATTATGATGTCATTACATGATGTCATCGTGTATTTATTGCTTGTAATGTTGGAGTAAAACTGTAAACAGTGATTAAGATGTGCCACCTAGTGGGAACATGAATTTATACCTAGAAGCCCCAAAGTGCATCAATTGACACATCCAAGACAATTGAGTGTGTCAATTGACATACTTTGGGGCTTCTAGGTATAAATTCATTTTCCCGCTAGGTGGTGCATCTGTCATTAATTTTCGATGCACATATTTGAACATCTTGACCTTGCTAACAAAGTCATGGAACATGACTGACATGGATCTAGCAGTGACACTGGTATACAACTTTGAAGATGCATTTGTGTCAGTTGACGCACTTTGGGGCTTCTAGTGTTAAAGACATTCCATTACTGAAAATCTTGCTATTATTAAAAACATTCAGTGGACAAAAGAGAGTGCCTCTTGGTATAGTGAAAATGGATATGGAATGTAACATTTCAAAATGTGTATTAGACTTTTATATTGTTCAGAACAGTGGACCAGTTTTGTTGGGACCGGATTGGTTACATAAAATACCAATTGACTGGAAATCCATTATAAAGTTACTTTCTTAACACCAGATGTCTCAAAGGAGGTGGAGCAGCATCTGAAGGCTATATTAACTCATGCCTCAGAAGTATTCAAAGAAGAAATAGCCATCATGAAAAATTTCAAGGCAAAAATTTCCATTTATGAAACTGCTCAGCAAAAATTTCACAAGGTCTGTCCTGTTTGACAATGTGGAAGCAGAATATGTAAATCTTGAAAGGGATAGTATAATTTCAAAAGTGTCTTGGAGTGACTGGGCAACGCCTATCATGCCAATTTTAAAGTAAAATGAGGGAGTCAGGTTGATTGGAGACCTCAAAGTTACCATTAATCCAGTGCTGAAAACAGACAAATACCCTTCACCTTTCAGCAGAGATGTTTTTGCTTCTCTTTTGGGTGGACAAAGATTTAGTAAAATTGACTTATCTCAGGCATATTTATAGATGGAGATAGATGAAAACTCCAAATATTGCCTCACACTTAACACATCAAAAGGGTTTTACCAGTTCAACAAGATGTTGTTTCCTATTGCCTCTGCATTTGTTATCTGGCAAAGAGCCATAAACTGGGTTTTGCAAGGGATACCACATGCATAATATTATCTGGATGATATCATTATAACTGGATATAATGCCGCGGAACATCTGGAAAATTTAAAGACACACTTAACAGAGTGTGGCATAGGGACCAATAAAGAGATTTTTTTAAGAACTCCAATATCCTTGGCATATTATTGATGAATAATTCCCCAGAGAAAATTCAAGCAGTTTTACAAGCCCCCCAACCAAATAATGTTTCTCAGCTCAGATCCTTCCTAGCATTCACCAGTTATTACAGTCATTTAGCAACAGTGCTACATCCTCTGAGTTGCCTGTTAAAGTGTAGGCGGGTCAGACCTACAAAGGATCCCTAATTGTCACCAATTTCCTGGGCACCTGTGAAGCCCTGCACCAGGTGGAAAAGAAACTCAGATCACAGTCACTTGTCAGCAAAACCTTTTATTTGGTACAAGCAAAAAAGCTGCAAGCACAGATATACAAGTGTCTGTCTGAGGGATCTAAGTGCAGGCAACGTTCCCCACCCCCGGATGGGGAGAGGGAAAGCTGCCCGTCTGATTCTCTATAGTTGCTGTCTTATATACCCTCTGTAGCAAATGTCCAGCAACCTCTGCACAAAAGTTTTGTTCCGTGTGCAAAAGTTGCTGTACTGTCTGTAAGAGGTTGTAGGGCCGTCTGCAAAAGTCTGCAGAGGCCTCTTTCCTTTGGGGCAAAGGCTCTTTCCCTGGGATCCACCCTTATTAGCATATTAATGGCTTTTATTCTTGCTAGTGTTGAGTCATTCTGACTACACCCTGCCATTCCCTTTGTTTCATTAATCACTGTAGCTTTCAGCACTGTAGTCTTCAGGGCTTATGAGCACTTTGTATTTCCAGCTTTGTTTGGCCTGTTTAACTTGTCCAGGCTTGCCCAACTTGCTCAGGCCTGACCTGTCTTTTCTTAGCTGGGTCCATTTTCTATGCACTTGTCTTTTCTTACCTGGGTCCATTCTCTGTGCACTTATGCTCAGGGCATGGTTCCCTCTGGCTTTACTCTTGTTGTGCTGGGCTCTGGGTACTCATTCTCTCAGCCCACTCTTCCGTGCCATCATAATGTATTACAGCCTCAGGCAAGGATGCAGCCATACTAGACATACCTATCAGCCAATTTCCCTTCAAAAGGAAGGGCTGAAATGGAACTGGACCTCTAACTCTGATGAGGCCTTTCCCTGAAGCAGAAAGTCCAGTCACATCTGACAATGTTCTTGTTCTTTTCAATCCTGCATTTCCAGTAAAGTTAGCATGTGACACTTCTCCTTATGGCATCGGTTCTTTTACATCACACATTCTGCCAGATCAAAGCCAAAGACCAATAGTGTTTACATCAAGAGCTCTGTTGAGTGCAGAATGCAGCTATGCTCAAGTAACAAATCAAAGTAGGATTGATTGCAGGATCCTTATTTCACCGAATGTATCAACTTAGTCCCATAACTATAGGCAGTCCTTTAAAATAATTTTTTGTTCGACCTTTATATTAAAGAAACTGGCTAATATAAAGCTAGCTTTATCAAGGGTCCTTTTGGCTTTATTTTAATGATTCTACTATATCACGTCTTCATACACAACAAAAAGCCTTGAAAACATGCCACCAATGCAATACTGAAAACCAACACAACGTCATGTTTCGAACTAATCACAGTTCTGCATCAGGGTAATCACTTACAGTATATGAAAGGTGTCTTCCATTAAAACATCCTCTTATGATGCCAGATTCCAACTGCTGACAAGGGCGATCCAACTATCTCTGGCTTAACTCCCAAAATGACTGCGACATCTTTTTTCAACACTGTCCACCCTTGAGACTTTCCAAAAATGTAAAGAGACCGAACATCATTTACAGTATCAAAATGAATTAAATCAATGTATGCCAATCCACTTGCTGGTTTAAACTGACTGGATGTGCACAGTGGATTTGCTGGACTAGTTCTATGAAGGATTATTTGGTCATTGTTGATGCTCATGCTAAATGGCCAGAAGTGTTGTGTATATAGTCTACAACCATTTCAAATTAAGCTGATACGTCTCTGTAAGAACTGGATTACCAAACCAGTTGTACAGTATTTGATTATGGTCCACAGTTCACATCAGAAGATTTCAGGTTATTCATGAAGGAAAATAGTGGCAAACTTATCACCTCAGACCATATCACCCAGACACTAAAGGATTAGCTGAGAAATGTGTACAGACTATGAAAAAAGCCCTGCAATCAATGGAACATGACAATAGATCACTTGGCCAAAAAATAGTAAACTTTCTTCTTTCCTCTTGGAATTCAGTGAACGCCTGCAATGTTGTTCATGGGCTACAGACTTAGGTCATGTCTAGATTCACTGAAGCCTGATTTAATCCTGCAAATCTACCAAATGAAACAACATGTGGGATGAAGAAAAATGATCCTTTGTCACCTAAACATAGGACAGACAGTAATGACAAGGAATTACATAGGTCCAAACAAGTGGCTGCCAGCTGTCATGAGCATAGAGGTCCATGCAGTTATGTGATAAAAGTGGAAGGCAATTTATTCTGATGCCATCATATTTACTAAACTGCAGAACTCAGAGGCCACTCTGTGGAATATGGAGCAGAGATCAGTGGAAGCTCCATCTACTGAGCTGGTATCTCCACCTGAACCTTTGAATGATATGGTTACCTCTGAAAAACGTACAGACTTGGGTCCATCTGAAAACACACACTCAGACTTGGGTTCATCTAAGGAAGTATCAGGGGCAGGGAGTTTGGCTCCAGAAAGTCTTCAACAAGTAGATGATAATGTCTCCCCCAATACCCAAAAAGAGAACACAGAGCACCCGAGCAACTTAGGGGCATGTTTACTAAGCCTCATGCTACTAATGCAGGTTTGGGCTGCATTACTAGCCCAGAGCACTGTGCTAGCTGCAGGGGGTCAGAGACAGCCATCCCCCTGAATTTAGTACAGCTCGTGGCATTAATACCAACATAGGCTTTCAAGGCCCATGTTAGCAATGCCACAGCGGGATCGTCCACGCACTGCCCAGGCGTCATCCAGGTAGCGTGTTTGTTTAGCGCAGGGCCCAGCCCTACGTTTTAACATCACACCAAAAACATGCACTACTCCCATGCTACCCGGGTAGCGCTCTTTAGTAAGCATGTCCCTTAATTTGTAAGGGGTCTCTTAAGAGAAAGGGAGCTATGGCAGATAAAATTTGTTATTAAAGTAATCTGCTGTACTATGTTCTCAACCTATTTTACTTTGATTTTGTTGTTGCTTCTTCCTGCTGTAGTTCAATTCAGGTGTTTTGCTTAATGTGGCAATGTCTGCCTTCTCAATCTCTAAACGCTAGAGATAGGGCCCTAGGGTTGCTACTCAAACTATAAAGCAGCAAGGAAAGCTAACAGTATATTTGGATGTGCATGCACAAAGATTTGGCTTTGTTTCAGTCTGTATTATATGTTAATGTTCATTTCATCTTGCTTTGTTTTTAGTGCACTTTATCTTACAATAGTGCACACTAAAACAAACCCATGCTGCCAACATTTTTTTAAGTTTCTCTGGGCTTAAGGCTATCTTCCTCGGGCTCTTCTGCTCATATCTCAGCCCTATCCATAGATCAAAAAGCAGTAGAGGTGATCCCAGTTCCCTTTCCCCTCTCGTGCCGGCCTTCAGAATAGTGCCAGCCTTAGGTCAGGCAATACAATATGGATCCAAAGGGCAACAGCAGCTGCAGATTGCAAGTGTCCCCTTTGGACTGGTGTAGAATGCAGAGGAGGAGCCCAAGAGGCTGTTTTATTTTTCATTTAGCTTTTTTTTTCAGTGGGATGGAGCCCTCTAGCTGCTACTGCTTTTTAAAAAATATGTTAAATGACTGAAATTTAAATAGGTTTTTCTTTCTCCTTTTCAAAACAAAATAGGAAATTTCATTGATATTTCCTGTTTCATTTTGCACAAAAGCACTTCCCTATTAAGGACGGATACCACCAGCAAGCAGGAGGTAATACGATTTTTAACTTACTAGATTTAAGAGTCTGCAGTCTTAGCAGGGAAAAACAGTGGAAGTGCCTTAGACAGCAATAATTTACAAATGCAAAATAATTTATGTACCTTATTCGACCTCCTGGATATAGTCATCAAGTTACAAAACATAAAAATAATAAGAACGCCTACGTAACTCGAACTGGCAGAGGCTCTACCAGACAACCACAGTTTCATCAACTTACGAAACCACAAATAATTATCAGAAATACAGGCATCCTAGGATGAGCTTGCATGTGAAGGGCCTCTCCTTCACGGTGACTCAATGACTGTAGCACCAGGTAAGTTGGTTTTCATGAGTGCAGTGAAAAGGGTGGTGTACTGCTCCAAAGAGGAGCTTAAGTATTCAGATCTTGTGCATCAGATAGATTTAGGGGGTAATTTTATAAAGCTTTTTCCTGTGTAAAGCCCATGGGTCCCATATGCACATAAAACGTAGGCCCATGGAAAGAGTGTGCTTACTTTTAAATGGGCTGTGCCTAGGTGTTCCCACAGACATTGTTGGGGCAGAGGAGGAGGAGTTGTGAAGTATATTATAAAATATTCAGATACATGTGTAGAGTACATACACAAATGTATACCTTTGTGCATGAGTATTTGTCTCAGGGCTGGTGCAAGGACATTAATTGCCCTATAAGCAAGCCTTCAGCCTTGCACCTCCTCTCAACCTTTAGATCTCTAGTGCCCCCCCCCCCCTAAAGATTTTGACAATTCAATTCAGCTGTCACAATCATCTCAATACCACCCCTCCCTAAACAATCCTATAAAAACACATAATCGGACATCATAGTTTTAAATGTTGTTTTGTAATCTATATGTAATGAGAGCGATTTCCAAAAGCCATTTACTAGACTATTTACTGGACTATTTGAAAATTGCTCATTCTTCCTGCAGGTAAAACTATGTGCTGATGATTCTTTGAGTTTGTGCGGTCGTCAACCCATTCTTTTGCTTCAAACCCATTCTTTTGCTTTGCCTGGTCTATCTAATGGTTGGACTGGCCCTATTTGTACACTATTGAGGCTGGTTATGGGAGCCTATTTTTTTTAAGGTACATAGCTCCCTATTTTGTCTTTATAAATTACAGTTAGAATGGGCACTTTTATGGACATCTCACTTAGGTTATAAAGTTACCCTCTGTCAGACCAGACAACAATTTTAATATGCCCATATTGGTAAACTTATAATTAACGTAAATGATATAAGATCAGAGGCATCCTGTCACTATACAGTATTTTGCTCCTGTAACTATAAGTGCTTTTGTATAGAGGGCACAGTAGGTACGCTGACTAACACGCCGAGCAAAAATGAAAGCTTGGATGATTTTTCCACAGATGACCTGCAGCAAAAAAGTCCTGGTCTGCCTATTCTGACACAATGTCATGAAGTAAGTACAACATGTTCACATGTTCTAAGTGTCTTTTGTTTTAAAGACAACAAACTATCAAATGAAATTCCCAAGGACTTCGTCTCAGAATGGATGGGAAACTGCCTGTATTACGTCAGTTGTAGAGTATCAGGATTGATCCCATTCCTACCTAACCAAATACTTCTCTTTTGCATAATCAAAAGCAGCCGACTAGCCCTTAGCCAATTTTCAACCTTAAGCAAACAATCTGTAAGATTTTTAAAATCACGATCTGACTCTGTTGGCAAGTAGAATGGTATATTATCAGTGTACATGAAGTACTTAGACTAGGATTCCTGTATTCCTCTACCAAATAATGAAAAATACAAAGTAAGGAAAAGATGACAGAACCTTCTGATTTCCCAGATTTTACCTCAAATGTTTCTTATTCATGCCTAAGATCAAGGTATGCTGTTTACCTACCAAAATTTATTGCATCCTGATTTGCACAGTTTTCCATTGTTTCCAATAGCTTGATACGCTGGGGAGAAGGGGGGTTGGCTCTTATGGATATTCATATGGACTCTATTTACGTTCACAATTTTGTTTTTGTTTTTTTAATTTTTTCTTCTTGTAATATATGGCTCCTCCCTATTGTTGTTTTCTTTTGCACTCAATCTTCCCGTGGAGTGTTTCCTGCAGACAATGCTGATATGACTGCCCTTTTTTATGTTTTCAGACGTATGAACAATGGCATCTGTACTGGAACCTGGGCTGAATCCCCCAGTGAATCGGTGGCTATGGCTGCTCCTCCGATGAAGCACAATGTTAATATGCAGGTTATTCAGAGAGGCGGATAGCGGGGCTGTATGTCCGGTGGGATGTGCAGCCCCACTATCTGTCCTGCCCAATTCCACATCCCGTCCCCTCAGTATTTATTTATTTATTTAGCTGTATTTATATCCCGCTTTTCACCGGGTCAAAGCGGTCAATTGGGGGATACATTTAACACGAGGGGATATGAGACACATACGCTAATACTTACAGGGAACATGGGCAATGGAGGGTTAAGTGGCTTGCCCAAGACCACAAGGAGTGCCTATAGGACTAGAAATCCCAGTCCCTCCGGCCTGAGATTGCTGTCCCCAGGTGGGACTTGAACCCCTGGCCCTCCGGCCTGAAGTACCCTGGTATGGCCAGAGTCTCAGTGCATGCAGAGCCAGAGAGGGGTGGGAGGGGTGGAGAGTGGGCGGAGCGGGAGCGGGAGCGGGCAGAGACAGCAGGATGTACAGGGCTGTGTATTATTATTCTGTTTATTTTGGCTATTACTGTTGTGTTTGTGGTTCGTTCCTGTTCTCACTTTTATACACCTGTCATTCTTTTTTGTTTTTTATACTTTGATGATATGTTTTAAATTACTTTTTAATATGTATACGTTTTATTTGGGATATTTCTATTATGGTTTTTATTATGTTTTAAGTATTTATATGGTTCTTATGCTGCAGAACCCTGATGCAGGCTTTGATGCCGAAACATGGCCAAGTAGGGTCTTTTCAATTAAAATTGTGTTTGTGAAGAATTTACTGGTGTGGCTGTGGTTGTTCTCTGCTCCTGTACTGGACTATTTTTTACTGCAGAGGATTTCCTCTCCTTTGTTTCTCTTACTTATGTTTTTACATTATAACAGACTGAAAACAACTGGTAAGATGTGAAGCAAACTAGTTAAGACTTTCCCATGCTCAAGACTAATAAATGCTCAAGCAATAATATTCCACCCCCAGTCATTTTGCTACTTATTTCTGCCAGAAAATTGCCAACATACAATCTGAACTGACATTATCCCTTCCATTCCTGGTTCTCCAGGCCTCTGGCATCACGGTGCCTCCAGATCAGCAGTTACCCTCTTCACCTACTATCTCTTCCTCCCTACCCTTGCTGACTCATACCTGGCACTACTTTTAGCTACTTTCCTTGACTACTCTCACCAAGATCATCAGCTCCAGTAGAAAGACCACTTGTCTATATGATCCCTTCCTTCATCATGGTTCAGTGAGCCCTCCTTAGCCTCCTTCCAGTTACCCACTCCATGTTGAATAACAGTCTTTCATCAGGTATTTTCCCCTCCACATGGAAATCGGCCATTGTTCATCCACTTCTCAAAAAATCCTCTCTCAGTAGAACTCTCCCAGAACATGATAGACTGCTCTCTAATCTTCTCCTTCTTTCTAAATATCAGAGAAAATCATTTTTTTTCCCCAGCTTAGTGATCCTCTTGACCAAACCAATGCCCTTCACCCTCATCCATCCGGCTTCCATCCTGCACACTCCACAGAAACTATTTTGACGTCTCTCCTTAGCAAAATACACAGCTCTCTTGATCAAGAAAATATTACCATTGTAGTCTTGCTGGATCTTTCCTCTGCTTTTAATCTTGTAGATCACTCTATTCTTCTTTCTTGTTGGCCAATGTGTGTCTCTGTGGAATGGTTTTACAGTATTTGGTTATGACTCTTCCCTCCCGCATCCCCTGAATTGTGGTGTCTCTCAAGGTTCTGTTCTGGTGCTGTACTCTTTAATGTTTTCCTCTCCCCACTTGCTAATATTGTGCAGGAATATGACATCTCCACCTACTACTACATGAATGATATACTTCTTGTTTCTCATAATGATTCTGTTTCGCCAGATCTATCCCCCATCAATGCTCGTCTTTCTTTGATTGCATTATGGCTGAATACTAGCATGCTCAAATTCAATGTCTCAAAAACATCTGATATCTGGATAACTGGGTCCTCAGACATGCCTCCTTATGCACCTTTGCTTAATGGCACCGCACTTTCACTTGTCATTAAACTTTGATATTTTGGGATCATCCTGGACTCCCAGCTTTCCTTTCATGATCAAATTAGTGCAGTGGCTAAGAGTACATTTTTGACCCTACTGCAGATATGATCAGTATGGCCTTTCCTTTCTTCTGCAGCCCTTACTAATCTGATTCTTACCTTGGTCATATTCCATCTGGATTACTGTAATACTGTTCTCAACGGCTTACCTAACTCAGATTAAAAGGCTACAAAACATCCAGAACACCATCGCCCACTTACTCGCTCACGCTTCTAAATTTGATCATTGTTCTCTATAATTTCCTTTGGCTTCCTGTCTTGTTTTGTATTCAATTTAAGATCCTTAGTTTAACTCACAATCTTTTACACTGGCACTCCCGCGTATCTTTCATTCTTGATAGTTCCGCATGCACCCTCCTATGTGCTACGCTCAATTCATACTAACTATCTCTTTCTTCATTCTGTCTCGCAAGCCAGTTATGAGTCTACAAGATATTCAGACTGTCATTTCTTTGCCCCTCCCTCTAGGTCTAACCTACCTCCTGAATTACATTGGAATCATCCATCAATTTAAGTCTGCACTAAAACTCATATGTTTCTTGCCACCTTTCATCATTTCATCAGCTAGCTTTTACACTGTATAGCCTGCACTCCCCTGTATCCCTTTCCATTCCTACCCTCTTCTCGTTTCCTTCCTCCCCCTCCCTTCTCTCCTGTAATTCTCTGATCTACTGTCCAGTGTGAATGTTGCTCTCCTATCTTTTACTGGAGTTCTTTTCCCCTTTAGGACTCTGTTAAGTGAAGGTCAGCGACCCAAGGATCCACAAGCAATTGAAGGTTGTTAGGGAAACACAAAATCTTTATTATGCACTTGTGCAGGATCAGGTAGACTGCCTAGCTTCTTCTTTGGCTTACTGCAGTTACAAACTATTTCAAAGGCACAAAACACAAGCTGAGACTGCACAGTTTCCTCATTTTGGCCAGCACAATTCAGTTCATACAGTTATCAGTTTTTCAGCAGCAAGGCAACATAAATATAACCCAGAAAAGCAGCAGTTTTCAGCAGGCACTGTTCCTACCTTCTCACAGATAAGCCGTCGGCCTTTAACCCATAGAATCCTGGGCTTCTCTCTCCCCCAGGTTTTTCTCCCTAGTTTAAGCCCTGGGACCTGGCCACACTTTCCTCAGGCTTTCTTGAGCCTGTGTTAGTGAAGAATTTACTGGTGTGGCTGTGATCGTTCTTCGCTCCTGTGCTGGACTGTTATTTACTGTGGAGGATTTCCTCTCCTTTGTTTTTCTTACTTATGTTTTTATATTATAACATACTGAGAACAACTGGTCAGATGTGAAGCAAACTAGTTAAGACTTTCCCAAGAGCAGGGGCAGTGTTCCGGCTTTTACTGGTGAAATGTCTCACTAGTTCTAAGCTTAGCTGAGGAGTTTCCCTGCAGGGGATGCAGAGTTTCCTATACACTCCATATTTTATTGTAAACCACTCTGACGTTATGAAGAACAATATATCAAGTTTTTAATAAACAATAAAATACCATGATCCAAGGAGTCAAATGCTGATATCAGATGTAAGAGGGTCAAGAAATCCTTTCCCCTTCCCTGTGGCAAGTTCAGGTAACTCACAATAGCCAACAAAGTTGTTTAAGTCTCGTGGCCTTTTCTGAACCCTGTCTAATAACAGTCATTGCTCTCCAAAAATTCATAAGCTGAGACAGCACCACCTCCTCAATCATCTTACCCTGTAATAGTGAGAGGGATATCATACGATAGGTATTCTGATCCTCAAGGTCCAAATTAGGCCTCTTTAAAACAACATGGATGACTACTCTATTAAGCACACTGAAGAAGGACTCTTCCCTCAAAACAGTATTTACTATAGTCTTAAAAGAATCACTGAGGGAGAGGAAGTGATGTCACTGATTGGAGATGGCCCCCTAGCCACGAGGCTCTGCAGCCTGTAAAAACAGAATCTCTATTTGTAGCGTTCTCCCCACCATATGATTGGGATAGTGCCTGGAGGAGTGCTGGACAGCAAAGCAGCGAATGGCACAGAAGAAAGCAACCACAGATCTGAAAGCCTTTGCTTTTAAAGGTACGGCTTGGGACTCTGGCAAATCCAAGTGTCGAAGGGAAAGCGGCGAGTGAAAACCCAGTGGAATGGATTGGTGGGGACTACGAGAGAATGAGGGGTGGGAGGAACTGAAAGACTGGTTCTCCACAGTGAGGCAAGACCTTTCAGGATTTTAAAGCAGAGGTTCAGACATGGATTCATGACCTATGAGTTGATCAGCTCTGAGGTGGGGCAGAGATTTCAGGAAGCAGAAGAGAGAGTGGAGGAGCAGACCCTTCAGAAGCAGAGTGATGCCATGCAGGGAGTGCTGGAGGATCTCTTTTCTAAACTAGAGGATCTGGAAGATCGAGCATGGCACTCCAACATCCGCCTTAGGGGGGCTCCCGGAGACCGAGGGGACTCAAGACTACAAAGCTCTGACGGAGCAATTCTGCAAAGCGATTCTCAAGGCAACAGAAATGAAGGATACTGACTTTGGCTTTAAGTGGAGTGGGTGCATATGGTGGCCTGCCTACATGAATAGTCCACTAAGGAAGTAGTAATGGCAGCAGCATGCAGACTGAGTAAACTGCAATGGGAAAACCATCCAGTGGAAGTCTTTGCAGATTTATTCGCTATCACTATTAAAAAGAGACGGGGCTTTTGGCTGATTACCAAGAGACTGCGGGATGAATGTATTCATTACAAATGGTTATACCCGTTTGGACTGCAGTTTACTATATCCAGTGTGATCACTTATGCTAAGACCATGGAGGATGTAATAAAGGGCATGCAGTAGGCAGTTTGGAAAGATCTGCCTGCAGCAACCTTGGAAGGTGTCACTGGACCCTGGCCTGAGTCACTATCAGCTTCACATTAACAACAAGTGCCCCAAGGAGGCAGAAGGCTCCGCCTACAAAAAGCATGCTGTGCATCGTCGTTAAGAGGAGTGGACTGAACAGAGCTCACTGGACTTACTGCCCGGTGGACTGAGTGTGGGGGAGAAGTCTTAGATGAACATGGAAGGGGATTGTTATCCTCTTGTAGAAGTTAATGGGGGGGGTGGGATATATGGGCCTATGCAGTGGCTCACACCTCTCAAGTGCTGGGATGTTGGTTCGAGTGGTTAGTTTATGGAGAGAGGGGTGGAGGGGAGAGTTGGGTGGGAAGTGGAAGAGGGGGAAGTTAGTTGGGATAGTTGGGATACTAGTTCCGTGTCAGGGAGTGTAGGTTGGGCTTGAAGGAGGGACTTGTGTTCATGGTTATGTTTAAGGTGGTTTCCTTGAATGTTCAGGGGTTAAATTCTTATGGCAAGCATCAACTTCTATTTAAAGAACTGGATAGACTGAAGGGGGCATTGACTTTATCCAAGAAACACACCTGTTGGCCAAAGCTGAGTGGAGGTTGGTAATCCATAAATATCCTGCTTGGTACTTTGCCTCAAACTGAATCGAGAAAAAGAGAGGGGGGTAGGTATCTTGATTGCCTCACACCTTCAGCATCAGCTGCTGGAAGTCAAGGGGGATGGGGGGGTTGCTATATTTTGGTTAAAATATTGTACCAGGGCAGATCTGTTCCTTGGTGAATCTTTATGCCCCAAATAGCGCTGAGGGTGCCTTTTTTGAGAGTTTGCAAATGCCCCATCACAGTTTGTGGATGGGCACTTAATTAGAGGAAGTGACTTTAATTTAGTTTTAAACCCCTCCTTGGATACCTTGAGAGGAGAGGGGATTGGTAATGAGAGTCATCATAGGAAATTGAAGGCCTTAGTGGTGGGATTTAGGCTGGTGGATATCTGGAGGGACAGGAAAGGGCGGGAACACAATTATTCTTGCTTTTCAGCAGTCCACAACTTATTTTCCAGGATAGATATATTGTTTGTGAATAAGGCTTTGTTGCTTCCGGTTGTGGACTGCAGCATTGAGGAACGCACCTGATCAGATCATGGCCTGGTTTGAGGCAACATTTGGTGGGGTAGGGCGGTTGGTGGGAGCTTCCTGGTGGAAGTTAAATGAATCTTTGCTTGACGATGCAGATACCATCCTTCAGATTCATCTGGAGATTGCAGATTATTTAGCTCTAAATGATGATGGTCAATGCTCCTTGGGAGTGATGTGGGATTATTTGAAAGCTGTCATTATGGATAAATTAATAGCTATAGGTGCCCATAAAAATAGACTAAGGGAGGCTAATAAAGAGAAGTTGCATAAAATGACTGGGGGTTGGAAAGCACAAGGGAGGGGGTTTGGGTGAAGATGATGCCCTGAAGCTTTCAGCTGCTGTAGAGAGCTCCAGGAGCTTCATTTGAAGGAGATACAGTTTGGCCTGGACAGACTTAAGCAGACTTATTTTGAGTTTGGTAATAAACCCTGTCTAATCCTTGCCCATAAATTGAAGAAATTGCAGGCAAGGAATTATATTACTAAAATTTAGGGTAACAAGTGGGTGGAAGTGCATGAGGAAGATGCAATTTGATGTCAATTTGTGGAGTTCTATAGTAAACTATACATCCCTGAGTCAGAGGCACCCCCAAAAGAATTAGAGACCATTTGGAGGGGGTTTAGCTACCCTCGATTTCTGCGGGGGACGCAGAGCTTTTAGCTCACCCAGTTAGCACTCATTAAGTTCTGAGTGTTATTAAGGACCTCCATTCTCATAAGGCTCATTGGGATGGATGGGTTCTCTAATACATTTTATAATCTATTTGCTAACTTCTTAGTGGAGCCCCTCACCCACATGTGCTTTTGGGACTGAAACCTTGATGCCTGCTTCAATGTGGCTGGTGGGGGAGACCATATTACCGAAAGAGGGCAAAGACCCAAACCTGTGTGGCTCTTATTGCCCCATATCCTTGTTGGGGTCCGATTTCAAATTCTTTATGAGGGTTTTGGCTAATAGATTTCTGCCTGTGCTGTCCATGTTAATTCATATCAATCAGTCTGGGTTTGAGCTAGGAAGACAAGCCTCGGATAATATCCGTAAGGTCCTGAATATGATATAGAGGGTGCATGGTAGCTCTGAGGAGTTGCTGCTTCTGGCAGTTGATGCAGAGAAGGCCATGACCAAGTTTCCTGGCCCTTTCAGTTTCAGGTATTGGAAAAAACAGGTATTGGGGGTTCTAATTTAGACTGGGTAAAAATACTGTACAACGCTCCCCTTGCGTGTCAATGGATCTTACATCCAGCCCTTTGAGTTATTCCAGGGACCTGACAGAGGTGCCTTCTCTCTCCTTTGCTTTTTTTGCTTGCTATGGAGTCTTTGGCCCAGAGAGTGGGCAAATTTCAAGGGAAGGGGGTTGGAGCTTGGGGATAAGGAGTACAGAATGTCCTTGTATGTGGATGATCTGTTATTTATGGTCTCCTCCCTGCTGGTTTCTTTGAAAAAATTAATGAGAGAGTTGAGTAGGGATGGGGAGGTATCAGGTTTTCAGATGCATGTTACTAAGTTGGAGATCCTAAATATCTCTCTTCTGGTGGACAGGTTTGCAGTGGTGCAGAAGGCCTTCCCTTTTCAGTGGGCTAAGGGTAGCATTAAATATCTGGGCATTCATCTTTCTTCCTCTATTGAGGGGTTGTTTGAGGCTAACTATTCCCCTTTGCAGAAGAAAATTTGGGGGGATTTAGATAGCTGGCTGTGGAAGGGGCTGTCCTGGTTTGGCAGGATAGCTTCGGTTAAAATGGTGATCTTGCCTCATTTGTTGTATTTGTTCACTACGTTGCCCATTGTAGTACTGGATTCCTTTCTGGAGCTGCTTTAAAAACATGTTATACAATTTATTTGGAAGGATAAGAGACCCATGTCATATACTACTTAGGAGTAGGGAGAGGGGAGGCTTGCAGTGTCAGATTTTTATCGATATTACCAAGCGATCTGATTATGGTCAACATTAGAGTGGTGGGCTCATGATTCTCAAGAGTGGGTGGAACCGGAAAGGGTGGAGATGGGGGGGCTCATTTTTGGGAGTGACCCTGTAGGCGCTGAGAGTTAAGTGCTCTGGACAGAGATATTTTAATCCCTTCATTTTAGTAACCTTCCGGATTTGGTTTAAGTGGCGGAAGCAATGGCTGGGCCCACTAGGATACTCACGGTTGACCCCCTTAAGGGACAATGATAACTTCCCCCGGGAGGTATGGGTCTGACCTTTGAGAGGGGGGCTACCTTGGAGCTCAAATGGATTCATCAGTTTTTGGAGGGTAGATCTGTGGTGGTATTTGGGGACCTCTATGAGGCCTACTCCTTAAGAGAGGTGGACTTTTTCCATTATCTTCAAGTAGTGCGCCGTCTGCTCTTGAAAGTCCTCCCAGTTTTGGGGAAGTTCTTTACCAGCGGTGTAGTCAAGGGAGCAATTGCTAGACTTTACAATATGATGGTAGGGGGAGAGACTACAGGATTCTTATTTCAACAAGATTGGGAGGCAGAACTGGGGGTGGTGTGAGGAAAAATATGGCCAAAAGGTGTTTAGAGGTCTTCATAAAGGCATTCTGGCTTGCAATTTACTGGAGCAGAATTATAAGATGCTATATAGGTGGTACCTCATTCCTGATAGGTTTCAAAGCATTTTTAGTACTACATCTGCCCAGTGTTGGCACCAATACAGGGAATAAGGATCCTTTTTTCAGGTGTGCTGGAAATGTTTGAAAGTCCAAAGATTCTGGGGGGAGGTTTTTCAGCAGTTCGATACTGTCTTGGGCTGCCAGCTAGTGGCTCGCCCTGCAGTGGGCCTATTGAGTTTTAGTCCCCCCTCCCCCGAAGTCTCAAACGAGGAGGCCATGTTTGTCCGTATCGGGTGCCTGACTGCTAGTTTAGCCATTGTCCAGGCATGGAAACAAGTGGAGCCACCAGGGATGGGGGAGGTGGATGGAAGGTTGGGGCATATTTATTTGACGTGTAAGCGAACGGCCCTGAGACATTCAAGATTGGACCAATTAGTTAAAACATGGAGCAAATATTATGACTGGAAAAAAAGCACACCGAGTCCAAAGTAATAAGAGTGATATTTAATTTTTGGATGCTGAAATGGGACACTTAGAAACATAGAAACATGACAGCAGAAAAAGACCATATGGCCTATTTAGTCTACCCTTCCATATCAACTACATTACTCTCTTTTTTACCTTTAGAGATCCTCTGTGTTTGTCCCATGCTTTTATAAATTCAGATGCTGTCCTCTTGTCCACCACCTCCACTGGGAGACTATTCCATGCATCTAGCACTCTTTCCGTAAAGAAATATTTCCATATATTACTCCTCAGTCTATCCCCTTTCACTCTCATCTTATATCCCCTCATTGGAGAGCTTACTTTCAATTGAAAGAGATTCTCCTGTGCATTTATCATATCTCTATCATATCGTCCCTCTCCCACCTTGCCTGCTACATAACGAAGACCACTAAACATTTTAGTAGCCACCCTCTGCACTGACTCCAACCTGCTTATATCCTTTTGAAGGTGCAGTCTCCAGAATTGCACACAATACTCCAAATGAAGTTGCACCAGAGATTTATACAGAGGCATTATTACCTCCCTTTTTCTGCTAGTCATCCTCTCTCTATACAACCAAGCATCCTTCTGGTTTTCGCAGTCACCTTTCCTACCTGTTCAGCTACTTTAATATTGTCAGACACAATTAAGCCCAGGTCCCGCTCTTCTTTTATGGATAGAAGTACCTCACCCCCTACACTGTACCGCTCCCTTGGATTGTTGTAGCTCAAATGCATGGCCCTGCATTTTTTACCATTAAATTTGAGTTGCCAAATTCTAGACCATTCTTTAAGCTTAGCTAGATCCCTCTGATATAAACAAATGTGATATGCTATTTTTACAATGTAATATAATTCTTGTATTCCATTCATCTACCACTCTGTAATATAATTTTGTATGTAATGACTTTCTGACTCCCTTTGTTGTATATCTGCATCCTGGAAGGAGAGACGACATGGCTAGTAACACGTAGCCTGCCACAGGTGCAGAAGTGCAAAGAAATGGAGTGAGACAGTATTAACCAATGAGTTATAGACATGCTGGAAGAGGGAGAGGACATAGTGTACTATAAAAGAACTGTGAAACTGAGGATAAATGTGTCTGCAACAGTCAGGCAACCGTTCTTGCAAGAATGTAATTAAAGTAACCCTTTGCTTCACTGAGGAGTCTGTTATTGTGTAAAAAGGTTATGTTTTATTACACCTCCTCATGTTTCTACTCCTTCCTGGGTGTCTATTGAAGATTTTGGTATCATCCACAAACAAGCAAACCTTACCCAACAGCCCTTCCACAATATCACTAACAAAGATGTTAAAAAGAATCAGACCAGGGACAGATCCCTGCGGCACACTACTGGTAACCTCTTTCTCTTCAGAGTGAGCTCAATTTACCTGTACCCTTTGTTGTCCCCCACTTAACCAATTTCTAACCCAATCAGTAACTTTAGAGTCCATCCCTAGGATGCTCAGTTTGTTTATAAGTCACCTGTGCAGAACGGTGGCAAAGGCTTTACTGAAATCTAAGTACACCACATCTAGAGCTCTACTTCGGTCCAACTCCTTAGTCACCCAGTCAAAGAAATGAATCTGATTTGTCTGACAAACCTGCCTGTGGTGAATCCATGCTGCCTGAGATCCTGCAACCATTGGACTCCAGAAACCTCACTATTTCCTCCTTTACTAGCCTTTCCAATAATTTACTAACCACAGAGGTTAGACTAACTAGCCTGTAGTTCTCAATGTCATCCTTATGTCCGCTTTTGTGTAAGGGATCACAGATCACATGTGCCTTTCTCCAGTTATATGGCACCACTTCCGACTCCAAAGAGGCATTGAAAAGGTCAGACAGTGGAGCCACTAGAATATCCCCAAGTTCCCTCAGTATTCTAGGATGTATCCCATCCAGACCCATGGCTTTGTCTATTTTTAGTTTAAGTAGTTCCTCATGAATACAGTCGTCTGAAAATAGTTCTAGATCCCCATCACTTCTGTTCCTATTTTGGGTGATTTCTGAGGTCCTGCTCCTGGCCCTTCATCTGTGAACACAGAACAGAAATATTTGTTAAGCAATTCTGCTTTATCCTCATCAGTTTATGCATATTCCAACCCTTTACCCTTGAGCCTAACAATACCACTTTTGCCCTTCCTCCTCTCACTAACATATCTGAAAAATGTCTTATACCTGCATTTTATTGCATTGGCTATTTCTTCTTCTTTTTGTATCTTTGCTTTCCTGACTACTTTGCTAGCTTCTCTAAGTTTTTCCAAATATATATGCCTGTCTTCCTTTCTTTGCGATCTCTTGTATTTCATGAAGCCTCCCTCTTTTTCTTCACCTTGTCAGCTACTTCTTTGAGAACTATAGCGGCCCCTTTTTCCTGTTACATTTAATTACCTTTCTAACAAAAAGATTGGTTGCCCTTAAAATATCCCTTTTCAGTTTTGCCCACTGTTTTTCTACATCCACCAGCTGTTCCCATCCCACTAATACCACCGAATGGTAAACTTATCCCTTAGAGGTATTGTCCCATCTTGGCAAATAATTTTTCCCAAAGTCTAAGAACCTCACTTTTGAATGGATTTTATCAGCTTATTGTTGCTCAGTTATTGTTGGTCTGCATTGGGTGGTTGGCGAGAGGAGGGTGGGAGTGGGAGTTCTCTGTGCTATCTCTGTGCAAGTGCAATAATATTTTACTGTATTTGTATAATAAAAAATTTTCAATTGAAAAAAGATTTCACTGAGGGCTAGTTTAGAGGTCCTATTCACAGATAAACAAAGTTCTTGAGGGCATGCGTTCAATAAAAAGCACTCTGTTTCCCTGGTATAGGTAATTAATAATGACCTACTTTTAGTTATTATAGTCCTTTCAGTAGGCAAACGTTTCACAAAGACATTGACAGGATTGAGGCCATTCAGATAAGTGCTGTGAAAATAGGACAGCATCTGAAACACAAACCATACATACAAAAGCTTAAGTAGCTGAAAACACACTCATTGGAAGATAGAAATAAATTAGTATTTAACAGGTTTTTCTAAGAAGGCACTTTTTAAGAACACAAATTCAAGGAAAAAGGGGTCATGATATAAAAACTGAAAGGAAAGAGCCTGAGTTAAAAGGTGAAATATTTACTAATTTGGACAGAATGAATGCGTATAATCCACTAGTAGAGGTAGGTGGAATTTAAATATGCTTGGGACTGATCTAGAGGGCAGTGGTAAGAACAGATGAATGAGCTGGAGGTGGAATGGAGTAGTGTTATAACTCTACACTGTAAATCGCAATGATCATTAAGGAACCAAAAGAGAGAGGAAAGAAAAATAAACCTACACAGCGGAGCAGTTTCATCAAGCCTCTAAAAAGAGGAAGGAGGGTCACCCATAAGAAACTGCAACAAGACTGATACGTTCATATGCAAGGAAATAAGGGAAACTGTTTGGGTCCAGTGGTTCTTATCCATTAACCTTTACAAGCTACTATTTACCATTGTAAGCTAATATTGCAGGAAAGCTTTATTTCAGCACCTGAGGTGTCCTTTCTTCACCTACAGATTGACACCTCATGCACAGAATAAAGCAATAGGAAAGCTGAAACAAGATAGGACCCAAAGTCTCGACATCACAAAGAAGCAGGAAAGCAAGGAACATATCAGAGCATTCCTAGAGTTACTAGATTACATTTCCTTCTGCAATATATTAGTATTATTGTCAAGAATTTTCTGTTTAGTTCTATACAGTCCATGGATATATATTTGGAAGTCATCAATATGAATTGGTTGATAGAGATGTACGGTTGAAACATGTTGCCAGCATTTTCATATACAGTCAAACCTCGGTTTTCATGATTAATCCGTTCAAAAAAGTCTGACTAAAACCGAAACGTATGAAAACTGAAGCAATATTTCCCATAAGAAATAATGTAAATCCAATTAATCCGTTCCAGACACCCAAAAATATTCACAAAAAATACATTTTATAGAGAATAACTATATTTTTACATACAGAAAACAATGAGAAATAAATATAAATGACTAATGAAATGGATAAATGAACATTTAACATCACTGAAAGCAAGCTAAGTACAGTACTGTACAGTACAGTATGTTAACATCTGGCCTTAGCCACCCCTGACAAGCTGCTGTGCCCAGCTCTCTTCGGAATCACATTGAATTCAGTCCATTAAAATACCTTTACATTATCTGCTCAATGCTTCAGAATGGCAGAAAATCTTAATGATATAGCTTCAGACGTACCCTGCAAGAGAAAGAACTGCCTCCCACATTCATGCAACATCTCCTGCTTACGTTGACAGCTTTTCTTCCCTGCTACCGGGACAAAATCTCAGTCAAAAGACGTTGAAAACCGAAGCAATGCATGAAAACCGGGACAAAATCTCAGTCAGAAAAGACGTTGAAAACCGAAACGTATGAAAACCGGGGCAAATGAAAACCGAGGTTTGACTGTATTTTATAGTACTTCCAGTGTAATGTGTGCCTGAGAAATCCTTTCCTGCAATTGTTCTGTTGCATCACAGTGCCATAAGTGTAAATAATAGAGTTTGTATTAGTGAAACTAACGAACAGGCCCAGAGTTAGGCATAGGCAACATAGCCAACTGCCTAGGGTTTCAAATTTTGAAGATCCGGATACCCAAGCAAAAGAGAATTCTTTTCTTGCTTATTACTTATCTTCCTTTTCTCCCAAATATACCTGAAAAAAGTTTTGCCATCACGCTTTAGATCTTTATCCATCTTTTCAAAGGCAGAACAAAACTATTTTCAGGTATATTCGGGAGAAGAAGATCAGAGTGAAATAGCAAGACTCAAAAGTGCCGAGAACGGATTCATGGAAAGTGACATTGAAAAAGCGAAAATGCTAAACAAATATTTCTGTTCTGTTTTTACTAAAGAAAATCCTAGAGAAGGACTACCTGTGATTGACAAATATACAAATGGGAATGGTGTAGATATCACACCATTCACAGAAGATGATGTGTTTGAGCAGCTTGCAAAACTGAAAATGATCAAGGCCATGAGACCGGATGGGATACATCCCAGGATACTGAAAGAGCTCAGACAGATTCTGGCAGGGCCTTTAAAGGATGTTTTTAATAGATCTGTGGAGACAGGAGAAGTTCCACAGGACTGGAGAAGGGCTGATGTGGTACCTCTTCACAAAAATGGTAACAGGGAAGAAGTGGCAAACTACAGGGCAGAAAGCCTTACCTCAGTGGTGGGAAAATTAATGGAAGCACTTCTGAAAGAGAGAATAATGGGCTTTCTATAAACCAATAGGTTGCATGATCCAAGGCAACATAGTTTTACCAAAGGACGATCATGCCAAACAAATCTGATTGAGTTTTTTGACTGGGTGACCAGAGAACTAGATCAAGGGCATGCGATGGATGTGATCTACCTAGATTTCAGCAAAGCCCTTTAATACTGTTCCTCATAGAAGGCTTATCAATAAACTGAACAGCCTAGGGATGGGTCCCAAGGTGGTGAACTGGATCAGAAAATGGTTGATGGACAGACGACAGAAGGTGATGGTAAATGGAATTCACTCGGATGAAAAGAAGGTGATTATGGCATGACCCAGGGATTGATCCTGGGATAGGTACTGTTCAACGTATTTGTGAGTGATATTGCTGAAGTACTGAATGGAAAAGTCTGTCTTTTTGCAGATGACACGAACATTTGCAACAGAGTGGACTCCCCTGAGGGAGTGGACAACATGAGGAAAGATCTACAAAAGCTGGAAAAATGGTGTAATGCTTGGCAGTTAAGATTTAATGTGAAGAAGTGCAGTGTCATGCACTTGGGATGCAGAAGTCCAAGGAAATTGTATGCGATAGGGGGCTAGAGTTTGGTGTGCATGGACCAGGAGAAGGATCTCGGAGTGATTGTTTGAGGATCTCAAGGTGGCAAAACAGTGTGACAAGGCGGTGGTCAAAGCCAGAAGAATGCTGAGTTGCATACAGAGAGGAATTACCCGCAGAAAGGAGGACGTACTAATGCCACTGTACAAGTCACTGGTGAGGCCTCACTTGGAATATTGTGTTCAGTTTTGAGGCCATATCTTGCAAAGGATATAAAAAGACTGGAAATGGTTCCAAGGAAGGTGCCCAAAATGATTTGGTGCCTGCACCAGAAGACATGAGAAGGGACTTGAAGACCTAAATATGTATACTCTAGAGGATAGGAGGACAGGGGAGATATAATTTATTTATTTATTTAACTGCATTTATATCCCGCTTTTCACCGGGTCAAAGCGGTGTAACATATAACATGGGGGGGGCAATTTTTCAGGGTGGGGCCATCACCAAGGGGCAACAATTAATGATTTGGGTAGACATGGACATGTATACTTCTGCTGAATCTAAGTATTGGGTCATGCGGATAGGGTGGTTTTTCTGTTCAGAGATGTTCACGGAATAGGATTGTCTTCAGCTGTTTCTTAAATGATGCGATGTCAGCGTTGTTCCTGATGTGGTTTGGTAGAGAGTTCCAGAGGGATGGAGCATAAAGTTCAAAGGCTCTGTTGCAGGTCCATTGTGTGGATTTGGTCCTTTTGTGGGGGACGACGATAGAGTTATTGGAGGAATGTCTGGTTGAGCTGTTGTGGGATGGGCGAGGCAGTAGGGAGTGGAGTGAGGTGTTCCGTGTTTGGTGGATAGTTTTGTGGATGAGTAGGATAGCTTTGTACTTGATTCTTGCTTGTATTGGAAGGAAGTGGAGGTCTCTTAGGATTGGGGTGATGTGATCCCGTTTTTTTGCATTCTGAATAATCCTTGCTGTAGTATTTAAGGCAGTTCGGAGGGGATTGGTGTGTGAGGCAGGAAGTCCATGATAGATTATGTTGCAGAAATCCAGATGAGGGAGTGTCACAGCTTGCATTACTGTCCTGAAGTCATGAGGTTCTAGGAGGGGTCGGAGGCGTTGAACAGTTTTGGCTTTGTGGAATATCGTCCCAGCGGTTTTGTTGATTTGTTGTTTAAAGGTGAGAGCTTGGTCAATGATGACGCCTAGATATCTTATTTGGGGCTGGATTTGGATTTGCGTGGTTCCCATGTTGATGTGGGTAGGCGGTTTGAAGTCAGGTTCTTTTGTCACTATAAGGGCTTCGGTTTTCTTTATGTTGATGGATAGATTGTTCTCCAGTAGCCAGTTGGCCACGTCGGTGAAGCAGGCTGATAGCTGGTCGTTTTTTGGGTTGGTGGTTGTAATCGGTGCGTAGAGCATTATATCGTCTGCGTAGATGTGGAAATTGATGTTGTGGGTGCGTATGATTGAGCATAGCGGATGGAGATATATGTTGAACAACATGGCTGATAGGGTGGATCCTTGGGGTACTCCTTGAAGTTGTTGGTAGGGGGGCGAGGTTGTGGAGAGGGTGCGGATCCGTTGCTGTCTGTTGGTTAGATAGGATCTGAACCATTGGAGTACAGTGTCTTTGATTCCAATTGATTGTAGTCTGCGTATGAGGATTTCGTGGGAGATTGTGTCAAAGGCCGCTGATATATATAGGAAGATCAGGATGTATCCTGATTGTTTCTCTTGGGTTCCAATGATGAGAGTGTTCAATAGAATGGTCATGAGGGTCTCGACTCCATGTAGTGGTCGGAAACCGTGTTGCTGCGGGTCAAGTATATCGTTGGTGTCCAGATGATCTTGAAGGTGGCGTTGGACTATCTTTTCTATTATCTTGGTGGCGAGGGGGAGGCTTGCAACTGGTCTGTAGGAGGTGGGGTCCAGGGGGTCCAGGTTGTTCTTCTTTATGGTTGGTCGAATGATTGATGTTTTGAGGGCATCTGGTATGTATCCTTGTTTAAAGGATTCGTTTATGATGTGGGTTAATGGGGCACTCAGGTCTTCCTTGGTTTTCCTTGGTTTTCCTTGGTTACAGACCTTTAAATACTTAAAGAGTGAAATCCCTCACCAGGGACCCCACCCAACCACAACAGGACAACACTCTTCACCCTCAAGACATGGCAGACTTCTTAAAAGCCAAACACAGTTCCGCAATCCATGCCGCACCACTCACACCCCCAACGACAATGCACATGAGGGCATGCAATCATGGACCACCTTCAGAAGTATTAATGAACAAACAAACCTTTTTCAAAGATGAGGAAGCTGCAACTGAAAGGCAATGTCAGCTTTGTTCAACCTGCTCCTTGAAACAGGAGACATTCCAAGAAATGGAATGGAAGATGTGGTGTCACTTCACAAGAATGAGAATAAGCGGAAAGCGATCACTACAGACTTGCTAGCTTAACGTCAATGGTAGGTAAAGTACTAATGGAGAAATAAATAGTGCAGTGCTTTAAGTTAGTGTGTTACTGGATCATAGACAATAGGTTTTCACTAAGAAAAAATCCTGCCATACAAGTCTCATTGATGAAGTAATTTAGAATAGTGGATCAGGGAGGGTCAGCAGATGTAATCTATCTGGATTTCAGTAAGGCCTTTGACACTGCTCCACATAAAAAGCTGGTAAGCAATTTAGCCAGTCTAGGAGTTGAAGCAAAAATTTGAAGCTGGTTGAGCAATGAATGCAGAGAGTGATAGCCAATAGGGTCCACGCTAGTCAAGGGAAAGTGACTAGTAGAGTGCCACAGGGATCGATGCAGGGCACAATCCTCTTCAATGTCTTTAAAAGTGACACTAGGGAAGGCATAGAAAGGAAAGCGTGCCTGTTCATAGAAGATATGAATATTGCCAACAGAGTAGATATGTTGGGGGAGGAGGATACATGAAATAAAAGATTTTAACACATTGTACATATGCTTTAATCCAAGTAAATGACAAATCATGAACTTGAGATGTAGAAATCCAGGGGCCAGCTACCCTTCCAGATGTGAAAAAATGGCAGTCATCAAATAGGAAAGAGACCTTGGGTCAACATAAAATTCAACAGCAGCTGCTGGTGAATTGCTGTGTATCTTTGAGAGGAAGAGAATAAAGTTGACTCTGATGTATAAAATCTACAGTCAAACCCAGCAGAACAATACTACGATTGAAGTATGCTAGGAAAAAAAGGAAGAATACATACTGGCTGCACATAGCTCAGGATTGAAACATACCCGTTGCAGGGCCGGCACTACCATTAGGTGAACCAGGCAGTTGCCTAGAGCACCAATGGTTGAAGGGCAGCCCATTGCCACCACGGCCATCCTTATCTGGGACCTGCATTAGCAGCAATTATTTATGAACAGTGATGCAGCACTTGCCATAAACTCCCGTGCTGTGTTGGTGTTCCTGCTTCCTGGCTAGCACCATTGAATATCCATGAGTGCCACTGCTGCAAGCCCCAAAATAGGTGCATAAGTTGCAGGTAAAAGTATATTCCCGCTTATAAAATTACCCCCATAGCAACCTTGGTAACAGAGTGAGTTGAATTACAACAAAACTAATAAGACCTGTGACTGAATGGTGTGATCCCGTCTCAAAAAGTTTACTTTTTGAAACAGTCCACTGATTTTCAGTCATCCTGGATGGGATATGTGGTGATATGCCCCTATAAGAAAATATATGATAGGAGGAGATGTCACAAAGTTAGGCTCTGCTTATTAGCGCATAAGTCACGTCTGACCATGAAGACACTCACCGCACCAATGGTTCAGCATTGCCTTCAAATGGGCCATCGCTGGGAGGATATGTGATGGTTTGTAATTGATATGGTGAGTGTTTTCATGAATGGTGACAGGCTGTGTAAGTTAACTAGACTTGAACTAAAATGGATATTTACCTTGAACACAGTGCAGCCTGTGGGCCTCAATGATTCAATGGATTGGATGACAGCCGAGTGATTCCATTGGCTTTTGGAGGACCTATCAGTGATTTGGATTCTGGTTTTGTGATATCATTGGCTGAGGACTGTTTATGGGTGTTACTACTGCCTTTAAAATATGATGAAGGTGGCTGTTTCTTCATTCGAAGGGAATTCTTAAGAAGCTGGCACTTTCCAGTCCTGATGCAGCCCGAATAGCAGTGACGGGCGAAACTCAAGTCAACACTTATCCAGCTTGCAAGACATCTAGCCTTTGAAGAGAGCGAATTACAGCCCTCTAAGAGATACTGCCACTAAGCTAAGTGTTTTCTGGTGTTTTTAAATGCATTTAGAAAATTGTAAAACACCTTTTGGTCTATGAAGGATATATGAGGAAAACGGGTGTTGCTGGCTTGAGGCTTACTGCCTATTTAGCTAATTTTACTCTCGCATCCCCTCCTGTCTGAGACCTTTAATTAATTTGGCTGGCTCTTATGTGTTCAGGTGTTGTGGAAGTTTGATCATCATCTCCCTTTCATCGCTTAGTGTTTGGACTCGGTGACTCTTTTTGTATTGGCTATGGGGACAGAAAAAAAACAAATGGGTTTCTTGCAATTAGCTTTCCTGTTTTTTCTGAAGTGTAAAAAAATTTTGAAATGTCAAAATTGTTCCCATGGGAAGCAATGAGAGATATATGGGTGTATCAGGTCAGACTCACAGCAGCCTGAGCAGAAGTAAATGGATTTTTGTGGCGAGCTCATTGCTAAGAGAGATGCTGGCCTATTGTAATATACTCCAGTTAAAAGATTTTACCCTGCTAATTGAAAGCAACATTGCTAAGTGGAAGAGTAGTCTAGTGGGTCAAGCAGTAGACTGAAAACGGAAAGTCTGGGTTTAGATCCCATTGTCTCTCATTGTGGCATTGGGCAAGTCATGTAGCCTTGCACTTCCCCAATTTAAAAAAACATAGATTGTAAGCCCTCTGGGGACAGGAAAACTATACTGAATGCAGGAGCTAAAGCTTAATACTAAAACCATTAAGGATAGGGGTGATATGATTCAGATCTTTAGATACTTAAAGAGTATTAATGAACAAACAAACCTCTTCTAAAGACGGGGAAGCTGTAAAACTAGAGGGCATAACATGAAGCTGCAAGGGGGTAAACTGAAAGGCAATGTCAGGAAATACTTTTTCACTGAAAAGGTGTTGGATGCTTGGAATGCCCTCCCGATGGAAGTGGTGGGGGCAAATATAGTGACAGAATTCAAATTGGCATGGGACAGATACAGTGGATCCCTTTATAATAACAGGATAAAATCAAAATAAACCTATCTCTTATATTTCAGCCAATAGGGGTGATTTGCATGGAGCGGTGGGTACACCCCTAAACAAAGGCATGGGGAGAGGTGACCTGCTCAGAGCAGAAAGTACACCTACTCTTGCTGCTTGCTGAACAGACTAGATGGACCATACTGGTCTTTATCTGCCGTCATATAATATCTTACTATGCTACTATGTATTCTGGCCAAGGATCTGCAGATATGATCTGCCATACAGATATTCCACTGGGAAAGTTTCCAGTTGTACTGTGTCCATGTGTGAATACAAGCAAGACATATATAACATCAGCTCTTGTTTCTTGACTGAGTGCTAAGCATTGCCATGTATGAGCTACTACCATCAAAACGAGATTGACAAATCTACTCCCAAAGTCACAATAGATCTTCCAATGATAACCACTAATAAGGTTTGTTAAGGGAGTAGTGATAGGCAGCATGGTAGTTTAACAACATAAGTACTTTGATTTACAGTTTTGCTGATTTATAATTAAACATATCAATGAGCAGTGCCACAACTTGATGGCATATGCTATAAATCTGAATTATACTTCTTATCTCAGAAGTATCATCAGCAAGTGATAAGTGTCATAAACAGATGTAGCAAGAACAAACTACTTGAAAGAGGTCAGCACTTTTACTTGGGCAAAGGAGACAGTCACATAGATGGTTAGCCTGAAAAAAAGACCACATGACCACAATACAATCTGCCCTTCCATATCAACTACAAACGTCCCCTTTTTTTCTTATCAGATCTTCTGTGTTGGTCCCATGCTTTTTTGAATTCAGATACTGTCCTCATCTCTATTACCACAACTGGGAGACTATTCCATGCATCTATCACTCTTTCCGTAAATAAATATTTCCGCATATCATTCCTGAATCTATCCCCTTTCACCCTCACCCCATGTCCCCTCATAGCAAAGCTTGCTTTCAATCGAAAGAGGCTCTCCTCCTGTGCATTTATGCCATGGAGGTATTTAAACATCACAATCATATCACCTCTATCCCTCCTTTCCTCTAATGTATACATATTAAGATCTTTAAGTCTGTCCTCGTATGCTTTATAAAGAAGACCACTAACCATTTTAGTAGCCACCCTCAGCACCGACTCCATCCTGTTTATATCCTTTTAAAGGTGCGGCCTCCAGAATTGCACACAATACTTCAAATGAGGTCACACCAGAGACATATACAGGCACTATCACCTCCTTTCTTCTGCTAGCCATTCCTCTCTCTATGCACCCAAACATCCTTCTGGCTTTCGCTGTCGCCTTTTCTACCTCTTTAGCTGCTTTATGATCATCAGAAATAACCACGCCCAGTTCCTGCTCTTCTTTCATGGACAGAAGTACTTCGCCCTCTACACTGTACTGTTCCCTTGGATTTTTACAGCCCAAGTGCATGATCTTGCATTTTTTAGCATTAAATCTCAGTTGCCAAATTCTTGACCATTCTTCAAGCTTAGCTAGATCCCTCCTAATGTTATCTACTCCTTCCTGGGTGTTTACTCTATTAAAGATTTTAGTATCATCTGCAAAGTGGCAAACCTTATCCGACAGCCCTTCTGCAATATCACTAACAAAGATGTTAAAAAGAATCGGACCAAGAAAAGATCCCTGTGGCACACCACTGGTAACTTCTTTCTCCTCAGAATGATATCCATTTACCTGTACCTTTTGTCACCTCCCACTTAATCAATTTCTAACCCAGTCAGTTACTTTAGGGTCCTTCCTTAGGGTGCTCAATTTGTTTATAAGTTGCTTGTGCGGAATGATGGCAGAGGCTTTACTGAAATCTAAGTACACCACATCTAGGGCTCTACCTTGGTCCAACTCAAAGAAATCACCCAGTCAAAGAAATCAATCAGATTTGTCTGACAAGTCCTGCCTCTGATAAACCCATGTGGCCTCGGATCCTGCAATCCATAGCACTATTCTCTCTTTTAGCAGCATTTCCAATAATTTACTCACCACAGAGGCTAGACTAACCAGGCTCTAATTTTCAACCTTATCCTTATTTCCACTTTTGTGTAAAGGGACCACAAGTATCTTTCTCCAGTCCTCTGGGACCACTCTTGACTCTAAGGAAGCTTTGAAAAGGTCAGACAGTAGAGCCACTAGAACTTCCCCAAGTTCCTTCAGTATTCTCAGATGTATCCCATCCAGCCCCATCACTTTGTCTACTTTTAGTTTAGCTAGTTCCTCACGAACACAGTTTTCTGAAAATCCTCGAGATCCCCTTCACTTCTGTTTCTATTTTTGGGAGTTTTATGAGGTCCTGCTCCTAGCCCTTCATCTATGAAAACAGAACAAAAATATTTAAACAATTCTGTTTTATTCTTATCAGGCTCTATATATTCCTCTGCTTCACCCTTGATTCTAACAATATAACTTTTGCACTTCTTCATCTCACTAACATGTCTGAAAAATATTTTATTCCTCCATTTTATTGCATTGGCTATTTCTTCTTCTTTTTGTACCTTTGCTTTCCTTACTACTTTGCTAGTTTCTCTAATTTTTTCCAAATATAGATGCCTGTCTTCGTCTCTTGTGGCCTCTTGAATTTCATGAAGCCCCCCTCCCCCTTTTTTCTTCACTTTTTCAGCTACTTCTTTTGAGAATCATAGTTGTTTCCTTTTCCATTTATTTACCTAACAAAAAGGTTGGTTGCCCTTAAAATATCCCCTTTCAGTTTTGCCCATTGCTTTTCTACATCCCCCAGCTGTTCCCATCCCACTAATGATTCCTTGAGGTATTGTCCCATCTCAACAAATTTAGTTTTCCTAAAGTCTAAGACCCTCGCTTTTGAATGGATTTTATAAGCCCTAGTCCTAATACTGAACCACATCATCTGGTGATCACTGGATGCAAGATGATCTCCCACTGTGACATAGGAAACACTTTCCCCATTGGTAAACACCAAGTCCAGTATTGCCCCTTCCCGTGTGGGTTCTCTTACCAATTCTCCCTGTAGAGAATCTAGGATCTCCTTACCGCAGCAGGGATGTGCCAGTCTCCAAGGTCCATCAAGTCCAAGATCTAAAACCATCTAATATCAATCATATTTCACATTCTCTGCATCAACAATATAATCATCTTATTTTTATTACTGTCATATAATTATAGATAAAATAATTCATCTAGATAATAGCTAAAGGCCTGGAAATCTACTTCCGGTCACACTGCCAAGAAAACCCAGGAGCTGCAGGGTCGCCAGGAGTCCATATTGACTTGAAGAAAGACACAAATTGCATTAATAGCTGCAAGATTTCCAGACCATAAAGGATAGAAACAACAATATTAAGTAGAACTTGACTTTCAGTGCCATCATTTTTGAACTACAGTGCCTTATAGGAGTCTTCCTCTCCCTTGCACGGTTTTCATATTCTGTTATCTAAAACAGTTCAAAGTACAGTAAAAGAAAGTTTATTTCACTGATATATAAACTGCATATGCAATACTTTCAACATTAAAGAACAATTATATTCAAAAAGTAATTAAGAAACTAAAAACTCTTTATTGCTGATATCTCCATATCCTTTGTCATAGCAAATACAAATGAGCTCCATTTCTAAATATTGTCTTAAGAAAACTAATACAGTAAACTAAATATGGCCCATCGCTGTCCAGTCACAGCAGTTGAGTCGAAGACTCCTGTTGAAGAATCAGGCTGTTTCCGTTGTATGAACTGAATTTGAAGTAAAATCCTAAACATGTCAAATACAGAGCTGCCAAAATAACTGTGGGATGTAGTTATTTAAAGGTATAGATTAGGAGAGGGCTATAAGAAAATGTCAGTGCGTTTGAATATCCCTTGAAGTACTGTCAGGTGCATCACTGTAAAGTCGAAACAGTCTGGCAATACCAAGACACTCCTTCTATTTAACATGCCGTCTCTTCAAAATTAGCAGCCATGAGTTAAGGCAGTGGTTCTCAACCTTGTTCTGGTGTACTCCCTAACCAGTCAGGTTTTCAGGATATCCACAATGAATATGCATGAGACAGATTTGCAAGTGCTGCCTCCGTTGCATGCCAATCTGTCTTATGCATATCCATTGCGAATATCCTGAAAATTTGACTGGCTAGGGGGGGTACACCAAAACAGGGTTGATATCGACTGGGTTAAGGAAACCACTGAGGAAGGGTCCCTGTGAGCCCTAAAATCCAAAAACTACAGAGATCTCTGGCTGAGACAGAGGAAAATATTGACTATTCAACCATTTCAAGGTTATTCCACTAGCTAAGTGATTTATGTGATGAAAAACACAACAGCTTATCCTGCTAACACCATCCCTAGAGTAAAATGAAGATGGCAGCATTATGCTGTGGAGATGCTTTTGCAACCGCAAGGACAGGGAGGATTGCGAAGATGGAAGGAAGATGGATGGTGCAAAGTACAGGCAAATCTTGATAGAAAATCAGTTCCAGTCCGCCATCGACCTAGGACCGAGAGAACATTCACCTTTCAGCAGGATACTGATCTTAAGCACAACAGTGCAGTGGCTGAGCAAGAAGAAAGCGAATGTCATCAAGAGGGCCCATCAAAGCCTAGATCTGAATCCAATAGAAAGTCTCTGGTACTACTACTGCAGTCCACAGATAATCCCCAGCCACCTGCAAAAGCTTGAGCTATTCCGACCAAACATATGGGCAAAATCTGCACCATCTTGCTGTTCAAAGTTGGTAGATACTTACCAGCCAAAGAACTGCACCTAAGCACCATGTTCCTTGGTGTGCTCGTTTGTGCAAATGACTGAGGTTGGGGAGGATTAGTCTCCTGATTAGTTCTGGGTAGGTTTAGGTGGTTGGGGAATTGAACTCCCCTGTTGGTTAGGATAATATTCAAGGAGGAAGATGGATCAACAGAAAGAGACAGTTCTAATTCCAGTATTGCTATCAAAGGGAGTTATGACCACTGAAGAAGGCCTATAACTTGGTAATAGGAATCAAACCCTGGATATAATAGCCATCTTCTCCTTGTATCAGATAGCAACATAGTAAGATAGTATATGATGGCAGATAAAGACCAATATGGTCCATCTAGTCTGCCCAGTAAGGTATCTAGAGTGGCTGTACCTGCTGCTTCGTGCAGTTCAGCCCCCCTCTATTGAAAGATATTTAAGTTTGTTTTGATTTCATCCTCTTGCTATACAGTGATCCACTGCATCTGTCCCATGCCATTTTGAATTCCATCACTGTATTTGCCCCTACCACCTCCATCAGGAGGGCATTCCAAGCATCCACCACCCTTTCAATGAAAAAGTATTTTCTGATGTTGCTTTTAAGTTTATTGTCTTGCAGCTACATCATATGCCCTCTAGTTTTACAGATTCTCCTTCTTTGAAAAAAGGTTTGTTTGTTCATTGATGCCCTTTAAGTATTTAAAAGTCTGTATCATATCTCCCCATCCTTTCTCTCTTCTAGGGTATAAAAGTTTAGTCTTCAAGTCTCTTCTGATATGTTTTCTGGCGCAGACTCTGAATCATTTTGGTTGCCTTCCTCTGAATCATTTCAAGTCTTTTTATGTCCTTTGTGAATATGATCTCCGAAACTGAACACAATACTCCAAGTGAGGCCTCACCAATGGCTTGTACAGGGGCATTACTACCTCCTCCTTTCTGCTGGTTATTCCTCTCTGTATGCAGCCCAGCATCCTTCTGGCTTTGGCTACCACCTTGTCGCAGCGTTCTCCGAAATGCTTCCCGTTCCACGTGCAGGACCCAAAAGGCAGGCAGAGCTCCGGAGTCTCAATGCGTGGATGAGACAATGGTGCAGAGATGAGGGGTTTGGATTTGTTAGGAACTGGGGAACATTCTGGGGAAACGAGAGGCTCTTCCGAAGGGATGGGCTTCGCCTTAACTGGGATGGAACCAGGCTGCTGGCATTAACCTTTAAAAAGGAGATAGAGCAGCTTTTAAACTAGATAATAGGGGAAAGCCGACAGTCGCCCAAAAGCGGATGGTTCGGAAGAATGTATCCTTGAAGGATACTACCAAAAGCAGAGAGGTTCCAAAAAAGAGTAAAGTAGCCCAAATTCCCTTGAGTATGGAGCAGACAGAGCTTAAAGATCCCAAATTACCCATGTCTACCAACAACCAAACTAATATGAATAAAATACAGTCTCTAAAATGCTTGTATGCAAATGCTAGAAGTCTAAAAAATAAGATGGGAGAGTTAGAATATATATCACTAAATGAGAGGTTAGATATGATTGGAATATCAGAGACATGGTGGAAGGAGGACAACCAGTGGGACACTGTGATACCTGGATACAAACTATATCGTAATGATCAAATTGGTGGAGGGGTTGCGCTCTATGTTAGATAGGGCATTGAGTCAGAAAGGATTAACATTTTGCAGGAAACAAAATTTGCTGTAGAATCTCTATGGATTGAAATTCCATGTAAAAAGGGGAAGGCGATGGCAGTGGGGGTGTACTATCGACCGCCTGGCCAGAATGAACAAATGGATGATGAAATGCTCAAAGAAATCAAGGAAGCTAACAAAAGTTATAGCGCAGTAATAATATTGGGTGATTTCAATTACCCCGGTATCGACTGGGTCAGTGTCACGGCAGGACATGCTAAGGAGATAAAGTTCCTAGATGATATAAATGACTGCTTCTTGGAGGAGCTGGTTCATTTGAACCGACCAGAGGGGAAGCCATATTAGACCTAGTCCTTAGTGAAACACCAGATCTAGTGCAAGAGATAAGGGTGTTGGGACCACTTGGCAATAGTGATCATAGCATGATCACCTTTGATTTATTTAGTGGAGGAGAGATAGTAAGGAAATCCACAGTACTACCTTTTAACTTTCGAAAGGGAGACTATGATAAAATGAGGAAAATAGTTAAGAAAAAAGACTAAAAGGAGCAGTTGCAAAGGTTAAAGACTTACATCAAGCTTGGCTGTTGTTGAAAAATACTATCTTGGAAGCCCAGACCAGCTGTATTCCACGCTTTAAGAAAAGTGGAAGGAAGTTCAAAAAACTGCCAGCATGGTTTAAAGGGGAGGTCAGAGAGGCTGTTGTTGCCAAAAAAACATCTTTCAGGAAATGGAAAAAAGAGCCAAACGACGAAACCTGGAAACAGCACAAGCACTGGCAAGTCAAATGCAAGGCACTGATAGAGCAGGCAAAGGGAGAATTTGAGAAGAAGATTGCTGCGGAAGCAAAAACGCGAAATAAAGATTTTTTTCAAGTACATTCGTAGCAAAAAACCTGTGAGAGAGTCAGTTGGTCCATTAGATGATAGAGGAGTTAAAGGGGCACTAAGAGGCGACAAGGCGATAGCGGAGAGACTGAATGAATTCTTTGCTTCGGTCTTTACTGAGGAAGATGTAGGGATGTTACCCATGACTGAAATGGTATTTAAAGGTGAGGAAGAATTGAAGGAAATATCGATACATCGGGAAGATGTATTACAACTATTAGATAAACTGAAGAGTAGCAAATCACCTGGGCTGGATGGTATACATCCAAGGGTGTTGAAAGAACTGAAATATGAGATTGCAGACCTGCTATTAGTAATCTGTGAATTTTCATTAAAATCATCTGTAATACCTGAAGATTGGAGGATCGCCAATGTAACGCCAATTTTTTAAAAGGGTTCCAGGGGTGATTCGGGAAACTACAGACCGGTGAGCCTCACGTCAGTACTGGGAAAAATGGTAGAAACCATCATAAAGAATAAAATTACTCAGCATGTAGATAGTCATGGCCTAATGGGAGACAGCCAGCATGGTTTTAGACAAGGAAGATCTTGTCTTACTAATCTATTATGTTTTTTTGAAAGTGTGAATAAACAGGTGGACAAAGGTGAGTTGGTTGATATAGTGTATCTGGACTTTCAGAAAGCCTTTGACAAGGTCCCTCATCAGAGACTTTTGGCAAAACTAAAGAGTCATGGGATAGGAGGCAGTGTACTACTGTGGATCAAGAGCTGGTTAAAAGATAGAAAGCAGAGGATTGGGCTAAATGGCCAATTTTCCCAATGGAGAAAAGTGAATAGTGGTGTACCCCAGGGATCTGTGCTGGGTTCGCTGCTTTTTCACATATTCATAAATGACCTGGAAAGTGGAATAACGAGTGAGGTTATCAAATTTGCAGATGATACAAAACTATTTAAAGTTGTTAAAACCCAAGAGGATTGTGGAACCTTGCAAGAGGATCTTGATAAATTGGAAGACTGGGCATCAAAATGGCAGATGAAATTTAATGTGGACAAGTGCAAAGTTATCCACCTAGGGAAGAACAACCCAAACTATGGTTACACGATGCAAGGTTCCACATTAGGAACCACCAGCCAGGAAAAAGATTTAGGCGTCATTGTGGATAGCATGTTAAAACCCTCGGCCCAGTATGCAGTGGCAGCCAAGAGAGCAAATAGAATGCTAGGTATCATAAGGAAAGGAATTGAAAATAAAACAAAAGATATTATAATGCCTCTATATCGTTCCATGGTGAGACCGCACCTTGAATATTGTGTGCAATTCTGGTCACCGTATCTTAAAAAGGATATAGCGTTATTAGAAAAGGTTCAGAGAAGAGCCACCAAAATGGTAAAGGGGATGGAAGAATACTCCTATGAAGAAAGGCTAAAAAGGTTAGGGCTCTTTAACCTGGAAAAGAGACGGCTGAGGGAAAATATGATAGAAGTCTATAAATTAATGAACGGAGTGGAACAGGTAAACGTAGATCGATTGTTTACGTTATCAGAATATAGAAAGACTAGGGGACATGCAATGAAGCTACAGGGTAACCTATTTAAAACTAATAAAAGAAAATATTTCTTCACTCAACGTGTAATCAAACTCTGGAATTTGTTACCGGAGGATGTAGTAAAGGCTGTTAGTGTAGCTGGGTTTAAAAAAGGTTTGGACAAGTTCCTGGAGGAAAGGTCCATAAACCATTATTAAGAAGGGACCCAGGATATCAATGCTTGACCCAGTACAAGCATTGCGGAACCTGTGTCTTTTGGGGAAACTGCTAGGTACGTATGACCTAGATTGTCCACTGTTGGAAACAGGATACTGGGCTTGATGGACCTTGGTCTGACCCAGTATGGCATATCTTATGTTCTTATGCTCGCTGCTCCAGAGAGAGCCATACCCCAGATGTGCCCAGGACCATCGAAGAATCAGCTAATGGCCCCATTGAAGACATCACTCCAACCTCCGGGACAGTAAAGCCTCACTGAGTCTGGATCCTTTGCCCATATTCGATGTCCCCTGCCAAGCCCGAGGGTAGGCTGGCTTGTTTCCATTTGAGATGCTCCATGGCTCCAAACAAACTTTCTCAATCTGAAGCTGTCTGCCCCGAGGCTGCTCCCTGCCGCCATCTTGCCTCCTGCAATACACCTTTTTGAGGGGCTCATCCTTAATTTTTTATGAGCTCCAGAAAATAAAATTTGTGATGAAACGTGTTATTTGGACACCAATTTCACAAATGAAATAGAAAGTGAATGGAATCTTGATTCAAAGCATTACTTGGAGGAGTGACCTTGTAGTCGCAGCACTAGGCTGCAAACTAGGAAAGTCAGGATTTACAGTAAATACCAATGTTTATTGTGACCTTGAGTAAATCCTTACATTCTCCATTGCCTAAGTGGAAACTGAGGGCTACATTTACCAAAGTGCTAGCCAGCATTAACATGTTGTTTACAATTCTTGTTTTATGCAATGAGCCTTATTTACAAACGATTTATTTAATTACGTTATAACATCTCTCTTGCTCTGCTCAGCTCCAGGAGGAGCCGAGCCATCGACCTGAGCCGAAGCTTCATCGAAGGGAGCCTGCCTTGCTCCAGCAGATCAGCGGCGAAAAGAGCGAGCCAGCTGCAAAGACCTCGGCTGCACACAAAAGAGCTCATCGGGGAAAGCTGCTTTTTGGTCCCACCCCTCCAGCAGCGTGTCACAGAACATCTCTGCCCAATCGGGGCCTAGCTCTCCTCTTTAAAAGGAGAGCGCCACAGGCGCACCCGTGCCTTGCGGGCCCGCACCTGAGGGCCGCGCAAGAGGGCCCTTTGGCACGGCCCTTAGGCAAAGGAACGTCCAAAGATCATCACGGAAACTTAACAGAAAATCGACGCTAAGACGAACACCTCCCTCTTGGTACAGCTGAGCTCCCTCAGGGTCGAGCTCGCGTACAATCACCGGACTGACAGACCAACAACACACAGCAAGTATATCCAACCAAATGCAATCATAAAACAGACTTATTCCTAACAATCTAAATTTGCCTATCTGACTCTTATACTGTTGCCAGCAACACATTGTAACATTACACTATCAGATTGTATTATTGTTGTCAGTAACTACTGTAGACTGATACTAACTTCACTACTACACTCACTAATAATTCATTGCTGAATTATCTGTTGCTGACATAGTACTATTGAGGTTCTAATGTTGCCAGTAATCCTAACTTATCTACGAATGATATATTACTGCTGACTTCCCTACTGTAGCCAGTACAATACTATTACTTTACTGTCAAAATCTATTACTGTTGCCAGTAACTTACGCCTTTACTACCTTGACTAAATATCACTGCTCCAGGAAATAGACGTCAGTTGCCAGTTTTAGACAATTGAGACTATTAATAGATTTTACTACTGTAGACTGATAAATGCTGAGATTATCACTATTGTAGATTGATAACTGCTGTTGCGCATATCAAATTACTATTGTAGACATCTGTCGCTATTAGATTACTATTGTTGATTTCTGTTGATAACCACTGCCACACACAATAGACTTCTGTTGCCAATATTTGACTACCATTGCTGTGATTTATCACTGCCACCAGTGTTAATTCATTGTCCCCAGTTATAGAGTAACCAAACGGATTACTTCTAGCAGGAGTCACACATACTTCTTGACATTGCTAACAGCATACTTGTTAACAAGTTTGACCTACTCTTTAAAAATGCCACATACAAACATCATGCTAATGAGATTATCCTACACCTGTATAGTATTAGCAATACTAATTATTGACCTAACACTAAGCTTAAACAGCAAAAATTATAAGACAATTCCTATAATACACACACATACCCGTAACAACTACCATATCGGACACACTTATTCAAACAACCATCCTAGAATAAACTTCCATAGACTAATTCACATAAAACAAACAAACTCACATCAAACAATCAAGGGAACATGCCCCAATGACTCAACATCCCTTTCATGCATCCTTATTAACGCACGCTCGATGAAAAACAAGCTTCCCATATTTAATGATTTGATATCTGACTTAAAGCCAGACATATTATGTGTCACTGAAACCTGGCTCTCTGATACCGATACAGTCTACCTAAATCAACTTAATAATGAAAACTATGACACATTCTACAAACATAGAACTAATAGAAAAGGCGGAGGAGTATTAATGATGACGAAAAAGGTATTAAGTGCCAAAACAATCCAATCAAACATCTCTAATAACATAGACACATTATTAATAAAAATTGGACTCATGAAACTCTGCTTAGTATATAGACCCCCAGATCAAAAGGCAGATTGTCGCGATTCTTTTATTGAACTCCTCAGCTCATCCACTGAACAACACCCTATAATTATGCTACGTGATTTTAACCTTCCCTCGCTACCAACAATGGACTCTAAACTATTTTTTGATACTATATCAGACATGGACTATCATCAAATAATAAACACATCTACACACAAAGGTGGAACACTCGATCTTGTTCTTCTTCCTAATACACTCTTCAAACTAATCAATCCAAATTCCGTAGAATGTACACAGATACCCTGGTCTGATCACTATATTATCAAAATAAATCTTACATATCCCTCCACTAGTACTAATAACCACACTAGAAGTGTCCCAACTACAAGATTTAAAAAGTTTAACAATACAGAATTCATTGACTTAACAATCCCCCACCTCTTATCACCTGCAACGAATTTGGATGATACTGTCAAAAACTGGCATGAAACCATCAACAATGCAGCCAAAATTAATCACACAAATAAAAAGAGCACCTACTCTAAGACTAATAGCAAACCATGGTTCAATACTACTCTAAAACAAATGAAAAGGAACCTTAGAAAACTAGAACTCAATTGGCGCAAATCTAAATTGACGATACACAAAGAAATATACAATAACCACCTTACTAAATACAAAGAAACCCTGGACAGCACAAAGAAAAAATACTATGCTGAAACACTATCAAAATCATATAACAGACCAAGAGAGTTATTCTCCATTGTCATAAATCTAACCAACCCTCAAACTTCTGGCAATGAAATTACTGACATCTCGGTACAAACCTTAGCCTATCACTATCAAAACAAAGCAAAAAAGCCTTCAATGTCTATAGACACTATTAACATATCACACCAGCCTTTAAACGAATGGTCAGAGTTTCATCCCATAACTAAAGAGACACTAAAAAATATCATCTCCAGACTCAACACTACTACTTCTTACCTAGATCCATGTCCAGTAACATGGATAAAAAACACACTCCCAATTTTATTACCCTACATTCTCCCAATAGTTAACCTCTCACTAACTCAAGGTTACCTCCCACCCTCACTCAAACACGCACAAATACGCCCAATCCTTAAGAACAGCAAACTTCATAAAACTTTGCCAGTATCATACAGACCCATTTCTAGCACACCATTTTTGGCCAAAATAATTGAAAAAGTGGTTCAATTACAGACACAGGAATTTCTAGACTCATCTTACCCATTTGATGAGCAACAATATGGCTTTCGGCCCCGCCCTGGAGTTGAAACACTCCTTATAGTTTTAATTGATGCGCTACTAAGAGGGATTGACAATCATAAACAGGCCTTCATTCTACTTTTCATTGATATATCAGCTGCGTTTGATAGCTTACACCACACAATAATGCTCAACAACTTGAGACAAATAGGCTTAAACTCTACAGCACATAAATGGTTCTCTTCCTACCTAAATAATAGAACGCAAAATGTAAGAATTGGGAATCAAACCTCAACTATATATAAACAAGAAACTGGATTACCACAAGGCTCAGCGTTATCAGCCCTACTTTTTAATATTTACATAAAACCAGTCTGCAACATTTTCAAAAAATTTGGAGTACAATATCACCTATACGCAGATGATATTATGATGTATATTCCATTTACGATACCCAATCTACCGCTTCAACTCCTATCGGACTGCTATAATGAAATCACAACTTGGCTAAAAGCACAAAACCTCCACATAAATCATGCTAAAACTGAAGTTCTAATCGTGACTAAAAACCAATCCTATATCCCCCCAACACACATAACACTCCAAAACCAAGAAATTAAAATAAAAAATGAAATAAGATATCTAGGCGTTATACTAGACACACACCTTACGATGGAAACCCACATTAGCAATACCATAAAGAAAATTTATTTCAAACTCAAAATCCTCAAACAACTACGTCCTCTAGTATTTTTACAAGACTTTATCAATATAATTCAGGCCACCATAACTCCTCACTTTGATTTTGCCAATCTAATACTAATAGGCATATCAAAACAAAACATCAAACGAATACAATTAGCACAAAACGCAGCTGCTAGAATTATATTGAAAGTAAACTCACTCCAACACATAACACCAATACTAGCTTCCCTCCATTGGCTACCAATTCAAAGCAGGATAATTTACAAAACAATAATAACCTCATTCAAAGCCTTATATGATATGGCTCCAACTACACTATGTAACCTAATACGCAAAGAACCATCTAAGCCTACACACAGAAAAGGACAATTCAACAAACTAAAGATTCCAAAAGATTACACAAAAGCTCATAAATCAACAAACAATAGAGCCTTTTCTCACATAGCCCCAACTATCTGGAATTCCCTCCCAGAGGAGCTACGAACACTAACTGAGATCATGGAACTCCGTAAAAAACTGAAAACTTATTTATTCACCAAACACTACAACAACATAGATAATCCCTCACCCGCTTTAGACAAAGGCTAAACAGGTACCTGACTGTTTCAAATAAAAACCCTTTCACTCAAACAGATAGCACACTTAGTCGAATTCCTTTGATGATCCAATCTCTTATGCCCTATCACTTCCATATATATATATATATATATATGTATATAGTTTATTCTGTTCCGTATTGTCTCACATTGTTTAGACAATACATTGTTTAGTTAATTACTTCGTTTCAATACATATGCTGTTTTGTTATTCATTATACTTATAATATGACGTTCCTTGTAAAACAAACTTGCTTTGTTAATTGTTGTTCACTGTAAACCGCAACTGAACTCTGGAAGATGCGGTATATAAATGTGTGTAAATAAATAAATAAACATCTAATCCTTTGATTGTAAGATGCAGGAAAATACCTACTGCACCTGAATTGTAACTTGCCTTGAGCAAAGGTGAATAATATCCAAGCATAATCTTTATTTTATGAAACTACACAAAATATGGATTTCAGAACTCAATTCAGCTTTCATTTCCCAATATTTCTTTATGCAAAACCTCTCATGAATTGGAACTAAAGTGTTATACTCCAGTACCTTTCAATAAAGATGGTCCTGTTCAAGGAGGTTAAGCCTTTAAATAAAAATTGCAGCACTAAGAATTGTTATCCCTTTCTAAAACCTTCATTTTGCCTATTTTCAGAAAATATTAATTGCATAGACACTTCTTATAGAGAGAAAAGAAGGGATAAGTCTAAGGCTCTTTCTATGTGGTCTGGAAACTGCTGAGTGGTTGGGACCTACTACCATTTTTCCTCAAGAAACAAGATAAATAAGATGGGAAATAAAGAGATGTACCAGTTCTGATTCCCTAATCTCAAGTTTTCTTTACCATAAATACTCTTGAACCAGAATGAAGCAGTGAAATAGTGGTAATACTTGCTAAAAATATAGGGCCCAATATTGAATTATGATGGCTATGGCTATGCGCCACTATGGCACATAACCATCTGTGATGACCCTTAACCCTGGATATTCAATGTCGGGGTTATATGTGGCCCTGGCATTGAATATCCAAGTTTTCCGCACAGCCTCCTAGCCACAGTAGCTAACCAGGCAGCGGTGATATTGCATGCTGCCCGGTTAACCCCTGCAGCGATTAAAATGGTTAGTAGTCTTCGTCATAAAGCATATGAGGACAGACTTAAAGATCTCAATATGTATACTTTAGAGGAATGGCAGGATAGAGGAGATATGATAGAGGTGTTTAAATACCTCTGTGGCATAAATGCACAGGAGGAGAGTCTCTTTCGATTGAAAGCAAACTCTGCTATGAGGGGACATAGGATGAGGGTGAAAGGGGACAGACTCAGGAGTAATATATGAAAAGAGTGGTAGATGCATGGAATAGTCTCCCAGTGGAGGTGGTAGAGATGAGGACAGTATCTGAATTTAAAAGAACATGGGACAAACACAGAGGATCTCTAAAGGGAAAAAGGGGACTGTTGTAGTAGTTGATATAGAAGGGCAGACTAGAAAGGCCATGTGGTCTTTTTCTGCCATCATGTCTCTATATTTCTACGCCTATCTTTTAGCCACAGATCACTAACCAGGCAGCATGAAATATCACCACTGCCCGGTTAGCAACTGTCACCACCTCCTCTCCTCCCCGGAATACCCATGACACACCCTGATGCTAAGCTATTAGCATCGGGGCATGTAGGAGAGAAGATCGGGGATATTCAGTGGTACTATCCATGTTAGTGCCATTGAATATCCCGCTGAGCGACATTTACACAGTTTGTAGGGCTGTAAGCCATGTAAATGCCTTTCCATTGTCACCAGTTGTCCACCCTGGGTCCTAGGGCTAGCAGAGAGGGTTCAGCTGATGACTATCCTAAGCCAGGAAGTGGGGGTAGTGCAGGCATAGTAGTACACTGGCCCTCTGGGTAATGGAGTCCCAAACACCTCACAGGCAAAGGAATTGAGGTAACAGAGTGGTAAGGTCAAAATAAGGTTTTATTTCCCCGTCCCGGGGTTTTGGTAAACACAAATGAACTCAGGACAAAACCATACGTCTGGTATAAAGAAATAGTAACTCAGGAACTGCAGAAAAATGACATCTTTTTCTTCCAGCTTTTAAAGACACAGTCCTTTACAAAGGAAACAATAAAGGCTTCTTTTTCAATGGCAGTAATGCTCACTTTGGTTTCTCCAGCTATACCATTAGCTTCATACATTCAATTCAGCAAAGTGTTTCCATATTATCTGCAATGGTTAACATACAATCCATTGGTACATCGTTTATGCCTTCATCTGTGTATTCAACCTGCATATCCTCCAGCCCATCCCCCACTGGATACATAGGAACGCATTCACACAGGGTTCTCAAAACATTCTCTTTAGCCTTAAGAGAATTCTGGAAAGCTTTATTGTCCCAGAGAAAACTATTAGGCTTAGTTTTCTCCCTGTTCCTCTTATAGGAACTACCTTCTGGCTTCTGCCTGCAAGGCTTACTGAGCAGTGCTCTTTCACTATTAGAAAAGTTCAGAGGTTTGTACCTTTCTCTCTCGTGAGCTTCTGGACACACCCAAACTGGCTCCCTGCGTGGCTTCTCCCTCCAGCTGCCTTCCTCCCAAGGCTTTAACTGAGAGAAGCTTTCCTGCAGATTGTGGGTTTTAACTCTCGGTACCTTTTCAGCTTGAGCTTTCTTTGTTCCTCTGTCTGTTCCACTGTTTTCTCCTGTTCTAGCTCTGCTGCAGGAATTCACAGCTGCTCCGTCAGAACTCCTCCCGGATCCTAATCCAGATCCTGAGCTTGCTCCCCAGCTTGAACTTCCTCTCCAGCCTGAACTCGAATCAGCACCTGAACCAGAGCCTGAGCTTGAGCTACAGCTACAGCTACCGCTTGAGCTAACTCTGCTTTCTAATGAGTGCTTTTTATCTTCCACAGTGCTTAGCTTCGCCCTTCCTCCACCCAGGTGAATCCTATTGCACTCAGGGCACGGGGCTTGTTTGCAGCTTGGGCGGGGCTGCTGCACTTGTGGCTGGGTTTGTTTACATCTCCCTTGGCAACCTGTAGCCATGTGCATTGCCTGGCTGTCAGAATCTGACCTGTTTTCTTCAGTTTCCTCTGACTGCACAGCAAGGGACGGAACTTTCCCATCACACTATATCAGGCCCATAGTGTTTGAAGAGGTAAAGGCTAAGAAAATATTTGTTAGGACTGGATTCTTATTTGTTCTATTGCATGAGTCTGAAAACCAGAAACTTCATAGAAACATGATGGCAGGAAAAGACCATATGAAACTATCCAATCTGCCCTTCCATACCAACTACTATAGTCCCTTGTTTTCCTTTAGAGATCTTCTTTGTTTGTCCCATGCTTTCTTGAATTCAGATACTGTCCTCATCTTTACTACCTCCATGGAGACAATTCTATGTATCTACTATTCTTTCCATAAGAGATTGGTTGATGGCTCTGCCACTTCTGCAAAATTAGGGATGAACCAGCAGTAATAGCCAATCAATCTAAGGAAGGTACAAATGCAATGCAATGTGTGCCTTTGAGTCAATCCTGATTCCTGGTGACCCAGAAGCTCCTGGGTTTTCTTGGCAGTGTCTAAGGAAGGTATGAATCTATTTTTTTGACTTCAGGATGAGGACCCAGGCAATTGGTCGTAGCTGCCCATTCCCGATTAAATATCTGAAATATGGAACATCCTGAGCTACCAAAAAACATTTCTTGGTGTTGGCCATCAACCCAGCCTTCCACAGGCAGGTCAACACAGCTTGTACTTTGCTTAGATGGGTGGTCCAGTCTCTCATGTAGATGATGATGTCATCAAGGTATGTAGCCACATACACCTTGTGCGGTCTCAGTAGGCAATCAACTAGGCATTGAAATGCAGAAGGAGCCCCATGTGATCCAAAGGTCAGCAATGTAAACTGGAACAGACCTTGTGGTGTCACAAAAGCAGCTGGTGTCAAGGACGCCTGCCAATATCCCTTGGTCAGGTCCAAGGTTGATATAAAATGTGCTCCACCGTCGCTTGATTAGCTCATCTACTCTAGGCATGGGATACACTTCTATTTTAGAAGCTACATTAACCCTCTGGAAATCAATGCATAAGAACATATGATATGCCATACTTGGTCAGACCAAGGTCCATCAAGCCCAGTATCCTGTTTCCAACAGTGGTCAATCTAGGTCACAAGTACCTAGCAGTTTCCCCAAAAGACACAGGTTTCGCAATGTTTGTATTGGGTCAAGCAGTGATATGCAGAATCTGATGCTTCTATTGGGTATAGGAACTAAGATGATGGGTGATGACCAATTGTAGCAGCAGAGCGCAGACAAGCCAATGATACCAGGAGTCTGTTCAGAAGGTCCAAATCATTTATTTGTGCACAAGTCTCAAGCAGAATCAAATTCAAAATGGTTGAGCCCTGTTCTCTGGCAATACAACAACTTTTATAGACTTTTGCTCCATTCTAGGTATAGGAAAACATTTCATTGGTCCCGGTAACCTCCCGTACCTCCCATACCCCTTCTATTGGTCCCGGTACTGATATGATTATCCAATTATGTTCTTTGAGTGGGCTCAGCACCTGCTCACCCCCCTTCTAGTCCCAATTACAATGGCCCGTTCACCAACTTGTTACTTTCCTATTTCCAAGGCCATTGGGCTAGTTAGTACGTGCGGGGAAGCAGGGCTCTGTAACCTTTCTGTCAGCAGTTTTAATTAAATCCCTTACAGCTGTATTCTCTTATCAGTGGCTTTTAAACATATTTTTCTGTATTTTTCCATCTTTCAGTTCTGCTTGTCTAAGCTAATCCAATACTTTTACTGAGTTCTAATTCTACAATAGCAGCATGTTGGGGGATGTGTAATTCCTATGGGCCTCTTCACAGGCTTCATTTACAGGTCAAGCTAGTTAGGCCTGCCTGCTTATGTCAGACACTGTGGATCACAGGCCTTCACCTGCCACATTCCCCCCTTTGATTAATCTCACCCTATTACTTAATAAGGTGTGAGAATTAAATCACTTAAAATGGTTATATCATGGTCAGAGGTTTCCGACTATATGCAGGAGGTTTAGGTTGGTATAAGGCCATAATCTTAGTTGCGGTCTTCCGCTCTACTGTACTTTCAATAGCACTATGAATAGAACGCATACAACATGGGATTATACATGGTAACAGTAAAATGACAGCAATGATTATTAGTACTAGTATAAGGAAAGTTTTAAGTCCTCCTAGCCATGAGAAAAGATTAGCAAACCAGTTAGGAAACTTTAGTGAATGCCAAGTTTGTACTGGCACATAAGCTTGTTTTCGCATAGTTTCAGCAATTTCTTCAACTACTTGACCTTTGTCATCTATTTTCAAACAACAATTAGTTAAATTTAGCTTACCACATACTCCTCCTTCAGCTGCTAACAAATAATCAAGTGCTAAGCGGTTTTGATATATAGCAGTGCGCATTTGGGTACTCTGTCTAGCTAAAAGTGTAAGAGCTTGGCTAGTCTCATTGGTTATTATTTCAACTACTGCTTGTAAGCGGATAATACGATTAATCATATAGACTGGGGTTCGATAGCCCCACATACCATCATCATTCCAGGTGGCAGGCCCATAATATTCAATGATTCTTTCTGGTGGCCAATCATCACCCTTCCACTTTTCCCATTTGCCTACCTGGAGGGGTGCTCTCTTCTGTCTCAGTGCTCTTTTGTGTCTGTGATTAGTTGTGTACACTGGGTATCCTAATTGTTCTCCATGTTCCGTGTTTAGAAGAAAGAAGGAAGGTCTGATGGTCCCTAAGACACACGCCCCTCCCCAGTATGTAGGGAGTCGGGCATATGCTCTGTTTCCACAGATCCAATATAGGCCAGGTGGGGCTTGCCAGGCATGAGGCTTGGCAAGATTAGTCCATAAATGAGAAAGCTCAGGGAATCTGGTTAATGGGTTTGGGGGTTCAGGTTCTTTAATTCCTGACCACCAAGACGTCTTTTTGGTGGTGTCATTATAGAACTTCTGGCTAAGACAGACCAGCTGTCCTACCTGTTGCTTGAACTGGGGTCCAGTTCGTGCATAGCAAAGACGTCCAACTATTGAGTGCGCTAACACCCATTCGCTGGTAGTCTTATGTAATTCAGTTTGATTGTAAGTCATAGAGTAATTTAATTCTTGGGCCTCCCATGGCCATTGGTCACCCATTTGTGTCCCCCCACAAAAGTAACAATCTGAGATGTTTAGACTGGATACTACTGCTCCAGCTAATTCTAAAAATAAGTTCTGGGAGGGATGGGGAATTTCAAACTTATTTACATGCATGGCTTCATAGAATGTGTCATGGATTTGGTACTTGGATGATTTATGGGCCTGGGTATTTAATCTTATATATACTATGGTTCCTGGATCTGATCCAGTCCCTGCAATTCGTATACCAAATCGGGATCCTCGTTTCCAATATTCGGGTCTCCGAATAACCAACTCTAAGGGATTGCAAGCGTTTTTCTTGCATTTGTCTATACCTTTGACATATGGCCTCCGCAATGCAGCTATGCGATTATCTTTGTTAACATTCTCTCTCGTACCAACCCAGGTGGCATAGAAGACACATTCCCATCTTGGGCAGAAGTAATCTGACTCTGGGGCTGTACTATATACATCAGCTGAGACTTTCTTTCCTGTGCATGCTCCCCATCCAATGGTCCCTTCTGGACACATATATTTGTCATTCCATGTGTATGATTTTTCCCAATTACCACACTTAGAACGACTATCTCTGTTGATTACTTCACAAGCATCAAAATACAAAACAGCAGGTTGACTAGGATCTGTGAGTGGGCGTGTGGCATTGATCAAAGGTCCATCTGCATCTTTCCATCGCATTTCCAAGGTGTAATAGGATGGATTCTGATGCGGATTAAAGCATACTTTAGATTTACCCTTGGTACAGACATTCAGTTCAGTGGTGTTATAAATACACCGAGTCACTTTACCAGTGCAGGAATAATAAGAGTGATAAATCAAAGTCTGAGTTACTTTCAGTCCAGTCCGAGTAGAAGTAATGCAAGCAGTGCATGGAGGCAAGGCATGAGTCAGTTCAAAGCCTCCAAAACAGGCAACCAGGGCAAAGCAAAGATAAAGATACATGTTGATTGGAGTTCTTCTGAATCCTCAGCTTGAAAATCTTGATCATGACGTTCTTTTCTTCGTCCCATTTGCTAATGAAGCAATTCAACGGGTGCTGAGTGTTGATTGAAGATCCTCAAATTGTCCATCACACATTAACCAACTTATCAATTTCAGTTGGCTTCTGAAATATGGTCAATCAATGTAGCATCAAGGTAGTGTGTAAAATCACACACATGAGGTTCGTTGAAACAAACTCTTGCTGTATGAAAAAAACAGCAATCCTCTTCGAAAGACTTGGCTACTGCAGGGCACTGTGATGAAGTGTCTAAGCTGCTGGTTGCCGTCTCAGAGTAACTCGCAAAGGTGCATCAGGATGCTGCTCTGCTGTCCATTGCTCAGGTTCTGGATCAGCTGCGGGCTTGACTCTGCTGTGGTGGATCCAGGAATCAATCTCTGCTACCTTTATTGCAGTTGGGGTAGACAGGATGACGGTGTATGGTCCCTTCCAATGGGGTTCCAGCGGTGTCTTCTTCCAATCTTTGATCCACACCGAGGTACCAGGCTGGTAGGGATGCAAGGGTTCCGTCAAGTTGATAGGCAACTGGTCTTGGATCCACGCATGGAGAGTCTGAAGAACAAAACTAAGAGCTAGGAGTTCTTGCCTGGTTATTTCTGAACCAATTTGGGCTAGACTTCCTTTAATTCCCTGCACTATTGGTGGGGGTTTACCATACAGAACTTCAAAAGGGGAAAATCCTGTTGACTTCACAGGAGCTGAGCGTATTCTGAGTAAAGCTATTGGGAGCACTTGGGGCCACTTCAGGCGTGTCTCCTGACAAAGCTTAGACATTTGGGCTTTTAAGGTACGATTCATTCGCTCAACTTTCCCTGAACTCTGGGGTCTGTATGCAGTGTGAAGCTTCCATTGTATCTGCAAAGCTTTTGCTAACTGTTGAGTAATCTGAGAAACAAATGAGGGCCCATTGTCTGACCCTATTACTGCTGGAATTCCAAATCTAGGGACAATCTCTCTCAGTAAAACTTTGGTGACTTCTCGAGCTTTTTCAGTTGTGGTTGGGAAGGCTTCTACCCACCCAGAGAAAGTACAAACTAATACCAATAGGTAGTGATATCCATTGGCTTTTGGCATTTCAGTAAAATCAATTTGCAGGTGGTGCATGGGGGTTACACCTCCTGACTGAACTCGGGGCGGTGGTGTAGGACCTTGCTTGGCATTATTTTTGGCACAAATTAGACACTGGCGTGCCACTGAAGCTGATAGGGCTGCTAACATGGTAATGCAGAAATGTGGTCTGAGTGCTCTTTCCATAGCACTTTTTCCATAGTGGGTGGCTTCGTGGAAGGCTTTGACAAAAGCTGGACCTAACAATTCGGGAATTACTATTCGTCCTGGGGGTTGACTGCCCTCTGCTGGTGACATCTTTCAGCACTCCATCTTCCTTGTTACAGTAGTAATCTAATTCTTTGGTGGTATATCGTGGTGTCCATAAGTTCAAGGGTACTGGAAACAATGCTGCCTGCATTGGCATGGCTTGGTGTGTAATTTGTCCTGTCATGGCTGCTTGTCGTGCTGAGGCATCTGCAAACCTATTTCCTCGAGCAACTTCTCCTTTTCCTGCTTGATGTCCTCTACAGTGCATGACAGTTACACGAGTTGGGGCCCATACTGCATCAAGTAACATTAGTATCTCTGGGCCATACTTGACTGATTTTCCTCCGGACGTGATGAGCCCTCGTTCTTTATAGAGAGCTCCATGGGCATGTAGGGTAGTGAAGGCATACTTAAAGTCTGTATATACATTTAACACAAGTTTTGCACCTAGCAGTAGTGCTCGAGTAAGTGCTATCAATTCTGCTTTCTGGGCTGATGTACCTGAGGCTAGAACTGATGACTCAACGACTTCGTGTTGAGTGACTACTGCATATCCGGCGCAGCGTCGTCCATCGATGATGAGACTGCTTCCATCTACGTAATAGACTTGGTCAGGATTGTCTATAGGCACATCTGTCAGGTCAGGTCGACTTGAGAATACAGTGTCCATGACTTCTATACAATCATGTTCTGGGAGTTCTTCACTAATAGGTATCAAGGTGGCTGGATTCAAGGCATGGCTCACTTCCAGTTGTATCTGTGGGTTTTCACATAACATGCTCTGATATTTCAACATTCGGGAATTGGTGAGCCAATGATTTGCTTTCTGTTCCATAAGGGCAAAGACTGCATGTGGCACAGTGACTCGTAGATTCTGTCCTAGTGTGAGCTTATCTGCTTCACTCACTAACAATGCTGTAGCTGCAACTGCTCTCAGGCAAGGTGGCCATCCTTTGGCCACAGTGTCCAATTGTTTCGATAGGTATGCTACAGGTCGCTCCCAATTTCCCAATTTCTGAGTCAACATGCCTAAGGCATTTCCTTGTGCTTCATGTACAAACAAGTGGAAAGGCTTGTGAACATCTGGTAGTCCAAGTGCTGGTGATGACATCAATTCTTCCTTTAACGTCTTGAAGGCTGTATCCTGCTCAGGTTCCCACTCCAGTGGCGACTTTTCTTCTCCTTTTGTGGCTTCATACAGTGGTTTGGCGATTTGAGCAAAGTTGGGAATCCAAATTCGGCAATATCCTGCCACTCCCAGAAAGGCTCTGACTTGCTTTCTGGTAGTTGGGGTTGGAATTCTGCATACTGCTTCTTTTCTCTCTCTGCCTAATTTTCGGCTTCCTTTGGTTATACGAAAGCCCAGGTATTTCACTTTTTTGGCATAGTTGTGCTTTTGCTCTGGAAACTTTGTATCCAGCTTCATCTAGTAACTGCAAGAGGTCTTTGGTGGCTTGTATACATTCACTTTCTGATACAGCAGCTATCAGCAGATCGTCCACGTATTGGAGAAGCACTCTCTTCCCCGGGGCCACTGGATAGCTTGAAAGGTCTTGATTCAGTGCAGCACTAAAGATGGTAGGTGAATTCTTGAATCCCTGGGGTAATCGTGTCCAAGTAAGTTGGCCCCCTCTTCCAGAGATAGGGTCCTGCCATTCAAATGCAAATAATATCTGACTTATGGGGGCTAATCTTATGCAAAAGAATGCATCTTTTAAATCCAGAACAGTAAAGTGGGTAGCTTCAGCAGGTATCAGTCCTAGAAGAGTGTAAGGATTGGGTACAACTGGATGTATGGTTTCAACTGCTTCATTCACTCTTCTTAGATCTTGTACTGCGCGGTAGTCACCTGTTCCAGGCTTTTTCACTGGCAAGAGTGGAGTGTTCCATGGGGATTGACATACTTTTAGTAGGCCATGTTCTAGTAATCTTTGCAAGTGGCGGTGGATGCCTTCAATTGCAGCTCTTGGGAGAGGGTACTGTTTGACATGTACTGGTGTAGCACCAGGCTTGAGAGTTACAATTATTGGAGCTATATGTTTGGCTAGGCCTGGAGGACTGCCTTCTGCCCATACTCCAGGTGGTGCATCAATGCTTTTCAAAGTTTGTTCAAAATAGGTGTCTTGAGCAGATTCATCACTGTAATATCTCCATTCTTCTTCTCGGGGAACTGTAAGCAGCATTATTCCTGCAGGCTTGGCTTGAGAATTCACAGTCATTTGCATTTCTCCTTTTTCAGTAAAAGATATTTGGGCTTGTAGCTTGGCTAACATATCTCGTCCCAGTAGTGGCACTGGACATTCAGGCATGTAAAGGAATTGATGAGTTATTTGCTGTCCTCCTAGACTGCATATGCGATTCTGAAGAAAAGGTTTTGTAGCTTTGGCACCAGTTGCTCCTACAATGGTGACTGCTTTTGTAGAAAATGGGGCTATCTTCTTGTCTACTACTGAATGTTCTGCTCCAGTATCAACCATAAAGTTCGTAACTTGGTCTCCTATTTGTATTCCGACCATAGGCTCCTGGAGACCTAAAGCAAATTCAGAGCCCGGTCTGTCCTAATCCACGTCATCTTCATCATGGGCTGTCGTAGCCAATGCTTGTATGGCTTCTCCTCTTTCTCGCTGGTATTGCTCTCGATTGGCTCCTCCGCGGTTTCGGGGACGGCCTCGTCTTTCTTCTCTCCATTGATAATTGTTTTCGTCATCTTGGTGGGCGTCTTCAAGTTGTGGGCATGCATCTCTCCAATGTCCTTCCTCCCTGCAGTAGGCACATTGGTTTATGCCTAGCTGGGGCCGGCTACCACCTCGGCCCCACCCCCTTCCTCTGCTCCGTCGACTAGGGATACCTCCCCTTTTCTGTTCAACTATGGCCGCAGCCAAAAAATCCGCTTTCTTCTTCATCTTTCGATCACATTCTCTCTGCCTTTCATTATCACGATTCACATATACCTTATGAGCGACTTCCAATAACTGAGTTCCATTCATGCCCGCAAACCCTTCTAATTTCTGTAATTTATGTCTAATGTCTGGTTGAGACTGATTTACAAAAGCAGAATTCACCATGCATAAACTTCCTGGTGCATCGGGATCATAAGGAGTATACATTCTATATGCTTCAGTTAATCTTTCATAAAACACTGCTGGGCTCTCATCTATGCCTTGGGTAACTTCAGTAACTTTGGAAAGATTCATAGCTTTCTGGCCCCCCCCCCTTTTCAGGCCTTGTATAAAGCCTTGGCGAAAACGGGCTAGGGCTCTGGCTCCTCTTTCTGTATTTGGATCCCATCGGTGGTCTTCATTCGGGAATTCTCTTTGGGCCGCTTCCCGATTATCTATTCTTTCCTCCCCCCTTTCTCCTGGAGCTACCGGGTTATCTGCCAGCCAGTCTATAGCTGCTTTTCTAATTCGTGTCTGCTCCTCTGTAGTAAATAAGGTGGACAGGAGCTGGCGGCAATCTGCCCATGTTGGTTGGTGGGTTTCCATAATAGTATTCACTAATTCTGTAAGCTCTTGGGGTTTATTGGTATAGGAGGCATAATGTGTCCTCCAATTTAACAAATCAGTGGTAGAGAAGGGGACATACACATAATTTAGGGGTCCCGCCACCACCTCATTATCTTCATTTCTTATGGGTATTCCCGGGACTTGCCGTAAAGGCATCATCTTGGCAGTAGATGTCTTTTGGGATCTGAGAGATATTCTCGTAACTTTCCTGTCAGGGGTTATTTTCTTTTTTTCTTCGTGCTTTACTTTAGATTTACTTTTCACTGGTGAGCTAACACTGGCAGCCACTTTCACACTGTCAGTATCACTCGGAGAATTTTCAGCTTCTTCCTTCTCTGTTTCTGTATCTGATTCTCCTTTTTCTGTCTCGGTAGAATCATCTTCTTCAATTAAAGGGAGCTCATCTACCTGCTCTTTGGGTAATGGCTCAGGGGTTGGGTCCCGTTCCTGCTGTCTCCGGGGCTCTGGGGCAGGATGTGGGGCTACTCTCACTGGGTGCTGGGTTTGGGGCTGTCGGGTAATCATTTCTGGGGAATCAGGATCTACCAGGATGGGTTTCTTCCTGGATTTCTCACCTTTCCCTTTCTTTCTAGGCTGTTCTATTTTCTGACTATAATCTGTCTTTGCTAACATTATTCTGCACTGCTCTTCATAACAGCGCTTCGCCCATGGGGGCGGATCTTCACAAATACTTAACCAGGAATCTATATAGGGGTACTGATCGGAGTGCGCTATTCGCACTCTACGGTGTACTAACTGAATAATTCCTACATTAAAGGTTCCCTCTCGGGGCCAGGTAGGGTCTAGATCGGGCCACTCCCTAGTACACAAAATCTGTAAACGAGCTGCAGTCATTTTAATACCATAGTCTCCGGAATATCCTTCTTTAAAATGTGCGATCATACATTCTAATGGAGTGTTCCTAGTAGACCCCGCCCCTCCCATTTCGATGTGTGCGCGCAACAACAGACAAAAGGGAAAAGGAGGGCGGACCGTGGGTAAGGGGTCCTCACGGCCCTAGAAACATATAGGGAAAACAAATAACAAGACAAGACGACAATCGCTTCCCCCTTTTTACGACCTGAACACGGTCGCCTGGTCAGGAACTGCGTTACTCAGGGGTCCGCCTTCGCTTGGTCCGTGCTGCCAGACCTCTCATTCACACTTCATTCACACAATCATGCTAGCAACGTATCCCAGAATGCATTCATTTCTATCTATTCTGACTAGTCTTGTTCAAATTCCAAAATACAAGAAGACGGGGGTTTCGCCCTGCGAATATCCATGCGGGGTTAATCAGCCCGTCTTTGAGAGCTCTCTTACCAATTTCCAAGTTCCAAGTTCAATATTCAAATGGTAGCACTGCTCTTTCTTATCTGTCTAGACATAACAAATCAAAACTTTACTCACCGGATCCGGTCCTCAAAGTTCCCAAGCAAGCGCATGAGTTGGACCTCGGACTCCCCTCACTCGGGTTCGAGGTGTTGGCTCCAGCCGGGCCCGGCACCCGCCGAGGTCCGGCCAGCTCCCTCCGATGCAAGGGACCGGTGGCGTCAGGGAGCGAGCCCCCGTTGGAAGGGCGCGATCCCGGCAGGACCAAACCTGTAGAGGCGGAAAGTCGTGGTATATTGCCCTATATACCCTCTAATACCACACCTTCCCGGCCAATGCACCAAGAATATGTAGCAGCAGAGCGCAGACAAACCAATGATACCAGGAGTCTGTTCAGAAGGTCCAAATCATTTATTTGTGCACAAGTCTCAAGCAGAATCAAATTCAAAATGGTTGAACCCTGTTCTCTGGCAATACAACAACTTTTATAGACGTTTGCTCCATTCTAGGTATAGGAAAACATTTCATTGGTCCCGGTAACCTCCCGTACCTCCCGTACCCCTTCTATTGGTCCCGGTACTGATATGATTATCCAATTATGTTCTTTGAGTGGGCTCAGCACCTGCTCACCCCCCTTCTAGTCCCAATTACAATGGCCAGTTCACCAACTTGTTACTTTCCTATTTCCAAGGCCATTGGGCTAGTTAGTACGTGCGGGGAAGCAGGGCTCTGTAACCTTTCTGTCAGCAGTTTTAATTAAATCCCTTACAGCTGTATTCTCTTATCAGTGGCTTTTAAACATATTTTTCTGTATTTTTCCATCTTTCAGTTCTGCTTGTCTAAGCTAATCCAATACTTTTACTGAGTTCTAATTCTACAATAGCAGCATGTTGGGGGATGTGTAATTCCTATGGGCCTCTTCACAGGCTTCATTTACAGGTCAAGCTAGTTAGGCCTGCCTGCTTATGTCAGACACTGTGGATCACAGGCCTTCACCTGCCACACAATCACTCATAGACTTCTATAACTCCCAGGTTAAGCATCTCTTCCAGATTCTTGGCAATAGCCTGTTGTCGGGCCTCCAGAATCTGATAGGGTTGCTGCTGGATAACCACCCCAGGGTCAGTAACGATATCATGACAAATGATGTGGCTTCATCCCAGGTGGGCAGAGAACACCTTTAGGTTCTGGTGGATCAAATCTTCTAGATCTTTTATCTGGGCAGCAGAGAGCTGATCTCCATTTGGGACTTGAGCTGGATCCAACAGGGCTGAAATTTCCATCCCAAAATCATCTCCCTATACTACCATAGCTGTCACTGGAGCCCACTTTTTCAGTAGCCTAATATGGTAGATTTTGGCTTTCTTCCATTTATCTGGCAGGGCAGTCTTGTAGCTAACAGGCCTCACTTTCTCTACCACCTCATAGGGCCCTTGCCATTTACAGAGTAACTCACTCTCAGATGAAGACAATAAGACTAAAACTCTGTCTCCCAGTTAGAAGAAGCGGTACACGGCTACCTGATTGTAGCCCCTGGCCTGCTTGGCTTGGGCTTTTTCCAAAATGATTTTGGCCACCTCTCTGGCTTTCCTCAGCCAGTCTTGCATTTGTATCATGTATACCACAAAATTACGCCCGGCACGGGGTTCTTCTTCCCAGATTTCTCTTACCACATCTAATATGCCTCTTGGCCATCTTCCAAAGAGTAACTCAAAAGGAAAAAAACCCGTGGAACTCTGAGGTACCTCGCGGATGGCAAACTTCAAATAGGGTAGGAGAATGCCCCAATTCTTCCTGACCTCCTGCACAAAATTTTTAAATATTTGTTTTAGAGCTTTATTGAATCCCTCAATGAGGCGATCCATCTGTGGGTGATATACTTGACCTTCACCAAGGCACACACTTGCTTCATCATAAGAACATAAGATATGTCATACTGGGTCAGACCAAGGTCCATCAAGCCCAGTTTCTTCTTTCCAACAGTGGTCAGTCCAGGTCACAAGTACCTAGCAAGTTCCCAGAAAAACACACAGGTTCTACAATGCTTGTATTGGGGCAAGCAGTGGATTTCCCTTGTCCTCTTTAATAATGATTTATGGGCCTTTCCTCCAGGAACTTGTCCAAACCTTTTTTAAACCCAGCTATATTAACTGCTTTTACTATATCCTCCGGTAACGAATTCCACAGTTTGATTATGCGTTGAGTGAAAAAATATTTTCTTATTAGTCTTAAATGGGTTCAATTGTAGCTTCATTGCATGTCCCCTAATCTTTCTACTTTTTTCGATGGTGTAAACAATCAATCTACATTTACTCGTTCCACTCCATTCATTAATTTATAGACCTCTATCATATCTCCCCTCAGCCGTCTCTTTTCCAGGTTGAAGAGCCCTAACCTTTTAAGCCTCTCCTCATAGGGGTATCCTTCCATCCCCTTTACCATTTTGCTGTCTCTTCTCTGTACCTTTTCTTATTCCGCTATATCCTTTTTAAGATATGGTGACCAGAATTGCACATAATATTCAAGGCGAGGTTGCACCATGGAATAATACAGAGGTATTATAATATCCTTTGTTTTATTCTCCATTCCTTTCCTTATGATTGTATCCAAATAGAATGCTAGGAAAGGATGTTTCTTGATCTTTGAGGATCTCATTGAGTATTCCCACCCGCGAGAATACGTCCCAAAGGGCATTCCCGATCATAGTACTCCTCATAATTCTTTAGAGCGTGGCCTCCGGATATCGGTAGCATAGTCCAGTATGACAAAAATGTACTTGTTGCCTCAGGTGGTTCGCTCCAAGATTCCTACCAGATCCATGGCCACTCTTTCAAATGGAGTTCCAATGGTGGGCATAGGTACTAGAGGGGCCAGGCGGAAACTGATGGGGTTATGAGGTTGGCAGATGGCGCATGACTGGTAATATAACTGCACCTGTTTATGGACCCCAGGCTAGAAAAATCAGGTTAAAACACACTCTAGTGTTTTTTCCACCCCCTGGTGTCCCCCTAATAAATGGCAATGGGCCAAAAATAACACCTGCTAATGATAAGCCTGGGAAGTTATCAGTTCTACATCTTCCCCCTCTAGGGTCCCCAGGGCCATTCTGTATAATAAATCTCCCTTTAGTACAAAATAAGGAAAGTTTCTTGTAGGTGATTCTCCGTTACCTGCTGGAATCCCATCCATCTCCAAAATCCACTCTCGGACATGTTTAAGGGACTCATCCTCTTGCTGGGTCTTCCTGAAACTCTCTGGGTCTTCCCTCAGGCCCCACTCTGAGAAGGGGACAATTGTATTTGGGTTACTACAGTTGAGCCCTGAGCTATCCCCAGAGTTTTCTTCCCTAGGCTCTCTCTCCCTGGATCCCTCCCCCATAGCGGCCCCCAGATTCTCTTGGTAACGTTGCTTTTCCTGGCGATGCCAACTTTGGGACATAGCAGACTTGGAATTCTTGACATATACATTCGGGTCTTCCAGTGGGAAAATCTCTGGGAAATCTTCATAGTCTGACTTAGCGGCGCCGTCAGTTAACTGGGCCCATATTGCTTCGACGTTTGTGTAGTCTTGACTGATCAACACTGGATACAGGAGCCAAGGCAGCACTACAACCTTAAACATGGCTTACCCTGCTGGAGTCTTGTAAAACCTGTGTCGTTGGACACTGCCTCTGGTCTCCATGTACACAGGCCAGTGTTACTACCTTTGCATAGTGAATTTGAAATCAGGTTACGGTTGCCAGCGAATGAGAGTCTGCACATTCCCGGAGTCTATCAAGGCTTGGAGGTAATTTCTCTTGAGTTCCACAAGAATCACAAAGTTCTGTGCCCCTGGGTGGGGAGTGTTCACCAAAGTGCAGGTGTGAGGGGTGGTTTGGCTGGCATCCATGGGTTCTTCCGTACCCAGGGTACATTCCCGAGAAAAATGTCCCTGGGTTCCACACCTAAAACAGGTGAAGGGGGTCATGACTGGGGTCATACCCTCACCTAGAAGGTGTCTTTGGGGGTCAGAACATGAGACCCAACATCTGTTCTGGCTTCCCCTTCCATCCTTCTGAGCTGATGGGTGACTTCTTCCCCTTCTCACTGTCCGCTGCAGTCACCAGTTGGGCTTCATGATACCCCTCGGCTATTTCCTGTGCATTCTCCAGTGTAAGCTTGGGTTGCTGACATACCCACTGTTCCATCGGGGCGGTCAAGCCCTCCAGAAACTGCTCCAATAGGACAATCTTGGGTATTTCGGATCAGGTTTTTCCCTCTGGTTGCAGCCACTTCCATGCAAGATCCCTCAACCAATAGAGGATCGTCTGAGGGCTCTCTTTTATCTCGATCCCCCCTTTCTAAATTGCTGGCTGTAGGCCTCTGAGGTACAACCAACCCTTTCCAGTATGGCGGCCTTGACAGCTGCATATGTAGCTCACCCAACACAGTTAGTGTCCCGTAATGCAACCTGACTGCTGCCCTTCAGCACATTCCCCAAATAGGTAGTCCATGTCGCCTCCGGCCACCCAGCCATACAGGTAGTTCTTTCAAAGTTTACCAAAAAGTGATACGGTTCATCTCCTGCCATCATTTTAAGAAGCGCTTGCACTGGAGGGTGGAGTTGAGTTCTGCAGGGCCTGAGTCATCTGAGCTAGGAAACTCTTCTGTAGCTCCTCTTGCATACAAATAAGATCCTGCTGCTGATGTTGTTGCTGCCCTTTCAGCAGGGCATGTTAAAACTGCTGCTGATGTTGTTGTTGCTGATACTGTTGCTGTTGCTGCTGTCCTTCTGCCAGAATCTGGAGGAGCTGCTCCAACTTGGCTTGTCACTGTTCTCTTGCAACACCACCACAGCTTCCTCTTCTGCAGCTGAGTTAACCCTGCAGTATTCCAGCTCCAACAACGTGGCCTTTAGTGGCCTCTAGTAGCCAAAACAAAACCTGCCTGTCTGGCACTGACTATACTTTCTTCAAGCTCCCTAACTAGGGTGAGGCTAACCCTCTTAGTCCATACTAACTAACAAAAAAAAATCCGTTGTAGAGACCCAGCTTTGGAGGGACATGGATTTGACCTGTCATGTGGTTAGAGGAAATTCCCAAACTGCCACCATATGTGGTAGTGTGGCGTGTGGTGGGAAGGAGTTTTCTGTACAACTCAGGCCAGACAACAGTTCAGGGAAAACAAAAGCAGCTTTACTTCTGTCCCAGTTTGTTAAGCCTCCACAAGCTGGTTCTCTTGGTCCTTCTTCCAGCCCCAGTTAAAGTTCCTACCTCAGAACTCCTTTGCACAACTTGCCTTGGAAGGACTCCTAGCTCCACAGGCCTCTTTTCCCCTCTTCAGCCTGCTGGGTTCTTAATCTCTCCCTATGAGCCACATCCTCCCAGCCCTGAACTCTAGGCTACAGACTCTCTTAAAGGGGACTGTTGATAGTCCCTTTGGAGAGGGACAGGTAACATTCTATAGACCCCATCACAGGGTGGTTATCACCAGGAAGGCAGAGAGGTGGAAAACTTGGTCTCGATGGGGGAAACTTATGATGGTCAATTTACTGTTTTACAAAGGGTGATATGTAAATTATGAGTTTGAATATTAAAGGACAAAACTCATATATGAAGTGGCAATTTCTTTTTAAAGAGTTGTTACACTTGCAGATTGATGTGGGTATAATACAACAGACACATTTATGTGTTAAACATGAACGGTTGGTGTCTCATCCAAAATATGACAGTCTTTATGGCCTCAAATCGATTAGAGCGCAACACTTGATGTGTTGAAGGATAGAGGGGGTGATATATTATGCTCAAAATGAGGCTGAAAGTGGAGCTTTATATGGTAGTGGGGATATATGGATCTAATAGTCAGCAAGGCCAATTCTATGAGCTGCTTACTGATTGGATATTGGAGTTTGCTGAAGGGAAAATCCTGATGGGAGGGGGACTTTAATATGGCTATAGACCTTAAATTCGATACCTTGTGGTGGGAGGAGGGACTTGAAATCCCATAGGGGCTTACTTAAAAAATGTCACCAGTTATTTAACTTAAATGATGTGTGGAAGACCCGGGAACCTAAGGGGAGGGACTATATATTCTTTTCTAGGGTACACTATTCTTATTCCAGAATAGATATGCTTTGGGTGGACGAGTTCCTAATAGGCAAAGTGAAGCGCTGTCATATTGACAATATTACCTGGTCGGACCATGCTCTAGTGTGGCTGGAATTGATAATTGATGATTGAGATTGGTAGGGATGGAGATTGAATGATAGCCTTATGACAGATACTAAGAATAGAGGGTAATAGTGAAAGCAATTGAGGAATATTTCCATTTTACTGATATAGGGGTGCAATCCTCTAGGGTTATTGGGGAGTATTTAAAGGCTGTGGTTCGAGGGAGTTTTATCACGTTAGGCACTTACAAAAAATGGGCGAAAATGAAGAAAGTGAAGGAATTGAGGGGTTTGATTGGTAGATTAGAACACAAACATAAAACAGGGGTAGTTGGAGGGCTACTTTGACTTGCATGAAGAAAGACTTGCATGAGCTGGAATTGTAATTGATTAGCTGGGAACTGACTAAAATGAAATAAGTAATTTATGAACAAGGAAATACGGCACGTTGTTATCTGGCCAGAAAAACTTAAAAAGATTAAGTCCCGTAAACATATTAGTCGGATAAAGGATGGGAAGGGTAAGATTCTTATGGGGGGGACGACATTCAGAGACTGTTTGTGGAATTTTATAAGACTTTATATATGTCAGAAAGGGTAGCTGGGGAAGGAGAGATTATTGACTATCTAGAAGGAGTGAAACTCACTTGTTTGTCAGCATGGGAACAGGAATGGCTGAATCAGCCAATATTGTTGCAACAGGTTCTGTAGCCTATTAAATCTCTCCCAATAGGTAAAGTACCAGGTATGGATGGCTTCGCTTCCAAATTTTATAAAATCTTTGGGCACTAGGTGGCACCACCTCTCTTTCAGTGGTTTAACTCACTCATGGAGGGAAGCTTCATGCCTGAACACATGAAAATAGCTGGGGTAACGGTCTTGTTAAAAGAGAGTAAAGATCCCTTCAGGTGTGGGTCCTACTGCCCTACTTTTGTTGTGAGTGGATTTAAACATTTTTATGCAGATACTGGTGAATAGACTGGCAGCGCATTTGCCAAAGTTGGTCCATGTTAACCAAGTTGGGTTTATCCCAGGATGACAGGCGGCGGACAATACTCAAAGAGCTATAAATCTGATTTGGCATGCTCGGAGAGGACAGGACTGGGTACTACTTCTTTCTGTGGATGCAGAAAAAGTGTTCATCTGAGTACTGTGGCCCTTCATGTGGGCTGTCCTGTAAAAAATGGGGATGGGTAGTAAATACTTAAGGGGGTTCAAGAATTATATACTGAACCAACAGCATGGCTGAATATTAACAGGACTTATCCAGAGCAGAGGAACTAGGCAGGCGTGTACCCTATCTCCCTTATTGTTTGTTTTGGCAATGGAACTCTTAACTTGTTGGATTAGGGGCAATATGAGGATGTCAGTAGGGGGAAGCAGTACAAAATATATTTATTTGCAGATGATATCTTATTTATGTTGGCAGAAGTTATGGGGGGATTGGAGGGATATGGGATGGTGTCAGATTTTGGGTTATATCGATAAATTTGAAATATTAAATATCAATTTAGAGGAAGGGGATAGGGTAGCTCTGTAATCTAGGTTTCCCTTCCAGTGGGCTAAGAGGGGAATCAGATATCTTGGGATCCAGTTGTCTTCAGATTATCAGAAATTGTTCTATATTTTGAATATCTATGTGACAAAACTTTTAAGGAATTAGATCAATGGCGTCGGCTCCATATCTCGTCGATTGGCCCAATAAAAGCGGTAAAAATGATGATTGTTCCTCTGTTCATGTATTTATTTTCGGTATTGCCAGTATACATACCAGGAGGGTTCTTTAAGATGGTGAAGCAGAAATTACTTGCTTATATTTGGAGTAACAAGACATCTCGGGTAGCTAAATGGGTGCTGTATTGACAGAAGGATCACAGAGGGATAGCTGTGCCCAATATTAACATTATTATGATGTGGCACAGTCGAAGGTGGTCCTGGAATGAAGAATTAGTAGAAATTGAGCAAGTCAGGGCTGGGGTAATACCCCTGAAATATCAGTTATGGTTGGATAGGAGATGGAAGGGGAAGAGATTGGAATTCCTTTAATGCATTAATGTTTAAGCTGTGGGATTCTTGGAGAATGTACATTCCTCTCCCCCTCTCCCCCCCCCCTCCCCAATTTCAATCACCAGGTTTACTTTCTTTCAGTTTAATGCAGATTTTACACCTGGGGGATGCAGTTTTTCAGAGATGGGAGAGGCTTGGGTTGGAATATGTGGCCAATTTGTGTGTGATGAGTTTTTATGAGTAAGAACATAAGATATACCATACTGTGTCAGACCAAGGTCCATCAAGCCCAATATCCTGTTTCCAACAGCAGCCAATCCAGGTCACAATAACCTGTCAGGTTCCCCAAAAGGTACACAGATTCCATGCTGCTTATCCCAGGGGTGAGCAGCGGATTTCACTGGTCCCCTTTAATAATGGTTTAAGGACTTTTCCTCCAGGAACTTGTCCAGATCTCTTTTTTAAATCCAGCTATACTAACAGCTTTTACCACATCTTCCAGTAACGAATACTAGTTTGTAAAATGCGCACATTAAAATGCATAGTAGCTCAGGAACACCTTATAAAATTATCCTCCAAAGGTCTTAAGTTCTTATAATTAGGGAAATTATGGCATTTGATTAAACATGTTGATTTATGTTATGTTACATTCTGAATGTATTTTTGTAAGCCGCTTAGGAATGTATAGATATGCAGCAAAAAATCTAATAAATGAAATGAATTGATGTTCTGCATTTTGCATATTTATGGAATGCTGGAAAACTTCCAGATTTTAAAAGTAAAGCAAATTATCAGACATTTAGAAAATGCTTGAGTCTTTTTGTTTACCCAGACCTTTGATCGAGTTAAATTACAGTTCTGAATCTTCTTTTTATAGATGATCTGAGGGTAGGAGTGGTATGTGATATTTCTTAAAAATTCTTGTTTTTTAGATGTTTGAACCTTTAATTCTATTTTTCAAATTGATTAATTAGCATTATCTACATGATATTGCTTTGGTTATTTCTTTATGGATGTAAATTTGTGATCCACTTAGGACAATATTTACGGCATTTGCAGAGAATAAACATTTTAAGCGAATAAATTATAAAACAAAAGTTCAATAAAAACATTTGAATTGAAGAGTTGCACAAATCCCCATTCCCACACAATCCCAGAAGTGGTCCTGAAACTGCAGGAGAGTAAGAAACTCTTACCTCCTCTCCCTGGCTGAATAGCATGTGCCAGTACAGCCCATAGTATTCATTAATTTGCTTCGGCCGAGTAATGAGTGGGCTCTTCACTGGCAGCCCTGGTGAGCAGCTTAGGATTCTTAGATAAGTACGTCTGCAGGTGTTGACATGCACCTCAGGGGAACCTCTAAAGTCATGCACTCTGCCAGCTTCCACATATCCTATAACACTGCTGACCTTATTTTGATTTCCACCTATACCTCTGTTTTCTCCCATGGGTGGGGGGAATTTCTCAGGCTCTAAACGAGGGCCCATGCAAATTCAGCCTCTCCCCCCCCCCCCCACCCCCGCGTCCCTTCTCATAAAATCACAGCAAGCATAGCCAATGCACATTTTGATGGGCTGTGCTGGACATTCAGGTTGGGGGAAGGGAGCGGGGAAGAAAGGATAGCTAAGCCACCCTCCCTCAAGCACACATTCACTTTCCTCCACTACACCCAGTCCCTCTCCCCTTTGAATTTACTGAGCAATTCTTCCCCTCCCTTCACGACTACTACTACTGATCATTTGTATAGCACTACAAGGTGCACATGGCACTATACAGACACATATAAAAGATGGTCCCTGCTCATCAGAACCTACAGTCTAGTCAAGACAGACAACACAACAGCTGGGGACAAGGAAATGTCTAGGGGAATGGTAAGGAAACACATAGCTGGAGAGCAGGAGACTAAGTGAATCAACATCCAAACGTGGCCTTGAAGAGGTGAGTTGTCAACCTGAATTTGAAAAGAGCCAGAGATGAAGCCTGATGTACAGACTCAGGTAGTTTGTTCCAGGCATAAGGAGCAGTAAGGTGAAAGGACTTGTCTGGAGTTAGCAGTAGAATAGAAGGACACAGGGCCAGCCCTCCATTGAGTAACAATGTTGTTTGCACAGGGCCCCGCATTTCAGGGGGACCCATGCAAACAACATTCTGCATTAAATTAAAAAAAAAAAAACTGACTGCTCCTGCTGCTGCTGCCGCTGCCGCCATGGCAGCGGCAGAATCAAGTGTCCCGTGGCACCCCTGGCTGCCCGGCAGAGCCCTTCCTGACTCAGTCCCCTCGGCACCGGCTTTCAGAGCTGCGAAGGGAGAGTTTCCCTTTCTCGTGGTTCTGTTAAGCCCGCCGGGGCTGATGGGAAACAGGAAATACTTGTTTCCCATCAGCGCCTGCGGGCTTAACAGAGCCGTGAGCGAGAAACTCTCCCTTCGCAGTTCTGAAAGCCGGTGCCAAGGGGACTGAGTCAGGGAGGGCTCTGCCAGGCAGGCAAGGGGGCCGCAGGACACTTGATTCTGCTGCTGCCACGGCGGCAGTGGCAGCAGCAGCAGACAGTTTTGTTTTGTTTTTATTAATTTACCTGGGTTGATGGGGGGAAGGGGGGTTAAGACTGGTAATGGGCTATGGGCTGATGGGGGGTTAGGACTGGTAATGGGCTATGGGGGGGCTAAGACTGAAAATGGGTTGATGGGGAGGTTAGGACTGGAAGCGGGCTGATGGGGGGCTTAGGATTGGTAATGGGCTGGGGGGTTGCTAGGACTGGAAATAGGCTGAGTGGAAGGGGGGCTTGAACTGCAAAAAGCTGATGGGGAGGGGGGCTTGGAATGGAAATGGGCTGTGAGGGGAGGGAGCTAGGACTGGAAATGGGCTGATGGAGGGGCTAGGATAGGACTAGAAATGGGCTGTGGTGGGGGCTTGGATTGAAATGGACTCATGGAACTGGAAGTAGGCTCCTGGGGGGCTTGGATGGGAAATGGGCTGAGTGGAGGGGAGCTAGGATTTGACATGGGCTGATGGTAAGGCTAGGAAAGGACTAGAAATGGGCTGATGAAGGGGGCTGGGATTGGAAATGAGCTGATGGAGGGACTCGGATAGGACTGGAAATGGATGGGGGAGCTAGGACTGGAAATTGGCTGATGGTGGGGCTAGGATAGGACTGGAAATGGGCTGATGGGGGGCTAGGACTGGAAATGGGCTGATGCGGGGACTAGAAGGGAGCGGATGCTGGGTGGGGATGGAACTAGAAGGGAGCCGATGTTGAGGGAGGACTAGAATGGGATGGGGCTGGGAGAGTGAAATGGAGAGGAGAAAAATATTTTGTGTGGGAGGGAAGAAAAATCTACAATTGGCCAGGTACTGGGAGAGTAAGTGGGGATTGAGGATGGAGGGGTAAAATTTGAGTGGATGAAATAGGAATGAGGAAAGAGTAAAAGGAGAAAGATTAACATGTTAAAGCAGATGTAGAGAGAGAATGGAAAAAACTAAAAGAGAGAAGAAAGGATCAATGGACAGCAGACAATGGAGAGTTAACAGAAGACACGAAGAAACCAGAAGAAAGTGGCTGGAGCAATTGTAACTGAAAAAAAATGCACAAAAGGTAGAAAAATATCTCTTTATTTTGAATTTACCTCGTATTAACTGGAATATGTCAGCTCTGGGAAACGTGCATTATTAACGTCTGCACTTTGTTTAGTACAAGAGGAAATTAATTTATAGTTTTATTTCTACAGTGTTGTTGTATATTCCAAGTTTGACTTTTGGGGTTCCCAGTTTAATTATTGTCTTCCTGTTTCTAAATTGTGATTCCTTGTTTGGTGATGGTCTATGTTCTGCATGCGTAACTGAGCTGAGGTATTCTGTTTATGTAATTCCTATTTGACATTGCCACTTGTTCTCTTTCCCCAGTAACATAGTAGCATAGTAAATGATGGCAGATAAAGACCTGTATGGTCCATCTAGTCTGCCCAGTAAGATGGCAAGAGTAGGTGCACCTGCCGCTCTGTGTAGACCACCCCTCCCCATGTCTTTATTTTAGGGGTGAACCCACCGCTCTGTGTAGGACATCCCTGTATGTTAGGTCATGTACTGTTATTCTCTGAAATGTATTGGTTTAATATTTGCAGTGTTGCCTTTTGATAAGTAGAGTATGGTGCTCTGTGAGTCCTGGTACTGCTGTTAGGATACGGCGGGTTTGCTATGGGTTCTAAATGGGCAGTGTTTGTAGTAGTTCCTAATGTGCCTGGCGGTTGGCACTGGATTATAATAATGTAGAAATCTTTTAGTCTTTTTTTATCCATACACTCATTAAGAGGCATGTTTACTAAAAGTTAGTGTATGGTAACATTATGCAATTATTTATGCAAATGATGCCCCGCACCGAGTCTCCGCACATTGCCCCGCACCCCCCTTGGCCCGCCCCTGGAAGGACACAGATAGAAGTGCTCTCCCAGAGGAGCAGAGTTCATGAGGAGGGGTGTAGGGAGAGATAAGAGAGAAAAGGTAGTGAGGAGCAGCAGAATGAGTGCACCTATAGGTCAGTAGGAGAAGTTTGAACTGGATACGGAAACAGATGGGGAACCAATGAAGAAACTTCAGAATAGGTGTTGTTTGAGCATATCGAGGCTGTCAGAAGATTAGCAGCGCAGCTGAAATTTGAAGAGATTGAAGAGGAGAGAGATGATTCAGAGGGAGACCAGCAAGGAGGAGGTTGTAATAATGTAGATGGGAGGTGACTAAAGAGTGGATAAGTGTCTTAGTAGTGTGTTCAGAAAGAAAGGGGCAAATTTTGCTGATATTATAGAGAAAGAAACAACAGGTTTTAGGAGAGGGAGGAGTCAAGGAAGACCCCAAGGTTGTGAGCCATGGAAACAGGGAGGAGTAGAGTGTTATCCATGACCAGCATGCCATTCCCAACACACACACACACCTTTTCGACACTTTGCCAAAGACCAGCCCGGGCAGGGACAGGGAAAAATAACTTTAAAAGCTGACAAGGTGCTTCCATTGCCATTATACCCCACACTTCCAAAATCACATATACAGAAATATTAGCACTCACCACCACCACAATCCATACAGCCATACATCCGCACACATACAGTACATAATATCCCATACACCCTGCTCACCTGCCGCTTGCACATATCCGTGATACCCAGCAAATCCACATCCCTTACTCACACACATCCCCACATTTCAACATCAGCTCTCATGCTTCCATACATATACACACACACAGACCCATAGCCTGTGGTAAGTAAATAGAGTTCTGCTTACAAACAAGGCTGAACATCAAAGGCTGAGGGGAAAAAAATCCCACTTCAACAGGGACGCAGACTACAGAAATCAGTGTCACTTTAAATCTAGCAAAAGGCTGTACCGTGTTGTAATCAAATATGGCATCCAGAAGGGACTATGTCTCCATTGAGTCCCTGGGGGCAGGCTAGAGAAAAATGGGTTTATGGGTGCAGCCAGAAGTTGAGAGCAAGTGTTCATTAGCAGTAATGTCCAAGCTAAAAGGGAGGCTTTTCCCCACAGAGACAGACTGGCATTTGGCAACACAGAAGGTTTACTGTCATGGGAGACAGCTCAGGACTTAGCTAGAGGGAGAGATTTTCTAATGATGAGAATTTTACCACACCCTGAGGGGTAAAGTATGAACTTTGAAGTTTGGGAGAAGCAAGAATATTCAGGTCTGTGATGTTTGTTTACCTTTGCTCCTGGAACAAGGAACAAGATTTGTGTTTTTTCCATTTTAAATGCCTGGGGAGGTGGGCAGCAATTGTGTCTGAGCTGCCAAGGGTGGTTGGTGCATAATTAATCTTTCTTCCAATGTCTAAAAGGAGAAAGGCATTAAAAAGTTCTGTGCACAAGTTTAGGTGAAAAGAGAACCTGGACTGCATTACCAGAGCAGGAAATGTTTGCATCCCTGATTTTTGCAACTGAACCTATGGACTGGCATTGAATTGCACCAGAGTTTAATTTGGGTTGAAGTGAATTATTTGCAACTGGAAGGGCTGCGTTGCTGTTGTGTTGAAACAGAGCCTGGGATCTGTCAGGCTGAAAATCGGGGTAAAGCCTGTCTGGTATAAAGTGTGTAATGGTACTGCAGGAATATGGCTGCCCCAGATTTCTAGGATGAAGTAAATGTTGGTTTTGCCTCACTAATGGTGCTGTCAGAGTTAAACATGTTGGGCCCGATATTCAGCACCAAAAGCTAGTGCGATTACAGCAGCTAGCCATCAGCACTGAACAGTAAACATTGATATTAAATGCGGGGATCATATGTGACTCCGGCATTGAATATCTGGGGTTGCTGTACAGCCACAGACGCTATGGATGCTAACAGGGCAGCAGTGATATTGAGCTGCTGCCCCATTAGCTTCCATGAGTAAAGACAGGCACAGCAAAAACTGGCCTATCTCTACCCGTGGGTCGCTAACAGGGCAGCGGTCTAAATTCATCACTGCCTGCTTAGTGACGGGTGCTACCTCCACTGTGTGCCGGAACGCCCACAACACACCCCGATGCTACATGGTTAGCAATGGGGCATGTAGCAGCATTATTCAGGGGTATTCAGCAGCACTAACCATGCTAGTGCCGCTGAATATCCCTCTAAGCTGCATTTACACAGTTTACAGGTCTGTAAACCATGTAAATGCCTTTGAAATCGGGCCCATTGTTCCTAGTATACAAGAGGAACCAGATCTACCCAAAAGAGCCCTGCCTGGAAGTAAAAGCACAGTTACTTACCTGTAACAGCTGATCTCTGGGAACAGCAGGAATAAGTCTTCACATATGGGTATCGTCGGTACCGACGGAGCCTGCGCGGGAACACTCCCCAGCGTCCAATCAGAAAGCTTTTGGGAGCATCCCACAGCGCCTGCGTGCTGCCTTCCCGCCTTTCCCAACTGTCTCTCCTCACTTGGGTTTTAAAGCTGAGACAAAGAGAGAGAGAGGGAAAGGAAAGATAGATAGAGAGTTACAACTCCTAGGGGAGGTGGGTGGGTTGTGAAGACTTATTCCTGCTGTTCCCAGAGATCACCTGATACAGGTAAGTAACTGTGCTATCTCCAGGAACAAGCAGGAATGAGTCTTCACATATGGGGACTCCCTAGCTTTAGATGCCAGGGAGAGACCCCAGAAGTTGTGTGTCCCTGGATCAGGGCTCCACTTCCCCCCATGGATCTCTGGCATCCCATCAGGGATGGTGGGTAGGAGTTGATTAAGTATGGAAAAGGTGTTTGAGAACAGCCTGACCAAAAAGGCATCCCGGCGGGAGTCCTTGTCCAAGCAGTAATGGGCTGTGAAGGTATGAACCGAGGCCCAAGTGGCTGCTCGACAGATGTCGTCAATAGACACAGAGTTCAGATGAGCCATTGAGGATGCCATGGCCCTCACATTGTGAGCTGTGACATGGCCTTCCAGAGAAAGGTTCTTACTCTGATAGGCGAAAGAAATACACTGGGCAATCCAGTTGGATAGTGTTCTCTTGGAGACTGGTAGTCCCAAATGAGAAGGATCAAAGGCAACAGAGCTGAGAGGACTTTCTATGTTGCTGTGTCCTTTGTAAATAAAAAGCCAGAGCTCTTTTACAGTCTAGGGCAGTGATGGCTAACCTTTTTGAGCCCGAGTGCCCAAACTGCCGCACAAAACCAAAGAATTTCCTCAAAGTGCCAGCACGTCAATTAAACCTTAACAACAAGATTTTAGTATCTAAAAACTCTTTATAAAGTTGCCTGAACTATGTAACATCATTTGTAAAGGTTGGAATCTTTGTATTGTCAGAGAATCAATTTGATTCACAATCCTTTGGTTTTCATTTCAATTTATTGGCAATTTATAATGTTTTAATGATTTCATTCAATTTAATGAATTTAGGAAGAATTTGATTCAGTTACACAATATATTTTAAATGTATTATTCACATAACATGTCAAATGTATCCTGAGTAAAAAAAAGATAAACTTCTTTAAACTGTTAACTGTGTCAGGACTCGGTGTGTATTCCCAAAGAATCTATACATGAAAAAAATTAATGTGATGTTTGTTGTTGCATGCATGCTGATAACTTGTCAAAGAGATATCTTTCTACCTTTTGTGCATTTTTTTTCAGTTGCAATTGCTCCAGCCACTTTCTTCTGGTTTCTTCATGTTTTCTGCTAACTCTCCATCATCTGCTGTCCATTTGTCCTTTCTTCTCTCTTCTAGTTTTTTTTTCCATTCTCTCTCTCTACTTCCGCTTTAACATACTAATCTTTCTCCTTTTGCTCTTTCCTCATTCCTATTTCATCCACTCAAATTTTACCCCTCCATCCTCAATCCCCACTTACTCTCCCAATACCCGGCCAATTGTAGATTTTTTATCCCTCCCACACAAAATATTTTTCCCCTCTCCATTTTACTCTCCCAGCCCCATCCCATTCTAATCCTCCCCCAACATCAGCTCCCTTCTAGTTCCAGCCTCACCCAGCATCCATTCCCTTCTAGTCCCTGCATCAGCCCATTTCCAGTCCTAGCCCCCCATCAGCCCATTTCCAGTCCTAGCAACCCCCCAACCCAATACCAGTCCTAGCCCCCCCATCAACCCACTTCCAGTCCTAACCCCATCAACCCATTTCCAGTCAGCCCCCCATAGCCCATTGCCAGTCCTAACCCCCCCCCCCATCAGCCCACAGCCCATTACCAGTCCTAACCCCATCAGCCCACCTCAAGTCCTAACCCCTCCCTATCAGCCCATTTCCTGTTCTAGCCCCCCCCATAGCCCATTATCAGTCCTAACCCCCCCATAGCCCATTACCTGACAGCCCCAATCAACCAACAGCACATTACCAGTCTTAACCCCACATAGCCCATTAACAGTTCTAACCCCCCCAACAGCCCACAGCCCATTACCAGTCTTAACCCCCCCATAGCCCATTACCAGTTCTAACCCCCCCAACAGCCCACAGCCCATTACCAGTCCTAACCCCATCAACCCACCTCAAGTCCTAATCCCTCCCCATCAGCCATTTCCTGTCCTAGTCCCCCATTGCCCATCAGCACTCCTAACCCCCCCCCAGCCCCCCATCGCCCATCAGCACTCCTAACCCCCCCCCCATCAGCACTCCTAACCCCCCCAGCCCCCCCATAGCCCATCAGCACTCCTAACCCCCCCCCCCAGCCCATCAGCACTCCTAACCCCCCCCAGCCCCCCAGCCCATCAGCAATCCTAACCCCCCCAGCCCATCAGCCATTCTAACCCCCCCCCCCGCCCAGCCCAGCCCAGCCCAGCCGAGGGAATTTTTTTTTTTTTTAAAAGCTGTCTTCTCCCGCTGCCGGGGCCGCTGCGGCAGAATCGAGTGTGCCGCGGGGCCCCCCCTGCCCAGCACAGCCTGCCCTCCCCCTCTATCCGCTCTCTCGTCGCAGCTCACAGTGACACGCGCCGGCTTTCAGAGCGCGAAGGGATTAGTTTCCCTTTCGCGGCTCTGTTAAGCCCGCGGGGGCTGATGGGAACTTCCCATCAGCCCCCGCGGGCTTAACAGAGCAGCGAGGGAGAAACTCTTCCCTCGCTCTCTGAAAGCCGGCGCGTGTCACTGTGAGCTACGACGAGAGAGCGGATAGAGGGGGAGGGCAGGCTGTGCTGGGCAGGGGGGGCCCCGCGGCACACTCGATTCTGCCGCGGCGGCCCCGGCAGAGGGAGAAGACAGCTTTTTTTTTTTTTTAAATTTTACTTGCGGACCTTCCCGCATGCCAGCTGCAAGGCCTTCGCGTGCCACAGCTGGCACGCGTGCCATAGGTTCGCCATCGCTGGTCTAGGGTATGAAGATTCCTCTCTGCACTTGATGCACGAGGCCCTGGAAAAAAGACAGGTTGGTAGGTAGACCTCCTGGTTGAGGTGAAAGGGCGAGACCACCTTAGGCATAAAGTGTGGATGAGTCCTAAGTACTACCTTGTCATGATGGAACCTTGTATAAGGTGGATTAGCTACGAGTGCTTGCAATTCACTAATACGACGTGCTGATGTGATTGCAATGAGAAGGATAACTTTCCAAGAAAGGTATTTCGAGGAGGTGGTAGCCAAAGGTTCAAAAGGCGGCTTCATAAGCTGACCAAGAACCAGGTTCAAGTCCCATGCCACCAGAGGTGGTCTAATGGGAGGCTTTGTTAAAAGGAGGCCTCTCATGAACCTTGCTACAAGAGGATGAGAGGAAATAGGTTGTCCATTTAGAGGCTTAAGGGAAGCTGCAATAGCACTCAAATGGACCCTTACTGAATTTGTTTTAAGGCCTGCATTAGACAGATGGAGGAGATACTCCAGCAAAGATTCCAGGGGTATGGCAAGGGGGTTAAGACCCTTCTCAGAGCACCAGATGGTAAACCTCTTCCACTTGAAAGCATAAGAACGTCTAGTGGAAGGTTTTCTGGAAGCATAAAGAACATCTTTCACCTGTTGAGAAAGATGAAGATCTTGGAGATCTAGGCCTTCAGCAACCAAACCCTGAGATGCAGAGACTGGGGATTGGGATGCCATAACTTTCCATCCTCTTGAGATAGGAGATCTGGAGCAGACCCTAATTCGAGGGAGGGAGCTTGAGAGAGATGTAGAAGCAGAGGGTACCACACTTGCCGTGTCTAATGTGGAGCTATGAGAATCATGTGGCCTCTGTCTCTCTGAAGCTTGAACAGGGTTTTGGGAATTAGGGGAATGGGTGGAAAGGCATACAGGAAGTCTTGACCCCAGTGAAGGAGGAAAGCATCCCTTGCATGAGCCCCCTGAGCCGGAGTTCTGGAACAGAACCGGGGAAGTTTGGCATTCCACGGACTTCCAAAGAGGTCTTTGTCCGGGGTTCCCCAAATCTGAAAAATCCTGGCCACCTGGTCAACAAGTAGGGACCACTCGTGTGGAAGCAGAACTCAATTGAGCCTGTCTGCCCAAGAGTTTTGAACGCCTGGAAGATAAACTGCCAGAAGATGAATCTGATGCTCTCTGGCGAGGGCCCACAGTCGCAAAGCTTCGTTGCAAAGCAACAGAGAGCCAGTTCCGCCCTGCTTGTTCACATAGAACATGGCTACCTGATTGTCCGTGTGGATAAGGACTGTCTTGCAGCTGAGCAGGGTGTGAAACACCCGCAGAGCAAGGAAGATTGCTCTGAGTTCCAAGAGATTGATATGTAGACAACTCTCCTGTGGGGACCAGATGCCCTGGGTGGAGAGGTCTTGTAGATGAGTTCCCCACCCCATTGGAGAAGCATATGTTGTGAGAGTTGCTTGGGGTAGAGACTGCTGAAAAGGGGACCCCAGCAACAGGTTTTGAGGAGACTTCCACCACTGGAGGGACAAAATGAGGCGACTTGTGTTTGCTAGTTTGTCTGACAGGCAGCCTAATGCCTGGGTCCATTGGGTGGATAAAGTCCACTGAGCTGCTCTCATGTGAAGGCGAGCATATGGTACCACATGCACGGTTGATGCCATGTGGCCTAGTAACTGTAACATCTCTCGAGCAGTTATGTGAGGCTTCAACTCTGCTTGAGAAGCTAACTGCACCAAGCAAAGGCAACGGGCCTGGGGGAGATAGGCCCTTGCCTTTGTGGTATCCAGCAACGCCCCTATAAACTCCAGGGACTGAGTAGGGGTTAAATTGGATTTTGGGATGTTTATTATCAGCCCTAAATACTGAAGGATACTCATTGTGCAGGCTAGAGAACTCTTGGCCTCTGACTGAGTGGGAGCTCGAATGAGCCAGTCGCCCAAATAAGGGAAGACGAATATTTCCAGAGTGCGCAGAAATGCAGCTACCACTGCCATGCATTTTGTGAACACCCTTGGTGCAGAGGCCAGACCAAAAGGGAGCACTCTGTATTGATAGTTCTTCTCTTGAAAAAGGAACCTTCTGTGAGTTGGATGGATGAGAACATGGGTGTACGCATCCTTGAAATCTAGAGAACAAAGCCAATCCTGACTCTGAAGGTATGGCAGCAGAGTTCCCAGAGAAATCATTTTGAATTTTTCCTTGACTAGGAATCTGTTCAATTCTTTGAGATCTAAGATGGGTCTGTAGCCCCCTGTTTTCTTTGGAATAAGAAAATAGGGGGAGTAGAAACCCTTTTGTTGAAGAGGCACTTCATCTATTGCCCCCTGGGTGAGAAGGGTGGCAACCTCCTGCCCCAACAGGTTGAGGAGGGAGGTTGGAGAATTGAACTGGTGCACTCTTGTGTGAGGGGGCAAGCTTGAAAAATGAAGTTTGTACCCCTCTCTTATGATGGAGAGTGTCCAATGCTCTGCTGTAATTTGCTCCCACCTGGGAGCAAAATGACATAACCTTCCTGGAATGGTGGAGGGCTATGGTCCTTCCAGAGCCAGGAAGGCTAAGTTCTCTAGTGGAAAGTCAAAGTCCCTGAAGGGGCTGAGGTTGCTGGGTCAGTGGAGGCCTAGCAACCTTTGCTTTGCTCTGTTTGGATGATTGCTGACGTTTGGTAGGGAACTGAGCTGCAGAAGATGCCCGCTGACCATAAGCAGGACAGAACCTTCCCTTTTTAGAAAAAGGTGCTTTCTTGAACAACCTTTTCTTAGCAGGAGCAGCTGTGGATTTGGATAGTCTATCCAAGGCAAAATTCTCAACATCCATCTGATTGACTTTTGCTTGCCAATCTTTACCAAACAGGTTCTCACCTGTACAAGGGATATTTCCCAATTCATCTTGAACCCAGATCTCCAAATCAGATGCTTGAAGCCAAGCAATTCTACATGCACCTATGGCAATAGCTGAGGCTCTGCTTACACATTCAAAGGAGTCGAAAGCTGCACGGTTGGAGAATTTGGAGATATCTTGGGCATGCTTAAGCCAAGTGAGAAAGTCCTGTCTTTTATCTTCAGAAATGAAAGGACTTAAAGTCTGCAAATGATCAGTGACTTCTTTTAAGAACATTCCCATGTAAAGACTATAGGAATTAATTCTCGCAGCAAGCATGGAAGCTTGGAAGACTCTTCTTCCAAAAGCATCCAGGGTTCTACATTCACGTCCTGGAGGATTAGAGGCATGTCTTTTGGCACTTCTAATCTTTCTCATAGCAGACTCAACCACAATAGAGTGGTGAGGAAGTTGAGTTTTATAGAAACCAGGACAAGGAGGGACACGATACATGGTATCCAACCTGCGAGAATGAGGGGAGGTGGTCAGAGGTGCTTCCCACATCCTTAACATGAGATCATACAAAATCTCATGAACAGGCAAGGTAGCTGCCTCCTTAGGAGTTTTAGGATATTGTAAAATATCTAACTCCTTGGCTCTGGGTTCTGTCTCAGGGGCCACCGTAATGGAAAGGCCCCGAGCCACCTCCCTGATGAAGTCTTGAAAAGACAAGTCCTCTGGAGGAGACATCCTTCGTTTAGGAGAGGAGTCCTCCTGTGGAAGAAGCATCACTGCATCGACTGACTCTTCAGAATCCTCAGAGTCTTCAGAGGAATCGAAGTATCATCTGTCCGGATGCTCTTGCAAAGCCCGATACCCGTACCGACTGGGATCGGTATCGGGAATAACCGGTACTGGGTATTGGTACCGGAGGGCTTCAGAGGACAGCGTACCGGCATGGTGGACACCGATGCCGATGTCGATGCCACCGGTACCGGGATCGGTACCGATGGCGATGTTAGAGCAGGTACCGGTGGGGTAGTCTGTTGCAGTACCACGGGCGTCGATGCCACAAGGAAAGCCGCCAGACTGCGTTCTATGGACAGAATCCTCTGATCCATCGACACCGCCAATGCTTGGAAGTCGGTACCGGTGGAAGCCACTGGTACCCCAGAGCATGGCACCAGGAGATCTGTCGAGGCCACGCCATCGAGATCATCCTGGAACCCCAATGATGATGCTTTAGAGGCCGAAGCCTCCCGCCGGGGTAATTTTGCCGGTGCAGAATCCTCGAGGGCAATGCCAGAGGCATCTCGATGCTTAGAAGGAGATCTACCCTTCGAGGACCGGCTGGATTTATGTTTAGTTACCTGAGATCCATGTGAGGAAGAAGAAGCCCTGGAAGACGTCGATGCCACCAAAGCCGCATCAGAGGGAAACAGGGTACTGAGCTTGGCAGCTCGGTTCTGCTGACCTCTTTTAGACATCATAGAACAGGACATACAATCTGTGATGGAATGGTCAGGACCTAAACATTTTAGACACCAGTCATGGGTGTCGGTGACGGAAATTGTACCGCCACATTTTGTGCACGTCTTAAATCCTGAGGCAGGCTCTTCCATGTTAAGGAAAAAAGGTTTTGGGCCTAAGGCCCAAAACGCAAGTGCACCTGAAGAAAAAAGAAACGGAAAAAAGTTTTGTTTTTTTTTTAACAAGAAGAAAAGAAAAAGACCGGCGGTACCGGTGGAGCGTCGAAGAAGGCAGATGTGACACAAAAGAAATAAAGAAAAATAAAGAAATTCTTCTGCGGTGACAGGAACACGACCTGCTGGCTCCGCGGAAAAAGAAGAACTGAGGAGAGGAGAGACAGTTGGAAAGGCAGGAAGGCAGCACGCAGGCACTGTGGGATGCTCCCAAAAGCTTTCTGATTGGACGCTGGGGAGCGTTCCCGCGCAGGCTACGTCGGTACCGATGATACCTATATGTGAAAACTCATTCCTGCTTGTTCCTGGAGATAAGCATCCTCCAAGGTATATGACTTGAATTAACCACCAAGAGGTGCTCTGTTATAAGCCACATGTACACACCCACAAACCTAACTCATTTCTCCATGCACCTTCACTCACCCACAAACCACATGCACATTCATATCTCCCATGCATACCACACATACCGCTCTTAGGTCCCTACCCACCCACCCTGCAAATCTAAAACCCAAACATTCTTATGCACACCTCACACATTTTTAAACCCCCACATATACCATACAGTGAATCCCATATATATCTATCCCAATTCCCCATATACCCCCACATACCCTACATATCTACATTCCTATATGTCTCCACTCTACATATAAATCCATAACCCACACACTTCTACACACACCATTCACACAACCACACACATCTCAGGTACACACATACAAATCCGCCACAAACATCCACAGCACCTATGCCTCCCCCAGCTAAATGTTTAACATAAACCCCTTCCATACACCACATCGCTTTCCCTTGGTCCAACTCTCTGGTCACTCAGTCAAAGAAATCAATCAGATTTGTCTGATAAGACCTGCCTCTGGTGAATACATGCTGCCTTGGATCCTGTAATCCATTGGACAAGAGAAACCTCACTATTCTCTCCTTTAGTAGCCTTTCTAATAATTTACTAACCACAGAGGTTAGACTACTTGGCCTGTAGTTCTCAATGTCATCCTTATGTCTGCTTTTGTGTAAAGGGACCAAATGTGTCTTTCTCCAGTCCTCTGGCACCACTCTCGACTCCAAAGAGGCATTGAAAAGGCGACTTATAAACAAACTGAGCACTCTAGGGATAGACTCTAAAGTTACTGATTGAGTTAGAAATTGGTTGAGTGGGAGGCGACAAAGGGTACAAGTAAATGGAGCTCACTCTGAGAAGGAGGAGGTTACTAGTGGTGTGCCACAGGGATCTGTCCTTGGTCCGATTCTGTTTAAAATCTTCGTTAGTGATATTGCAGAAGGACTGTTGGGTAAGGTTTGTTTGTTTGCAGAAGAGACCAAAATCTGCAAAAGAGTAGACACCCAGGAAGGAGTAGATAATATGAGGTGGGATCCAGCTCAGCTTGAAGAATGGTCTAGAATTTGGCAGCTGAAATTTAATGCTAAAAAATGCAGGGTCATGCATTTAAGCTGCAAAAATCCAGAGAAGCTGTACAGTGTAGGGGATGAGGTACTTCTGTCCACAAAAGAAGAGCGGGACCTGGGCGTAATTGTGTCTGATGATCTTAAACAGGTAGAAGAGGCGACTGCGAAAGCCAGAAGGATGCTTGGATGAATAGTGAGAGGAATGGCCAGCAGAAAAAAGGAGGTGATAATGCCTCTGTATAAGTCTCTGGTGTGACCTCATTTGGAGTATTGTGTGCAATTCTGGAGACCGCATATTCAAAAGAATATAAGCAGGTTGAAGTCTGTGCAGAGGGTGACTACTAAAATGGTTAGAGGTCTTTGTTATGAAACATATGAGGACAGACTTAAAGATATGTATACTTTAGAGGAAAGACGGGATAGGGGTGATATGATAAAGACCTCTACCTCCGTGGTATAAATGCACAAGAGGGTCTCTTTCAAATGAAAGCAAGCTCTGCTATGAGAGGACAAAGCATGAGAGTGCAAGGGGATAGACTCAGGAGTAATAGGCAGAAATATTTCTTTGCAGAAAGAGTGATATATGTGTGGAATAGTCTCCCAGTGGAGATGGTGGACACATAGACAATCTGAATTCAAAAAAGCATGGGATAAACCCAGAAGATCTGTAAAGATAAAAAGGAGACTATTGTAGTTGATATGGAAGGGCAGACTAGATAGGCCATGTGCTCTTTTTCTGCCGTCATGTTTCTATATTTCCAGGCCTATCTACCTATCAACCCAAATTCACACAAACACATAACCAACACTAATGAAATCCAGAATGAAACTGATACATATTGTGGTAAGGAGAGTGCAGCCCAGCCAGGAAAAAGTGAAGAGAAGGATTTTTCCTCTTTGCAGGGGATGGGTACACAGGATCACATAGTCCACAGCAGAAGCCAGGAGAGAAACCAAGAGGGCAGACCTAGCTGTAAGCCACACTCACACTCCAGGTCAGCCATAGATAGGAGTGGGAGGTACAGAAGGGCGGAGCCAGGAAGGGAGTTGCCCTGCTCAGTGTTTGAAAAGGAGCAAACAAACACTAGAGATAGGATGGGTTGGAGAGTTGGTTGGAGAGCTGGTGGGAAGCATGGTTGGAGAGCTGGTTGGAAGCATTGTTCGAGTGCTGGTTGGAAGCGTGGTTGGAAGCATGGTAAGAAGCATGATTGGAGACGCAGTTGTAGTTGCAGTGGCAGTTGCTGTCGGAGTTGCAGTCCAGGCCTAAGTGGGAGTTGCAGCTCAGGTTCCAGTCCAGGTTTCAGAAGGTACAGAGGGAACAGCCCTGTAGCCAAAGGGAGCAGCAGAGAAAAGAACCGCTATAAAGACAACCAGAGAAGGTACACAGGAAGCCACCATACTCAGCACAGTAGCCACAGAGGACATAGGGAAGGTTCCAGGGAGAGAACCACCTACCTTAGCAAGAGAGTGGGAAAGTTCTACCACAAGTCTCTGCCCTACGCTGAGGCAGAGGGAGTCCTGACTGGCCAAAGCTCTAACCAGGAGAGTAGTGCACCAAAAGCCCAAGGTAGGAGAAGGGAGGCAATAAGGCCTTCCAAGTATATTTTCTCTTCTGACTCTGAGGAAACTGTTATACCCCAGAGAACACAGTGCAGAAAGGAATGTTTCACCAGGAAGGTTAAGCAAGAGCACCCCATAGGAGACCTGCCCAGAGAAGGGAAGGCAAGAAAGTGGGAGAGGTTGTTTGACCTGTTAAAAACTCTAAAGCAGAAAGTCCCTGAGCGCTACCAAGCAGAACCCTGCTACATCTCACCTGAGAGTATGGAGCTTGAAGCCAAAGAGGGTGATGTAAATTCCAATGTATCGGAGATGGAATGTGATGCCTGCACTAAGGTAAATTAGTGTGAGCTGAAACACTGGATAGTTGAATTCGCTGTTGTTTGTTTTTGGACATTTGTTACTGGAGAAGTTATCCATTATTTTCTTTTGTCTGGAGTGTAAATGTGCTTGAAGAAGTTGTATCCACTTACCTGCAAGGAAGCTGAATAAATTCCTGTGCGCTTTTAAAAACCACTCGGTTCATTATTCCTCACACAACTACAACCCTAGGAAAATATAAGAGGTGGTCACCCGTCCCCACTAGGCAGCTGCCTGGTAGGGGCGCGAGCGCCACAATATGGAGTGAATACATCACGCTCACAATGCTTTATGATTTGCACAACCATCAGCAGGGTGGGCAGAGAATTGTCACTCGTCTGTCCTGTAAGCGAATCTCTTGTCCAGATGTATAAATTACTCATGCATTTTTGTACAGTTTCAGATGTTTTTTTATACAAGAGTCCAGAATCCAAATTTATATGACTCTAGCTGATCAGCACAAGATATTATACCAAGTTCACAAACAATTTTTAAAGAAGCGTGCAATGGTGTAATGTTGATCGACCCCCAATTGACCCTTGAGTGATTTTTGACTACAGGAAACACCTCATCAACCCCTGGGGGTTGATATCGACCACTTTAGGGACCCCTGATTTAAAGAATCATGGCTTAATGGGACAAAGTCTATATGGACATAGCCAATGGCATTCCTGGGCCCCTCATTTTGTCATTACATCACTCCTCTATGCTGTCATGCTCCCCCATGTGGCAATGTCACAATATACCCCCCAACCCTGACCAGCTCCATGGAGGTAGCATGACAAACTTACAGTTAAGCAGGTTTGCCATGGTGCCTCACACTGCAGGGGCCGGCGACTCTTCTCTCCCGGAGGCTGAAGTCTCATGAATCGTGAGACTTTGGACGGGAAAGAAGAGCGGCCGGCCCCTTGAGCATGAGGCACTATGACAAACCTGCTTAATTGTAACTTTGCCACACTGCCTCCATGGGCCAGTGAGGGTGCACCCCCTCCCAGCCAGCACCCGGGGTGGCCTGCACCCATCGCCCCACCCTTCATATGCCACTGCTTGTGTCACTAATCTGTTCGATTTTTTGAAGATGTGAATAAACAGGTAGATAATGGTGAGCTAGTTGATATAATGTATCTGGATTTTAGGAAAGCCTTTGACAAGGTCCCTTATGAGAGACTCTAGAGGAGGCACCAAACCCTCCTGTTCTCCAACAGAAAGCCAATCAGGGGTCAGCACTAGCAACTCCAACAACTTTAAAAAGGAGCACCTCCCGGCAGAGCACTTAGGCGATGAAAAACCTCGAGATATCAGACCATCGCACATCACAGATTAGGAACCTACCACAAACAGTACAAAGAAGCAACGTGTCCTGCCTCCCACCACACCGCCAACATCAGCTCCAGCCCTTCTGCTCCATTCTCAATGCATAAGTAACCTCATCTACCAGCCTGTCAAATAAGCTCACAAAAAGGTGAGTAGAGTTATCCCAAATGGCGCATACCACCATAGAATCTCTGCAACAACCTGCCCTGCTCACTCACAAACCTCACAAACCTACTCCTAAACCACACAAACATGAATGGATAAATCTACACCAATTATACGCCATCTTCATTGCTCTTATCCTATGTTACAGCTTACAAGCACTACCTGCTTCTATCCAACTCTCTTAAAAGTCCTCCAAACACCTCCCACTTACCTAACATTTTACTCTCAACCACGTCAGATTATACATAAGCATAGTACCTACAAGCAACACAAGAGACCCACCAGACTTATTCAAATGCACCCTTCCTCACATAATTCAACTCAATTCCCCCCTCCCTAGCCCCCCCCCATATTAGTAGGCCTTATAAATGCCAGATCCATACATAACAAGATAAATACTATTACCAATCACATACAAGACAACCACATTGATATCCTCTATTACTGAATCATGGCTAAAGAGCTCCAACCAAGTCGCCCTGAACCAAGTTATGCCCCCCACATTCATGGCATTCAACTGCTCCCATACACACAAAAAAGGAGGTGGAGTACTCATTCTAGCCTGAGAAGACTTGAAACTCAAGATGTCCAGTTCAATAAGTTCCAACTGCTGTGACATCATTATCATAGAAAACAAATGCTTATTCATCTGTCTAATCTACAGAGCCCCCATTTCCCACTCAGAAGACACATCCAATATTCTTGAATCCATATACTCAGGAAACTCTCCTCACAAACCCCTTATAGTACTAGGGGACTTGAACCTCACATCTGCTTCTAACAAGGAGGAAGCAGTCTTCCACAAAGCAATGGACTCCATTCTATTCAAACAAATTTTCACAGGTCCTTCTTATCGCTCTGGCTCCACCCCAGATCTCATATTTGTCCCAGCAAGCATCCTAGACCAAGGACACACAGCATCATTATTAACGACCCCATATCATGGTTGGACCATCATGCCATACTCTTAAAACTCCTCTACAATCAACAAAAATCACTGAAACCAGATAATCCTACCAGACGCTTCAAAGCATTTGACAAAGAGCAAATACTCAGGCACACCTTTCAATTCCCACCCCAGGACTTTACCAACCTGAATGAGGCTGTTAGCATCTGGAACACTACCATCAGTGCTGCATCAAGACTCCCAACTCGAACCATCCCATGCCATTTAGACAGCAGACCAATAAGAGAATCAAAGAGGAAACTACATCAATATGAGTGTCGATGGTGACATGACAAGACTGAAATCACACTAAAACAATACCAAATAATGCAACAAGAATACAACATCCTAATAAATAAACACAAAGAACAATACCACACTAAGCTCATTCTAAAAGCCTGCAACAAACCCAAAGAGCTCTTCAACATCATCCGAACTCTAAAGAAGGACCCAACTCTAAAGAAAGAAAATCCAATACACCCTTAAACCTTTGCTGACTACCTCCTATCCAAGAATAAATGCCTTCAAACCACACTTCTAAATCTGACACCCTACCTATCAGTGCGAGCCCCATTGCCCTAAGCCACTTGAGAAACTTCAAAATCCCATCAACAGAGCAAATCACCCGTACCATAACTGAACTGAACACAACCACAGCACCATCTGATCCCTGTCCAGTGGCATGGATCATATCTGCCAAGGATGACCTAATCAAATACATCCAAAAGATAATAAGTACCTCACTTACCCAGGGATACATTAGATATTAGATATTAGATATATTAGATCTAATATTTACAACTGAAACAACCGCCAATTTACCATCTATCTTGGATCTATCAATTAACCCAGTTCCATGGTCAGATCACAAACTAATTATATTCAAGGCTAGATGTAACCAAAAGGATGAAAAAGGAATAAACGACCATCCTAGTACCCCTCTGAGAAGATTCAAGCCATTTGACAAAGACCTAATCCTAAAAACAACACTTCCACTAACCAACTTACCAGAGTGCAGCATTGATGATTTAGTTTCTAATTGGAATAGTACTTTCAGTTCGATTGCCACATGTCCGTCGACCAACAAACTACAAAGCAAGCGACACTCTGCTATATGGTACTCATCTGAGCTGAAGGCCTCGCGCACAACCCTAAGGAAACTTGAAAGACGATGGCGACACTCACACTCTGAAGTTGACAGAGCTGTATATATCCAACATCTCACATCTCATCGCATGGCAGTTACTGAATCAATGAGACGTCACCATGCAGTCACTTTAAAAAGATCTCTGAACAAACCTCATGACCTGTTTGCCATAGTTAAGCGTCTGACAAATGAACCTGCCTCACAACTTAAATATGAAATCCACCCTCAAATATTTGCTAACTATCTACAATCCAAACTCTGCCAAATTGACAATAACTCAGCTCCTAACATAGTCCTAGATCCAGTAGATCAAACTCTACTCACTATCTTCTCAATACCATCTAAACGACAAATCGAAGACACCATTGCTTGCATAAACATGACCACCGCTCATTCTGATCCTTGCCCTGCGTTCTGGATCAAAGATCTACGAGCTGATCTCAGTCCCATCATATCCAGACTCATGATTCAATCATTTACAACAGGAACTTTCCCTCGTACCCTTAAGCAAACATCCATAAGGCCATTACTAAAAAACAACAAACTTGACCCTCTTAAACCAGAATCATATAGACCTATTTCAAGTATTCCATTACTAGCAAAAATTTTGGAAAAAGAAGTACAAAAACAAATTCAGGATCATATAGATCTTAACGCCCCACTGGACTCATGCCAGCACGGTTTCAGAGAATTCCACGGTGTGGAAACGCTTCTAACCACTCTGTTCAGCAGCTTATTATCAGGAATTGATAACATCCGCCAAGGGTTCGTCCTTGTTTTTCTTGATATCGCAGCCGCTTTTGATTCTGTTAGCCATGAACGCCTCCTTGAACGTCTCAAAGGGAAGGGAATTACTGACAAAGCACTTGAGTGGTGTAGATCCTACCTTACTGACAGATGGCAACAAGTACGATCCAACGATACTTCATCAGATCAGTTTCATCAAAAACAAGGGGTCCCTCAAGGCTCATCCCTTTCCACCCTTATGTTTAATATATACATGCAGCCTATCTGTAACCTGATTCGATCATTTAGAGTTAACTGTATGATATACGCGGATGATGTACTTTTATATTTTCCTTTTACAACTGAGAACCCTGATTTCAATCCATTAACTAACTGCATAAATGAAGTATCCAGCTGGCTACAATCCCAAAATCTAAGGATCCAACACAAGAAAACGGAGGTGTTATTTATTACACGTAACCAAAATTTCACTGCTCCATCCTTTTTGAAAGTGAATGATGCTAACCTCCAGACCAAGAACACCATCAGATACCTCGGTGTCACTTTAGACCAGAAATTAGATATGAAAGCACATATTAGTAATATTGTAAGAGCGGTATATCACAAAATACGCTCCCTTAGACACCTTCGATCCTTGCTAGAGCCAGACGATTTTAGAACCATCTATCAGGCGCTAATCATACCTCATTTTGATTATGCGAACTCAATTTTACAAGGTCTTCCACAAACCACCTTACACCCACTTCAAATGGCTATGAATGCCGCAGCTAGAGTCCTTCATGGAGCTTCCCGGAAAGACCATATTTCACCTATTCTAAAACATCTTCATTGGCTCCCAATTCAAAGTAGACTCACTTTCAAAATTTTACTAATTACATTCAAAGCCTTCAAAGAACTCTCATCTTCATCAATATCAGACATGATCCAAACACCACCCCTCAATAGAGACAGAAGGTCAGTGGCACTTAATACTCTGTTGGTCCCTAAATCAATATCACAGTGTACCAAAACTACTTCAGACAGGGCCTTTTTATTCTGTGCACCAAGGTGTTGGAATAGCCTTCCTCAAAACATCCGAGCAATACCAGACCTTTTGCAGTTTCGCAAAGCTTTGAAACATTACCTCTTCCTTTTATCTTATCCAGTAAACAATAATGACATCTCAACCAACCCAAAGACCTTCCACTCATACACATACAATACAGATACCCCACAAACCACATACACACAAAACTGAAGCCATGATGATATTATGACTATGTTTATTAATTATTTACCCTGTTATCCGAGTTATATTCTCCTGTTTTCTGTAAACACAAAGTACTGTTGAATTGTGTATCTCACTGTTTTTTGTGAACCGCGCTGATGCTTAATAGTGCGGTATATAAGAGTCTATAAATAAATAAATAAATAAATACATGTCCCGGGCTCTCAAGCAAGCTACCATCTGCCTGTTCCAAAGAATACACCACCTCACAGCACCGACCCATCAAACTACTTCCCAATATCCAGCCTCCCATTCCTCTCCAAAATAACTGAGAAGATTGTTCAGCGACAGCTCCAGGACCACATTGATCTACACGCCCCTCTGGATCCACACCAACACGGTTTTCGCCCAGATCATAGCGTAGAGACACTACTCATCCATCTGTTTGATAACCTGCTCAAAGGTATTGACAACATAAGAAGAGGTTTCCTGCTAATCTTCATCGACATATCATCTGCTTTTGACACAGTTTCCCACAACATCCTTCTGTACCGACTAGCATCAATCGGGATTCAAAACATCACCCTCAATTCATTCCAGTCTTACCTTGGAGACAGACAGTCAAATCTGGTCCTCTCACTTCAACTATTTTCCACACCGACCAAGGAGTTCCTCAAGGATCTTCGCTCTCTGTCCTCCTATTTTAACATTTATGTTTAAATATTTTTATTATTATTAACCAAAACTTCAACCTTTCCATTATATTGGCTATTGAATACATTATGGCAAATATTCAAACAATACAACCATTACTGCTGAAACAATTTACAGGTTTACAGTTCCACCCCCCCCCCCCTCGCCCATCACCCACCTTCATCTCCCCCCTCCCCTCTGAAATAGTCTACTTATCCTAAGAACATAAGAACATAAGAAATGCCATACTGGGTCAGACCGAGGTCCATCAAGCCCAGTATCCTGTTTCCAACAGTGGCCAATCTAGGTCATACATACCTAGCAGTTTCCCCAAAAGACACAGGTTCTGCAGTGCTTGTACTAGGCCAAGCATTGATATCCTGGGTCCCTTTTTAATAGTGGTTTATGGACCTTTCCTCCAGGAACTTGTCCAAACCTTTTTTAAACCCAGCTATACTAACAGCCCTTACTACATCCTCCGGTAACAGATTCCAGAGTTTGATTACACGTTGAGAGAAGAAATATTTTTTCCTATTTGTCTTAAATAGTTTACCCTGTAGCTTCATTACATGCCCCCTAGTCCTTCTATATTCTGATAGCGTAAACAATTTATCCACGTTTATTCCGTTCCACTCCATTCATTAATTTATACACCTCTATCATATCTCCCCTCAGCCGCCTCTTTTCTAGGTTAAAGAGCCCTAACCTTTTTAGCCTCTCTTCATAGGAGTAGCCTTCCATCCCCTTCACCAATTTGGTGGCTCTTCTCTGTACTTTTTCTAATAACTCTATGTCCTTTTTAAGATACGGTGACCAGAATTGCACACAATATTCAAGGTGCGGTCGTACCATGGAGCGATACAGAGGCATTATAATATCCTTTGTTTTATTCTCCATCCCTTTCCTTATGATACCTAGCATTCTATTTGCTTTCTTGGCCGCCGCTGCACACTGGGCGGAGGGTTTTAACATGTTATCCACGATGACTCCTAAATCTTTTTCCTGGGTGGTGGTTTCTAATGTGGAGCCTTGCATCTTGTAACTATAGTGTGGGTTGTTCTTTCCTAGGTGCATAACTTTGCACTTGTCCACATTAAATTTCATCTGCCATTTGGATGCCCAGTCTTCCAATTTATCCAGATCCTCCTGCAGTTTTCCACAATCCTCTTGGGTTTTAACAACTTTAAACAGTTTTGTGTCATCTGCAAATTTGATTACCTCACTAGTTATTCCCTTTTCCAGGTCATTTATGAATATGTCAAAAAGTAGCGGACCCAGTACAGATCCCTGGGGTACTCCACTATTCACCTTTTTCCATTGGGAATATTGGCCATTTAGCCCTACCCTCTGCTTTCTATCTTTTAACCAGTTCCCGATCCACAACAGTACACTGCTTCCTATCCCATGACTTTTTAGCTTCGCCAAAAGTCTCTGATGGGGGACCTTGTCAAAAGCTTTCTGAAAGTCCAGATACACTATATCAACCGACTCACCTTTGTCTACCTGTTTATGCACACCTTCAAAAAAACAGATCAGATTAGTAAGACAAGATCTTCCTTGTCTAAAGCCATGTTGGCTGTCTCCCATTAGGCCATGACTATCTACATGCTGTGTAATTTTATTCTTTATGATGGCTTCTACCATTTTCCCTGGTACTGACGTCAGGCTCACCGGTCTGTAATTTCCCGGGTCACCCCTGGAACCCTTTTTAAAAATTGGTGTTACGTTGGCGACCCTCCAATCTTCAGGTATTACAGATGATTTTAATGAAAGTTCACAGATTACCAATAACAGGTCTGCAATCTCATATTTCAGTTCTTTCAACACTCTGGGATGTATACCATCCGGTCCAGGTGATTTGCTACTATTCAGTTTATCAAATAGTTGTAATATATCTTCCCGGTGTAGCGATATTTCTCTCAATTCCTCTGCAGTATCACCTTTAAATACCACTTCAGTCTTGGGTAACACCCCTACATCTTCCTCAGTAAAGACCGAAGCAAAGAATTCATTCAGTCTCTCTGCTATAGCCTTGTCTCCTCTTACTGCCCCTTTTACCCCTCTATCATCTAATGGTCCAATTGACTCTCTCACAGGCCTTTTGCTACGAATGTACTTGAAAAAGTCTTTATTTCGTGTTTTTGCTTCCGTAGCAAGTTTCTTCTCAAATTCCCGCTTTGCCTGCCTTATCAATGCTTTGCATTTAACTTGCCAGTGCTTGTGCTGTTTCCAGTTTTCATCATTTGGCTCTTTTTTCCATTTTCTGAAGGTTGCTCTTTTGGCAGCAACAGCCTCTCTGACCTCACCTTTAAACCATGCTGGCAGTTTTTTGGACTTTCTTCCACTTTTCTTAATGCGTGGAATACAGCTGGTCTGGGCTTCGAGGATAGTATTTTTAAATAACACCCAAGCTTGCTGTAAGTCTTTAACCTTTGGAACCGCTCCTTTTAGTTTTTTCCGAACTATATTCCTCATTCTATCATAGTCACCCTTTTGAAAGTTAAAAGGTAGTACTGTGGATTCCTTTACTATCTGTCCTCCACTGATTAAATCAAACATGATCATACTATGATCACTATTGCCAAGTGGTCCCAACACCCTTATTTCTTGCACCAGATCTGGCGTTCCACTAAGGACTAGGTCCAGTATGGCTTCCCCTCTGGTCGGTTCATGAACCAGCTGCTCCAAGAAGCAGTCATTTATTTCATCTAGAAACTTTATCTCTTTAGCTTGTCCTGCTGTGACACTGTCCCAGTCGATACCGGGGTAATTGAAATCACCCATTATTACTACTCTGTTGTGGCTTTTGTTAGCTTCCTTGATTTCTTTGAGCATTTCATCATCCATTTGTTCATTCTGGCCAGGTGGTCGATAGTATACTCCCACTGCCATCACCTTCCCCTTCATAAATGGAATTTCAATCCATAGAGATTCTACAGCATATTTTGTTCCCTGCAAAACTTTAATCCTTTCTGACTCAATGCCCTCTCTAACATAGAGCGCAACCCCTCCACCAATTTGTTCAGCTCTATCATTACGATATAGTTTGTATCCAGGTATCACAGTGTCCCACTGGTTATCCTCCTTCCACCATGTCTCTGAGAGTGCAATCATATCTAACCTCTCATTTAATGCTATATATTCTAATTCTCCCATCTTATTGTTTAGACTTCTAGCATTGGCATACAAGCATTTTAGAGACTGTATTTATTAATATTAATCTGGCTATTGGTAGGCATGGGTAATTGGGAATCTTTATGCTCTGTCTGCTCCTTACTCAAGGGCATTTGGGCTACTATACTCCCTTTTGGAACCTCACTGCTTTTGGTAGTATCCTTCAAGGATACCTTTGTCCGAACCGTGCGCTCCTGGGTGACTGTCGGCTTTCCCCTATTTTCTAGTTTAAAAGCTTCTCTATCTCTTTTTTAAAGGTTAATGCCAGCAGTCTGGTCCCATCCTGATTAAGGTGAAGCCCATCCCTTCGGAAGAGCCCCCCCTTTCCCCAGAATGTTCCCCAGTTCCTAACAAATCCAAAACCCTCATCCTTGCACCATTGTCTCATCCACGCATTGAGACTCCGGAGCTCTGCCTGTCTTTTGGGTCCTGCACGTGGAACAGGAAGCATTTCGGAGAACGCTATCCTGGAAGTTCTGGATTTCAACTTCCTACCTAAAAGCTTAAATTTAGCCTCCAGAACATCCCTACCACATTTTCCTATGTCATTGGTACCAACATGTACCAAGACAGCAGACTCCCCCCCAGCACTATCTATGATCCTATCTAGGCGGTGCGTGAGATCTGCTACCTTCGCACCAGGCAGGCATGTTACCAGGCGATCCTCACGTCCACCAGCCACCCAGCTATCTACATTCCTAATGATTGAATCACCAACTATAACAGCTGTCCTGACCCTCCCCTCATGGGGACATGGCCCTGGAGAAACGTCCTCGGTGCGAGAGGGTTTTACATCACCTGGAGGACAGGTCCTAGTTACAGGATCACTTCCTGCCACACCAGGGTTATGCTCTCCTGTCACGTGACCTCTCTCCTCCATGGCAACAGGGATGCTGCCAGACTGGAGGTGGGACTTCAGGACTATATCCCTGTAGGTCTCGTCCATGTACTTCTCTGTCTTTCTTATGTCTTCCAGGTCTGCTACTCTAGCCTCTAGAGAACGGACTCGTTCCCTGAGAGCAAAGAGCTCCCTGCACTTAGTGCATATGTAGGACCTCTCACCAACTGGGAGATAATCATACATGTGACACTCGATGCAAAAGACTGGAGAACCCCCATCTCGTTGCTGGACCTCTGACTGCATCTTAGTTTAAAGCTTGTGTTTAGGTCTTTTAAATCGGTATATAATAAGGATTGGTGTAGATGCTTATACTAATAAAAGTGTATCTAATACCCCTAATACACCCTGTGTACCTGAAGCTAATTAATCACAGGTCCTCTGTGTATGACTGATTTGGATTAAGAGCGGCACCTGAGAGCAGCCCCTTTCCTCTAAGATGTCCAAGTACCTATAAAACTACAATTTCCCCAGGGGTGGGTGGGTGCTGGGGAGGGAGGGGGGGAGATAAGTCCTATTAAAGAGGGCAGTTACAAGGTACCCTGTCCTGAACCCTCAGCAGGGGGATGGGGGTACCACACAAAGCCCAGTTAGTTGAGAGAGGCAAGGTAAGTACAGCTGAGAAGGCTGAACTTGCACACCACTAAGACAAACACTAAATAATTAAACAAACAACAGTTAGACAAACAGTAAATAATTAAATAAACAGCTAGAACTCACAGTAAGATGTCCCAGGAGGCAAAAATCCACTCACTAGCAGAGCTCTGTAAAAGTTCAGCCTTTCTCTGATCAGAGAAAAGCAAACTAAAACAGCCTATGCACACGTGGAGAAAACAGGAACAAGGTTACAGGATACCTCAGGGGGAGGGGGTCAGGGGGAGGAGTCACTCAGGCAGGCAAGGACAGGAAAAAGCTTAACAAACAGCAGGCTCTGGGGAGAGAGATTAATTCAAAATGGCTACCACACACAGGGGGAGGAGTCACTCAGGCAGGCAAGGACAGGAAAAGCTTAACAAACAGCAGGCTCTGGGGAGAGAGATTAATTCAAAATGGCTACCACACAAGGCCCAGTTAATTGAGAGAGGCAAGGTAAGTACAGCTGAGAAGGCTGAAACTTGCACACCACTAAGACAAACACTAAATAATTAAACAAACAACAGTTAGACAAACAGTAAATAATTAAATAAACAGCTAGAACTCACAGTAAGATGTCCCAGGAGGCAAAAATCCACTCACTAGCAGAGCTCTGTAAAAGTTCAGCCTTTCTCTGATCAGAGAAAAGCAAACTAAAACAGCCTATGCACACGTGGAGAAAACAGGAACAAGGTTACAGGATACCTCAGGGGGAGGGGGTCAGGGGGAGGAGTCACTCAGGCAGGCAAGGACAGGAAAAAGCTTAACAAACAGCAGGCTCTGGGGAGAGAGATTAATTCAAAATGGCTACCACACACACAGGGGGAGGAGTCACTCAGGCAGGCAAGGACAGGAAAAGCTTAACAAACAGCAGGCTCTGGGGAGAGAGATTAATTCAAAATGGCTACCACACAAGGCCCAGTTAATTGAGAGAGGCAAGGTAAGTACAGCTGAGAAGGCTGAAACTTGCACACCACTAAGACAAACACTAAATAATTAAACAAACAACAGTTAGACAAACAGTAAATAATTAAATAAACAGCTAGAACTCACAGTAAGATGTCCCAGGAGGCAAAAATCCACTCACTAGCAGAGCTCTGTAAAAGTTCAGCCTTTCTCTGATCAGAGAAAAGCAAACCAAATCCTGTGGTAGTAACATTCTCCCTAGCCCTCTCCGGCGGGCAGGTGCTCTTATACCCGCTGGAGACGCTATATTTTGAACTTTTTATCACTAACACCACCTCCCAAAAACTCCTGAACACATAACTCTGTAACAATCTTGATCGTAATATACTACCCCCCAAATGATCCATTCATACCATGACACTTTAAACATTTCTAACACTTTCATTGATGTATCGTCCCTTGCCCCCCTCCTTTCTTCCCCTCTCCCATTCTTCCCCTCCCCCTGCCCTCTACTCCTTCCCCCCTTCCCTCCCTCCCCCTATCTTTACAGGGTCCTTACACTTATTGTAGCCAACTTATACTGTTAAAATATCATTTCTCACCCTAGCCGATACACCTTCTAGATATGGGGACCAAATCATCAAGAGGTTTCTCCTATTTTAACATTTATATACAACCAGTTTGCAACATATTCAGGAAGCACAATATACAATATGCCATATATGCAGATGATATTATGGTCTACACCCCAATCCAGTTAAACACTCTAGACTTCATCACAATGTCGATGTGCCTCCATGAAATGATAACCTAGCTTACCAACAACAACCTCAACATCAACATCAAGAAGACTGAGGCAATAATCATCACAAGGAACCCTAATTTCACCCCCCCCCCCCTCGCCTCAATCAAAATTGCCAATTTTCAAATTACAATAAAGGATGAAGTCCGATACCTGGGTATCATCACTGACAAGCATCTCAACCTACAAGCTCATATCAAGATCTCCAGGACCGAGTGTGTGCTTCTCTTCTATTTCCTGACTGGAGCGGATTGGTGCTCTCCCGGGGCGTCCTGTGATCACGTGAGCACTGTGGGCTTTAAGAACTCAGCCCCCACCGCGGCACTTTGAGTGTGTGCTTCTCTTCTATTTCCTGACTGGAGCGGATTGGTGCTCTCCCGGGGCATCCTGTGATCACGTGAGCACTGTGGGCTTTAAGAACTCAGCCCCCACCGTGACACTTTGAGTGTGTGCTTCTCTTCTATTTCCTGACTGGAGCGGATTGGTGCTCTCCCGGAGCGTCCTGTGATCACGTGAGCACTGTGGGCTTTAAGAACTCAGCCCCCACCGCGGCACTTTGAGTGTATGCTTCTCTTCTATTTCCTGACTGGAGCGGATTGGTGCTCTCCCGGGGCGTCCTGTGATCACGTGAGCACTGTGGGCTTTAAGAACTCAGCCCCCACTGCGGCACGCACACCGCGGGCGCGTGTCTGTGGGCACATGCTCCGAAGGGGCGTGTCCAAAGGGGCAGGTCCTGCCCCTTTGGAGCCCCTTCGGAGCACTTCGGAGAAGATCGGAATTTATAGAAGTTTGGTTTGTTTATTCTACTGTGCTGTATGGGGAAACGAAAGAAGAAAGTTGTTTCTTTACCTGCATCGTCTAGTAAGGCTGTCAAGGTTGTAGGACCCATGGATAGTCACGTTACATCCCTGGTGTCCTCCCTTGCCGCTCATGCTGTTTCGGAGTCCTCCATGTCAGCCAGTCTATGCTCCGAGGATCTATCTCCACAACCGCGTAGGGTTATGACTCTACCCAGCATAGAGCCCTCATCGTTGGAGGCAGGCTCTCTTCGTAGTGTCGGGGCGGACCTGGCAACCGATTCTGCTCTGCTTCCAGATGCCTTCCTAAAGGTAAACTCTGTTACCACTGCATTGCCTTCTCCTTTTGAGTTTTCCTCAGCTGCTGAAGTTCCCAAACCACCGATGGAGGTTTCTTTACAGGATATATGGCAAGTCGTATCCCGGACTGAGTTATCCTTAAATTCCTCTTTGGTGCAGCTATCTAAATTTACTTATGATACAGTGACTGCTCTATCTAATTGTCAAGACCAGTTGACTGATTTGGAACATTCTAAGGTTAAGCTAGAGGGGTCGGTTTCCTCAATACAAGGTGTTCTGGCATCTGCAGTTCAGGACTCTTTGATATTACATCGCCATGATGAAATGCTTGAAAATGCTTTGCGTGCAAAAAATCTTCGCTTATTGAATTTCCCCAAGACACATTACCTCTCACCCAGTATATTGTTTCTTAAATATATTAAGGAAGTGTTGAGATTCTCTGACCCCGATGCAATAGTTCTATCAAAAATTTATTAATTACACAGGTACACTACCAAAAAACTGCCTCCAGTTTTGCAACTGATTCCTATAGATTTTGGGGTGTTGAATCCAGGAAAAATAGCCAAAATGTTCCATCACGTCAAGTTTTCTTGCAAAATTAGATTTCTTACCCATATAAGGAATGTTCACATAATTTCTTTTTAGCCGACCGCAGTTTATTTTCTTGGCCCAAAATAGAGGTTGTAATGGTTAACTAACTAGAAACACTCCCTCATGATATTTTAGAGTGTTTTGTATTCATTTTATACATTAACAGGACAATTGGGAGGCGGGGGGCTAAATCCAGTACTCGCGCTGGCGCATGTTCTTTCCTGTTCGCCTCGCCTCGTTCGCTCGCTCGCTCAAACACGGTGGTTGCGACATGAACGTTCCTGTCAAATTTCAGTTTCTTGCAAGTTCATTATTACCTTTTGTTTGCTCAGTCGTAATCCAGCTTTATTCCGAAGTGGTTCACTACAGTTGTAGTTTGCAGTGCTGTGTATTTGTGATGGCTCACAGAGCCAAAGGTTGCGTCAACTCTCCGGACAGTTTTTGTTTTATTTGTGGGGAATATACCGTGAAAAAGCGGCAGAGGAACATTTCTGCATTTATTAAAAAAAGTATATTTCGCCTATTTCGGTTTGAAATTAGGCGATCAAGACAAACCGTGAGCTCCTCACAAAGTGTGCAAGACATGTGAGGAAGATCTATGCTTATGGATGAAAGGTAAAAAACAAGCATTTCGTTTCGGAATACCTATGATGTGGCGTGAACAAAGAGACCACAGCAGTGACTGCTATTTTTGCTCTTGCATTGTGAAGGGATACAACTTAAAAAATAAGAACGTAATAAGTTACCCCAACCTTCCCTCAGCAATTAGGCCTATGCCTCATAGCAACGAAGTACCTGTGCCTGAACCACCAAAATCTTTGGATCATATTTGTGTGGACGGTTCTGATCATGATGAGACTCATCAGATGGCTTTTCCCGATGAGTCCAGTACTTCCGAGTTTGAAACTGAACCAGATCCGAAACCTGAACTTTTCTCTCAAGCTGAATTGAATGATTTAGTCCGGGATTTAGGACTCCCAAAAGATGATGCTCGAGGCCGCGGGCCGGGTCCCGCGGCCGTCAGTAACCTGGGCCCGGGCCCGGCCTCGGCCTCCAGCTTGCTGTTTGGTGGGGGGGGGGGGGAGGGTTGAGACGAGACGGCCGAGCGCGGCTTTTGAAATCGCCCCGTCACGCCTTGGGGGCGATTTCATTGGCCGGCGGCGGCGGGGGGGGGCGGCGCTGTGTCGGCGAGGAGCCGCGTGGCTGTCTCCTTCTGGCCGCGGCTCCTCGCGAAACCGGTCGCGTTCCCGCCCACCCGCCCCCCTTTTTTGATGGTGTGGTGAGGTTGTCGCAGCTGGTGGGGGTGGGGGTACAGAGCCTGCGCTCGCAGGAGCGGCGCGGGCTTGACCTGGTTATTGAGCAGTGGGGGCGAAGTGCTCCTTGGGGTGGGGCGAGACAGCCCGGTTGGGGGTCTCGACCCGGTAGCGGGGGGGTGGCAGCCGGCCTTTGCTACTAGGATGGCGAGGCAGGCGGCGGGGTTTGGGGGGAGGAGGATGCTCCGCCTTGCTACTAAGATGGCGGGTGGGGCGCCATCCTCCGGTAACGGGGTGGGGGGCTGGGTTATGTTAATTGTTATTCAGGCCCTTTGGGCGGTTTACAGGTTGTAAATAAAGCTGCGACCAAAATGTTTGTACCAAATACAGTTGTTTGTGATTTGTTGGGGGGGGGAGGGGGCAGGTTACTGGAGGGGTTGTGGTAATGATGTGGACGGAGGCGAGGAGGGCTTCCGGGTTACCAGAGTTACTGCCCAACTGCTAGGTTCTCGGCTTAAACAGAAAAATCTATTGTCACCAGGAACAACTTTTTATTGGTACCGCAACCGCGAGACACAATTTTTGAAGTATTTCAGCAAAGAGGAAGATTTGGTATTTTGCAACGATATATATGGAGTGGTGGAAAAGCTTAAACTCAAGTATGATCCTGCTGAATGGCGGCTGTTCATTGATTCGTCAAAAGACAGCATAAAAGGTGTTCTTCTTCATAATGGCAACACATTAGCTTCAGTTCCTATTGCTCACTCTGTTATTCTCCAAGAAAAATACGCGAATTTGGCCCTGATTCTTCAGAAGATTCGTTATGATGAGCATAAGTGGATGATTTGTGGAGACTTTAAAATTCTATCCATGCTATTAGGGCAGCAATCCGGTTTCACCAAATATGCCTGCTTCCTTTGCTTGTGGGATAGCCGGGACCGCGACCTACACTGGGGGAAAAAAGACTGGCCAATTCGGGAGTATTTGAGACCCGGTGAGAAAAATGTTCTTCATGAGAGCTTGGTACCTCGTGATAAAATTCTATTACCACCTCTCCACATTAAGTTGGGTCTCATTAAGCAATTCATCAAGTCCCTTCCAAAAGATGGTGAGTGCTTTCGGTACCTTTGCTCAAAGTTCCCCCGACTTTCTGAAGCAAAGCTAAAGGAAGGAGTGTTTGTTGGCCCTGATATAAGGAAACTCATTTCAGATGGAGCATTCGCTGAAACGATGTCTGAGAAGGAAAAAGAAGCCTGGGATTCCTTCAAGGATGTTGTTCTCAAATTCTTGGGGAACAGGCGGGATGAGAACTATAAGGATATTGTTGCCAGGATGCTCAATGCCTTCAAAGAACAAGGCTGTAACATGAGCCTGAAAGTCCATTTCTTGCACTCCCATGTGAACTACTTTCCCGAAAACTTGGGGGCGTACAGTGAAGAACAAAGTGAAAGGTTTCACCAGGACATCAAGGACGCAGAGAGAAGGTACCAAGGAAGATGGAACACCACTATGATGGCTGATTTCTGCTGGTTGCTGCTGCGGGAAACCCCAGATGAAAAATACGCCAAGCAGCGCACCAAGAGAAGCATTCGGGGGAAGAAGAAACGGGCCCACCAGGAGATTGATTGACCCAAGAATGACTTTAAAATCTAAACTGTGTTGACAAATATCGTGTTTTTACTAAACTTTGAAATAAAAATTTGCTAGTTATTACCACAGTTTCGGATCTCATTTATTAGAATTTTATTTTCACACCATCGGGTGTTTGTCTTCATGTATTGCAATGGTGCGGTTTGCGTTTTCTATTCTTACATACATACCTGTACAACATTTTTTGCACATTTCTTTGCTTTGCTTTGTGTCTAACCTCGCTCTTATATGCTCAATGTTTGTGCACATGTATGTGGCTGTTTTAAGTGCAGACAATTTTGCTACCATCACAGTGTGTTTTGTTGACATTACTCTATTCTTATGTGCTGCCTTGTTACAATTTTCTTTATTCTTATTTGAATAACTACTAAACAATTAGTATAAAGAATTCATCCAAGAAACTTTTATCTCGATCGCACTCAATCTGAAACGTTCACCTCAAACTGCTAACCCAATGTAGCAAAAAATTTGTACGTGATGGAGCAAATTGGTTACCAGATTTGGATTCAGCGCACCAAAAAACGTAAAAATCAATCGAAACATTAGAGGCAGTTTAAAAAAAAAAATTTTTAGTGTACCTGTGTTACCGACTGGAGTCAGAAAATCCTCCGCTTCGGATTTGGTGGCTGGGGGAGGTGATTGTGATCATGGCGAAATGGACCGTTTAAATGTGCCTAGTTTAGATCTTTCCACTTTTTTAAAAACCTCTACTGAGGAAATTCCCTCTCGGGCTACTTTACTTGTTTCCTTTTCATTAGAGAGAGATAAAGATTTAGTGTTACGTTCTTATTTCAAAAATCGTCATGAAAAGTTTTTTGGCCAATCGATTCAGATATTTCCCGATGTTTGTCGTACTACCCAACTGAAACGCAGAGCTTTTCTTTTGCTTAGACCTCGTGTCTTGGCTTTAGGAGCCACTTTTGTATTAAAATATCCATGCAAATGTGTTGTAATGTATCAAAGTAAATCTTATATTTTTTATGATTCCCTTCAATTGGAAACCTTTTTGAAAGGCTTGGCCAAAGCGTAATTTATTTTATCTGGGGCCCTAGCTAAGTATCAAGAGTCTGTTTTGTTTCTCGCTCCATATTGGGATGTTTTTCTTTTTCTTTAGTTATTTACTTTTAGTATCACACTCCATATTGTGGGCTGGAGTTATTGATATTCGATTGATACTATTTTGGAATGTATATTGTTTCAATGTTTATTGTTTCAATGTATATTGTTTTATTGCTTGTATTACCTTTATATTACCTTAATAAATAGGTTTTGAAATTAAAAAAAAAGATCTCCAGGACTGCATTCCACAAGCTTGCAATGATCAGAAGATTAAAATTTCTCCTTAGTCAAGAACACTTCCACACAGTATGTCAGTCCATCATAATGCCATTACTGTAATGCCCTCTTCCAAGTGTTGCCCAAACAAACTACCTGACCCCTGCAACTAGTCCAAAACACCGCTGCCTGAACCATCATGGGATCATCTCAATGGGAGCATATAACTCCCCTCCTGCACCAACTACACTGGTTGCCAATTACATCACGTGCCAAATACAAATCTGCCCTTGCCATCTTCAAGATCAAAACCAACCTAACAGCCAGAGGTCTGCAGGATCTCATCTGTACCAAACCTAAAAACAGACCTGAGAGAAGCAGCAAGATCAATATCATCCCTACACCCAACCTGTTCACAAAAGCCCAAAAAAAAAACCCACTGCTGAGAGAGCCCTCTCGCTTGCCGCTCCCTCTATCTGGAACACTCTCCTGGAAAAACTAAGAACAACCACAGACATAAAGGACTTTCAGAAACAGCTCAAGACCCTTCTTTTCATCAAGCACTTCAATGAACACCTTTAACTCCACAGCGTCACTCGAACCTGATGCTCCCCCTCATGACCAATTACATATACGTCACATTGTACATAAGTTATACATTAGCATTCCCAGTTCTCCCCTTCCCTATGTTTGCTAAGAAAGTTATTCTATAATGGGATAAAGTTTTAATTGTTTCTCTTGAAAGTTCTCTGTAAATTGAAGTTTTATTGTAAACCGGCTTGATTTTAAGATAAGGTGGTATAGAAAAATTGTTAAATAAATAAATTTGAAAGTCATGGGATAGGATGCATTGAAAACTGGCTAAAAGATAGGAAATGGAGAGTAGGTCTAAATGACAAATTTTCTCAATAGAGAAAGGTAGATAGTGGAGTACCTCGGGGATCTGTGCTGGGCTCACTACTTTTTAACATTCATAAATGGTCTGGAAATAGGAACAAGTGAGGTGATCAAATTTTTAGATCGCACAAAATTATTCAAAGTTACTAAATCACAAGAGGATTCTGCAAAATGCAAGAGGGCACTGAGAAATTAGGAAACTGGGTATCCAGACAGCAGATGAAATTTAATATGGCCAATTGCAACGTTATATAATTACGGGATCATTCCGAGGCACGAATAGCGGGACCCTTTCCTGATCCCGTCTACCTTCCCCGCGCATTGTATGTGGAAGGTAGACGGGGCGGGAAAGGGGCAGATCAAGGGCGCGTTAGGGGGGCAGTGGGCAGTTGTCAGTCCCAGACATACAAGGCCGATTCCAATGTTGGTCCTGTATGTCCGGGGCCGGCAACCTGAACGGGGAACTTTTTCCAATTCAGAGGTGGAATAGGTTCCCCTAGTTGACGGGGGATGGCGAGCTCGGGGCACAGAAAGTGCGGGGGGGGGCAGAGGACATTCCCCGCAGCCCGCCCCTGGTCTTAAGAGGCCAGGTCAGGGGTTGGGCTGCGGGGAAAGCACCTTTGCAGCTGGCGGCCGGGGATCACAGCTTTTCAATGGAGCCGCAGTGCCATGGCAACTAGACACCATGGTGCCGCAGTTCCATTGAACAGCCTTGACTGAGGTATCCGGTCAAGGCCTGCACGTGCAGGCCTGATTGTGATTCATATCCCATGAGACTAGACATGCCCTGCAGGATCAGAATCGTGGTTCCCTCTGTGCGTCCGGTTCCGACCAGGCACACAGAGAGCTGACACGTCGATGTCGGAATCGTGCCCTTAGGGACCCAAATTATAGTTATGCGATGCAAGGAATCACACCAAGGAAAAGGATCTAGGCATCATCATGGATAATACATTGAAACCCTCAGTGTGCAGCAGCATCCAAGAAAGCAAATTGAATGCTACAAATTATAAGGAAAGGAATAGAGAATAAAACAAAGGACAGTTTAATGCCTCTGTATCGATCCATGTGTGACTGCACCTTGAATACTGTATATGCTTCTGATCACCATATATAAAAAAGGATATAGCGGAATTAGAAAAGGTGCAGAGAAGAGCGACTAAAATCATTAAGGACTGGAAGGATACCCCTATGAGGAGAGGCTAAAAAGATTAGGGCTCTTCAGCTTGGAAAAAAGATGGCTGAGGGGAGATATAATAGAGCTCTATAAAATGAGTCGAGTGGAACAGATAAATGTAGATCAATTGTTTATTCCTTTTAAAAGTAGAAAGACTAGGGTAAACGCAATGAAGCTACAAAGTAGTACAATTAAGTCTAATCGTAGGAAATATTTTTTCATTCAACATGTAATCAAAGTCTGAATTCATTGCTGGAGGATGTAGTAAAAGTTATTGTTGTAGCTGGGTTTAAAAAATGTTTGGACAAATTCCTGGAGGAAAAATCCATAAACCATTATTAAAGTGGACAGGGGAAACCACTGCTTTTACCCATGGGATAAGCAACATGGAATCTGTCTACATTTTGGGAACCTGACAAGTACTTGTGACCCAGATTGGCCACTGTTGGAAACAAGATATTGGGCTCAATGGACCTTTGGTTTGACCTAGTATGATATATCTTATGTTCGTAAGACATTTTTACAAAACTCCTGAAAAGCAGGAAATTCATGATTTCTTGCAAATTTCTCACATAGCTGTTAGTATATTTAGTTATCACAAGATATCTGCCAAATGTATCTATCCATAATGAATAGCCCCTCTGGAACTCTATGTAAATGGAAATGTTTAGATGGACTAGTAATTCTAAATGAATAAGGTGATAACAAATTCTCTTTTATAAAACAACCTAACCTTTTGCAGCATCTCATAACTATATATGTACTTTAGCTGACTTTGAGTTTACTCCATAATCTCATCCACCTCCTCATTCATATTTAATAATAAATCTGAGAGGTAGTCTGCACACTGTGGTCATATAGCCAATATGCATATGAATATATTACATGTTTAGACTAAACTTTAGACACAGCCTGCCTTTCATTGGTATCTGTTGCAAACATATAAAAGGGCTAAGTTTACACAGGATTAATCATTTTACTGTTTTCAAGTGCCACCTACTGGATTGTTTCCCCAATCTCACATGAGGTCAATTCAAAGGGAAACTGAAACCATAAGTAGCCAAATAGCAGCTTTAAATTGTTTAGGATTCAGGGCCGGCCCGTCCATTGAGCAAGAATGTTTTTTGCACAGGGCCCCGCGTTTCAGGGGGCCCCGCGCAAAGAACATTCTGCTTTTTTTTTAAATTAAATTTAAAAAAAAAACCTGTCTCTGGCTGCTGCCGCGTCCGTCGCAGCAGCGGCAGAATGGCGTGTCCCGCGGGGCCCCTTCTCCTCGTCGAGCCCTCTGCAAGGGCTTTCAGATTCGCGAAGGGAGAGTGCTCCCTCGCGTCTCTGTAAAGCCCGCAGGGGCTAATGGGAAATTTCCCATCTGCCCCTTTAGACGCGAGGGGCTGATGGGAAATTTCCCATTAGCCCCTGCGGGCTTTACAGAGACGCGAGGGAGCACTCTCCCTTCGCGAATCTGAAAGCCCTTGCAGAGGGCTCGACGAGGAGAGGGGGCCCCGCGGGACACGCCATTCTGCCGCTGCTGCGACGGACGCGGCAGCGGCAGCAGCTAGAGCCAGGTTTTTGTTTTGTTTTTTTAATTTGCCGAAAGGGAAGGGAAGGGAAGGGGGGGGGCTGATGGAGGCTGTCTGGAAATGTGCAAGGGGGGGGTTAGGACTGGAAATGTGCAAGGGGGGGGGGTTAGGACTGGAAATGTGCAAGGGGGGGGTTAGGACTGGAAATGTGCAAGGGGGGGGGTTAGGACTGGAAATGTGCAAGGGGGGGGGTTAGGACTGGAAATGTGCAAGGGGGGGGGTTAGGACTGGAAATGTGCAGGGGGGGGTTAGGACTGGAAATGTGCAAGGGGGGGTTAGGACTGGAAATGTGCAAGGGGGGGGGTTAGGACTGGAAATGGGCTGGAGGGGGGGTTAGGACTGGAAATGGGCTAGGGGGGGTTAAGACTGCTAATGGGCTGGGGCTGATGGAGGCTGACTGGAAATGGGGTGAGGGGGGGTTAGGACTGGAAATGGGCTGGGGGGGTTAGGACTGGAAATGGGCTAGGGGGGGTTAAGACTGCTAATGGGCTGGGGCTGATGGAGGCTGACTGGAAATGGGCTGGGGGGGGTTTAGGACTGGAAATGGGCTGGGGGGGTTAAGACGTAATGGGCTGTGGGCTGATGTGGACTGTCTGTAAAAAGGGTGTGATGGGGGGGTTAGGACTGGAAATGGGCTGGGGGGGTTAAGACTGGTAATGGGCTGGGGGTTGATGGAGGCTGACTGGAAATGGGGTGATGGGGGGTTAGGACTTGAAATGGGCTGGGGGGGTTAAGACGTAATGGGCTGTGGGCTGATGGGGGCTGTCTGGAAATAGGGTGATGGGGGTTAGGATTGCTAATGGGCTATGGGGGGGGTTAGGACTGCTAATGGGCTATGGGGGCGCTAGGACAGGAAAAGGGCTGATGGGGAGGGGTTAGGACTTGAGGTGGGCTGATGTGGTTAGGACTAGTAATGGGCTGTGGGCTGATGGGGGGGTTAGGACTGGCAATGGGCTATGGGGGGCTGACTGGAAATGGGCTGATGGGGTTAAGACTGGAAGTGGGCTGATGGGGGGTTAGGACTGGTAATGGGTTATAGGGGGGGCTTAAACTGAAAATGGGTTGATGGGGGGCTAGGACTGGTAATGGGTTGGGGGATTGCTATGACTGGAAATGGACTGAGTGGACGGGGAGGCTTGAACTGCAAATAGCTGATGGGGAGGGAGCTTGGAATGGAAATGGGCTGTGAGGGAAGGGAGCTAGAACTGAAAATGGGCTGATGGAGCAGCTAGGATAGGACTGGAAATGGGCTGTTGGGGGGAGCTAAGATTGGAAATGGGCTGTGGTGGGGGCTTGAATTGAAATGGACTCATGGAGGGGCTAGAACTGGAAGTAGGCTCATGGGGGGGCTTGGACTGGAATTGGGCTGAGTGGAGGGGAGCTAGGATTTGACATGGGCTGATGGTGGGGCTAGGAAATGACTAGAAATGGGCTGATGGGGGGCTAGGATTGGAAATGAGCTGATGAAGGGACTCAGACTGAAAATGGATGGGGGAGCTAGGACTGGAAATGGGTTGATGGGGGGCTAGGACTGGAAATGGGCTGATGCAGGGACTAGAAGGGAATGGATGCTGGGTGAGACTGGAACTAGAAGGGAGCTGATGTTGGGGGAGGATTAGAATGGGATGGGGCTGGGAGAGTAAAATGGAGAGGGGAAAAATATTTTGTGTGGGAGGGATGAAAAATCTACAATTGGCCGGGTATTGGGAGAGTAAGTGGGGATTGAGGATGGAGGGGTAAAATTTGTGTGGATGAAATAAGAATGAGGAAAGAGCAAAAGGATAAAGATTAGTATGTTAAAGCAGATGTAGAGAGAGAGGATGGAAAGAAAACTAGAAGAGAGAAGAAAGGACAAATGGACAGCAGACGATGGAGAGTTAGCAGAAAACATGAAGAAACCAGAAGAAAGTGGCTGGAGCAATTGCAACTGAAAAAAAATGCACAAAAGGTAGAAATATATCTCTTTATTTTGAATTTATTAACTGGAATATGAAAGCTCTGGGAAATGTGCATCATTAACGTCTGCGCTTTGTTTGGTACAAGAGGAAATTGATTTATAGTTTTATTTCTACAGTGTTGTTGTACATTCCAAGTTTGGCTTTTGGGGTTCCCAGTTTAATTATTGCCTTCCTGTTTCTAAATTGCGATTCCTTGTTTGGTGATGGTCTATGTTCTGCATGTGTAACTGAGCTGAGGTATTCTGTTTATGTAATTCCTATTTGACATTGCCACTTGTTCTCTTTCCCCAGTATTCTCTGAAATGTACTGGTTTAATATTTGCAGTGTTTCCTTCTGATAGGTAGGGTCTGGTGCTTTGTGAGTCCTGGTAATGCTGTCAGGATACAGCGGGTTTGCTATGGGTTCTAAATGGGCAGCGTTTGTAGTAGTTCCTAATGTGCCTGGCGGTTGGCACTGGATTATAGTAATGTAGAAATCTTTTAGTCTTTCTTTATCCATACACTCATTAAGAGACATGTTTACTAAAAGTTAGTGTATGGTAACATTATGCAAATATTTATGCAAATAAGGCCACTTATGCAAATGAGGCCCCGCACCGAGTCTCCGCACATGGCCCCGCACCCCCCTTGGGCCGCCCCTGTTAGGATTGATAACACTTAAGAACCTATAGAATATAATTTAACGTTCATCTTGAGGACCTTTTGCAGGTGCTAAAAATAACATTAATACAGTCATCAATCACATTAACATATAGACTTAAATTAGCACTTCCTGAAAGTAAATGAGGGCGCATACTAAACTCTAAATATTCACAATTATTGCTCAGGGATGAAAAACAATATTTAGAAATGGTAACTACCCTTTCCTCACAATGTATAAATAAGGATCAAATTAGAAAGAGGACCATCATACTCGAGATTACCCACTGTTTATATCTCACGGGATGATCCATATAAGGAAATTGAGTTCTTTTGTTGGTATGCAAATAAAACATTCAACATAAAATACAGTATCCATTTCTTTTCTGGCTTTTCTTTTTAGAACAATGCTGAGATTGGTGATGGCAGCTGTGGAGCGGTTGATGGACATGTGCAGTCCCTTATGCAGAGCTATTGAAACACAGACCCATGCCAGACTTGCTCTACAGAGCTGGATTAATTGATTTCAGGAAAATAAGTGCATGCTGTATTACCTGTTTAGGGATAGATTCTGCCCTGCAAATAGCAGGGATAAACATCCGGTCTGGACGTTCAATCACTGCTATATGCAGGGTCAGTATTCTCTGCACAGAGCTCCCCACACATACATCGGCTCTGCGCAGGGAGCTCTGGATGGGGCATGAAAGTGTGCGCCGGAGGATGAGCGGGGGCGGGGCGGAGGTGGGCCCATGATCCCGGACATACAGGGCTGATTCTGGTCGTGGCCCTGTACATCCTGTCTGGGGGAGTTAGACGGGGGACTATTACTACTACTACTACTACTAAGCATTTATGAAGCACTACCAGGCGCACGCAGTGCTGTACAATGAAAACACACAAGAGACAGTCCCTGCTCAAAAGAGCTTACAATCTAAAAAAGACAAAGCAAGAAAAGGAGAAGAATAAGATAAGAACAAGGGCAAAGAGACGAGAGCAGGAAAGACAGGACAAAGGAAAGAGATAAGAACAAGTGTAAGAGGAAGTAGGAAAGGTGAAATAAAAGAGGGGAAGGAAGGAGAACAGCAAAATCAAGAGCCAAAGGCAGAGGCAAAAAGATGAGCTTTTAACTTAAGTTTGAAGAGGGACAAAGAAGATGCCTGACGTATAGACAAGGGAAGTCTATAGGATGGACCCTAAAGTTACTGCTTGGGTTAGAAATCGGTTGGGTGGGAGGCGACAAAGAGTACAAGTAAATGGAGCTCACTCTGAGGAGAAGGATGTTACCAGTGATGTGCCCCAGGGATCTGTCCTTGGTCCGATTCTTTTTAACATCTTTGTTAGTGATATAGCGGAAGGCGTAAGGTTTGCCTCTTTGCGGATGATACCAAAATCTGCAATAGAGTAGACACCCAAGAAGGTGTAGATAACATGAGGAGGGATCTAGCTAAGCTTGAAGAATGGTCTAGAATCTGGCAGCTGGGATTTAATGTTAAAAAATGTAAGGTAATGCATTTGGGCTGCAGAAATCCAAGGGAGCAATACAGTATAGGAGGTGAAGTACTTTTGTCCACTAAAGAAGAGCGGGACCTAGGCGTGGTTGTGTCTGATGATCTTAAAGTAGCTAAACAGGTAGAAAAGGCGACAGCAAAAGCTAGAAGGATGCTTGGGTGCATACGGAGAGGAATGGCTAGCAGAAAAAAGGAGGTGATAATGCCTCTGTATAAGTCTTTGGTGCAACCTCATTTGGAGTATAGTGTGCAATTCTGGAGACCGCACCTTCAAAAGGATGTGAACAGGATGGAGTCGGTGCAGAGGGTGGCTACTAAAATGATTAGTGGGCTTCATTATAAAGCATATGAGGACAGACTTAAGGATCTTAATATGTACACCTTAGAGGAAAGGCGGGATAGAGGTGATATGATTGAGATGTTTAAATACCTCCGTGGCATAAATGTTCAGGGAGAGAGCCTCTTTCAATTGAAAGCAAGTTCTGCTACGAGGGGACATGGGATGAGGGTGAGGGGCAATAGATTCAGGAGTGATATGCGGAAATATTTCTTTACGGAAAGAGTAGTGGATCCATGGAATATTCTCCTAGTGGAGGTGGTAGAGATGAGGACACTAACTGAATTCAAAAAAGCATGGGACCAACACAGAGGATCTCTAAAGGTAAAAAGTGGGCTGTTGTAGTTGTTGATATGGAAGGACAGACTAGATAGGCCATGTGGTCTTTTTCTGTCATCATGTTTCTATGTTCTATGTTTCTATTCCAAGCGTAAGGTGCAGAAAGGTGAAAAGAGCGGAATCTGGAGTTGGCAATAGAGGAGAAGGGCATAGCAAGAAACAACTGGGTAGAAGAACGGAGTTCAAGAGGGGGGAAGTAGGGAGAAACGAGAGAAGAAAGGTACTGAGTAGCCACAGAGTGAATGCACTTATAGGTCAGAAGGAGAAGTTTAAAGTGAATACGGAAACAGATAGGGAGCCAGTGAAGAGATCTGAGGAGAGGAGTGATGTGGCCAAAACGAGACTGATGGAAAATCAAACAGGCAGCGGAGTGCTGAATAGACTGAAGGGGGAAGAGATGAGACTGAGGGAGACCATCAAGAAGCAGGTTACAATAATCAAGACGGGAGGTGATTAGGGAATGGATGAGGGTTTTATTAGTGAGCTCAGAGAGAAAGGGGTGGATTTTGCCAATGTTGAAGAGAAAGAAGCGACAGGTCTTAGCGATGAGTTGGATATGAGAGGAGAAAGAGAGCGAAGAGTCAAAAATAACACCCAGAATGCGAGCAGATGAAACAGGTTGGAGAACCGAGCCATCAACAGAGACTGAAAAAGAAGAAGGAGAAAGGGAAATTTTAGGAGAAAAAACGAGAAGTTCAGTCTTGGCCATGTTCAATTTCAGGTAATGATGGAACATCCAAGCAGCAATGGCAGAGAGACAGGAAGAGATCCGGGACTGGAAAGCAGAAGAAAGATCAGGAGTAGAGAGATAGAGCTGGGAGTCATCAGCATAGAGATGGTACTGAAAACCATGAGAGGAAATAAGCACACCAAGGGATTGGGTATAGAGAGAAAAAAGAAGGGGACCCAAAACAGAACCTTGGGGGACACCAACCGAGAGCGGGGTAACAGAGGAGGAGGAGCCACTAGAACATACACTAAAGGAGTGATGGGAGAGATATGAGGAGAACCAGGAAAGAACAGAGTCCCTAAAGCCAAGCGAGGACAAAGTGTCAAGGAGAAGATCATGGTCAACAGTGTCAAAAGCAGCAGAAATGTCAAGGAGGATAAGGACAGAGTAAAGGCCTTTAGATTTAGTCAGGAACAAGTCACTGGAGACTTTGACAAGAGCAGTTTCAATAGAGTGCAAGGGACAAAAACCGGATTGTAAGGGATCGAGAAGAGCATGGGAAGAGAGGAAGTCAAGGCAACGGCGGTAAACCGCATGTTCGAGCAGTTTAGAAATGAAAGGAAGGAGAGAAATGGGGCGATGATTAGAAGGACAAGAGGGATCAAGTGAGGGTTTCTTAAGGAGAGGCGTGACCACAACATGTTTAAAATCAGCCAGGACAGTAGCAGTGGATTGTGAGAGGTTGAGAATATGAGAAATGGAGGGACAACAGTATTTTTATTTTATTTATTTATTTAGTATACATTTGTATACCGCTACTTCCAGCGATCAGCAGCGGTTTGATTACAGATTGGAAATTGTCAAATCATGACAGGAAATTTTTGAGGTATAAACACATTGATTAGACAGGAAAGCACAGCACACAGAGAACTATTTTACAGGGAACATGGGCTATGGAGGGTTAAGTGGCTTGCCCAAGACCACAAGGAGCACCTGTGGGACTAGAAACCCCAGTCCTTCCGGCCCAAGGTTGCTGTCCTCTAGTGGGATTTGAACCCCCGACCTTCCGGCCTGAAGTACCTTGCCCCAACCACTAGGCCACTCCTCCACTCCAGTAGAGGAGATAGAGAAGAGGAGATGGGAGGAGATAGGATCAGAGGAGCAAGTGGTGAGCTTGGAGGAGGAGAGAAGAAGAGCAGTTTCATCAATAGAAATTGTAGGAAAGGAAGAGAGGGTAGGATGAGAAGGGGGGGGGAGATTGAGAGGGAAATTGGAGAGTGATCTTATGGATTTTATCATGGAAGTAATCAGCCAGGGCCTGGGCAGAAAGGGAAGGAGAGATCAGAGGTGGAGGCACTTTGAGGAGAGAATTGAGAGCAATGAAGAGACAGCGAGGATCAGAGGCATGAGAATTAGTCAGGCGAAGAAAGTAATCTTGTTTGGCAAGAGCTAAAGCATATTTGAAAGAGAAGAGCATGAATTTGAAATGAAGGAAATCTTCAGGGGAGCGGGATTTGAGCCAGGCACGCTCAGCAGAGCGGGCACAAGAGCAAAGATAGCGAATAGTGGGAGAGAGCCAGGGCTGAGGTAAGGAACACCTCACAGGATGAGGGATGAGAGGAATGAGAACATCCAGAGCTGAGAAGAGCGCAGCATTATAGGACATCACTGCCATATCAACAGACTTGGAGGACAAACAGAAGAGAGAGGAGAAATGGTAGAGGAGAGAACCAGAGGATCAATGGCAAGAAGGTTCCTAAATAGAGTGGAGGAGACAGGACGAGGCAGGGGCAGTGGGAGGTGAAGATTAAAGGAGAGAAGGTGAAAATCAGATAAAAGAAGAACAGTATTACTGAAGTTAGAGGGAGAGGAGCAAGAAAAGAAAACCAGATCCAGACAATGGCCATGAAGGTGAGTGGGGGCAAAGGAACAAAGTTGAAGGCCAAATGAGGAAGTAAGGGAGAGGAGCTTCAGAATAAGAGGATCAGAGGGGTTATCAACATGGATGTTAAAATCACCAAGAATAAGAGTAGGGGAGGTAGGGATAAGAAAGAGGGAAAGCCAAGAGTCAAAGTTGGAGAAAAAAGAATAAATAGCCTTGTCAGGAGGACGATAAACAACAGCAACCCGGAGAGGAACTGGGCCAAAGAGGCGAATAGAGTGGACCTCAAAAGAGAGGAAGGAATGAGACTGAGGCAGGGGAAGAGATTGGAAATTACAGGAGGGGGAGAGAAGAAGGCCAACCCCACCACCACGTCCTGTAGGACGAAGAGTATGGGAGATCTGGAGGCCACCAAAGCAGAGGGCAGCAACAGAGGTGGTATCGTCAGGGAGGAGCCAGGCAATGTTCCCTCTAATTTTCTGTAGGCTGTGTGCGCATAAAATATCAGCTGTGCAGCTTTTGAAGGAAGGTTAAATTTTTGTGCGCCACATAATGAAACTCGGAGTTATATACTTTACAATTTGACTACATGTCAGAATACAGTATGTACACCACATTGATTTTAAATCTAATTAAATGAAAATAGACAATTACTAAATGAAGCGGAAAATTTCTAGTAATTACAATCACAACTTTTAAATTTTAAGACGTCTGTGTTGTTTTCTATCAGAATCAGAACCGCAATTTTTGTGCGCTCTGTTGTAAAATATGTGCGCTCGCTCGGCAAGGTGTGTGTGCGCGCAAACGCGCAAAGCTTAGAGGGAACAGTGGAGCCAGGTCTTGGTTAAGGCAAGAAGATGAAAAGCGTTGGAGAGGAAAAGATCATGTGTAAAAGAGAGTTTATTAGAATGTGCGTTCCAAAGGGCACAAGAGAAAGGGAGAGAGGAAAGGGAAAGAAGGGGGATATGAATAATGAAAGAAAGCTTGATTGTACCAGGTTGGATACACAGTCAGGCCCTGTGTATAACATTACATTACTATAAGCCCTAAGAAAGAGTTAATATCATTTGTAGCTCCTTATTTAATACCATCCTTGAAAACTCTGTAGAAGAAACTGGGTGAAAGGTTCCTATAATATAAACATTAGTCTTGTTATTAGAAAGATAAGTAAAAGGCAAGTTGTTTACCCAGCTTCTCAGTCGCTCAGTCTCTGGTCAGAGATATCAAACTGTCAGTGTTAGAATTAATTAGAATTAAGGCCTACATAGTTATGTCTGAGAATATATGTATGTCTTTTCATGATTGTCTATGACGTGCATGCCTATAGAAAAGTATGTTATGAATATACGTGACACTAGACGTAGAATAGAATATGTATATTATGAATATACGTGATGTGAGACGTAGAATAATAAAGTGAAATTATGCTGTGTAATGGAATCTTTACTTATAAATAAAGTGGCCTAAAGCTATGATATCAGAGTAAACATAGGCAGAGGCCTAGCTTGCTCGCCCAAAGCTTTGGTTTGTTTTTATAATACAAGTGTGTTGTGTATTATTTACTGATTTATCAATTAACCTTCTCATTGCCTTGTGTGTGGATTTCTGTTATACCCAAGAGCCCTGCCTCGTTGTAGGTGAGAGGAGGTGCAGAGTATTCTTTCAGTTGGTGCCGTGCCAGATTACAGATTTCTGCATTCAAGGCAAGGGCAGAAGGTGCCTGAAGATTTGTGAGTATTACCAGTGATGGGTAATCTGTTAAGTAGAAAGGCTCCATCTCAGATGCATGAGTGGAATGACAGAGCTAGGGCTTTAGTGTTTAGGAAAGGTAGCCCTTATTGTATGCTTCTATTGTATGTGTGAGAAGCATGGTGATGTAGCCATCAATTCCGTAGCACATAGGGATTCAGTGACAAATGCAAGGTAATGTGAATTTGCAGTATCCTTTGGAGGGAACTTTCTCTGTAGATAAGGTCCATTGCCTGAGATATGAGTTAGCGGTTGAAGGTAAACCGTGCAATTGTGCTTACATGGTGGGAACGGATGGTACATGATGCAAAACATTGGAATGTTTATGTTTTGAAACAAAAGATGTTTGTGTTAAGAAATGTAATTAATGACCAGCTGAGCAAGTGCTGGTCACTCGTGTAGCAGAGCTAAGAGAAAAAAGAAAATACTTAAAGAGCAACAGTAGTTAGGGGGAGTAGAATTGTGTATTTTGGATATTTGGAATGTCTCCCAGCTCAAGGAATTGAGAGCATGTTTGAATCAAGAAACGGGAAGTGTTGTACTTGTAATAAGAATCTTAAATGTAGCAATAGGTGATAGTGTTTCTGTTGTGAAAAAATTGAAAGTTCCTAGTGACATTGTTGATAAGATTGAAAGAGCTTTAGACAGACATTGTGAAACTTACAAAGAGGAGTGTGATCAATTATATTATGATCTAGGCTCTATTCAGGACGTTCTACACCAGCAACATAATTTATGTTCTGCCACTGTTAATCTGAAGCAGCTGTAGGAAATGATATTGTGACTACTTAAAGAAGTGTTTGATTTGACTAAAACCTTTTCGAATTACAGGGATAACTCTGGTAGATTTGTGTCTTTATGGTCTCAAATAATTAACAGTTATAATCCCATTTGGGCAGCTCTAGATAATTTGCTCAGAACTGTGTTTTTTAATCCAGGTGATTTTCATAGGGTTCGTGACAGACCCTGTGATAAGATTTCCAAGAGAAGATTCAAAGAGATAATTTTGTTTTTATGTAAAAAAAAAATTGTTAGAATTCCTTACAGTAGTATGCAAACTTGTAAAGGATTGGTCGAGATTAACATCTCTAAGGCAGGATAGGGGTGAAAAGGTTACAGAGTTTCACACTAGGTGTATGCTAGCTTTTAAAGACTATTCTGGTGAAGCAGAAGACACACCTTCAGGATTCACTAATATTTTTGTAAATGGTTTAATCCCGAGAATAAAATAAATTTTAGAAACTTCAATAATAGATTGGCCAGATAGAACAGCTGATGCAATTCTGGAAGGAGCTTGATACAGTGATTTGAAATTTATCAAGGATCAGCAAGAAGAGCGGACTAAAATAGATGTGAAAAGGCTAAATTGCTCAATCTATACAGCCACCCATGGGCAGGGGGGAGAGGTAAAAACAGAGGAGGTTATGGGAATCCTCAGCGAGGGCGTGGACAGTCCAGAGATACTTGTGGTGAGACTGTCCCCAGAATCGGAATCTTGATGGTCAGAGAGCTGATTTCCCTCCTCCCCCTCCGGTAACAGCTGAATTCACTCTATCCTGGCTGAGTGGGAAGTTATATTTCCAGCTGTACTCTCTCTCTGAAATGCCGTCTCCTGCAGATGCCAGTACCATTCATCCTGCTCTTGGAGAACTTCCGTCTACCTTGTGGGCAGTGCCGGGATCAAATATCAGATGCTTTTCTATCCCGCCTGTGAAGATCACCGTGAAACCTGGAGTTCAGCTTCCTAGACTCAAGCAGTATCCACTGCCAGCAGCTGCCATTGATGGAATTCGTCCTGTGACTGAAGATCTTCAGAAACAAGGTGCCATTTATTCTACAACTTCATTATGTAAGACTCCAATTCTTCCTGTACTAAAGGCTGACGGTAAGACTTATAGATTTGTGCAAGACCTGCGAGCAGTAAATAATGTGATTTTGCCAATTTTTCCCTTGGTGCCTAATTCACATGATATCTGGACACAGATACCTTCAGGGACTACCTGGTTTTCTGTTGTAGATTTGAGTTCTGCTTATTTTTCAGTGAGAATTTGCAAAGACAACCAATTTTTTATTTGCTTTCCATTTTGAAGATAAACAAAATATTTGGACCACTTTGTATCAAGGGTACACTGATAGTCCTGCATATGTTTCACAGGCCCTAAGAACTGCATTATTTGATGTAAGACTCGACCATTCCTCTTCAGTTCAATATGTGGATGATTTGCTTTTATGTTCACCATGTTATGAGTTTGTTTGTCAGATTCTTTGTCTCTAATAGCTCATATTACTAATTTAGGTTTGAAGGTTAATCTGTCTAAACTGCAATTTGTATCTCAAAATGTTACTTTCCTGGGTGTTGTTCTAACACCATCTAGTCGTGCAATTACCTCTGCTAGATTGAAACCTATTCTGTCATTGCCTTTTTCCAGCGACACCAGTGTTATTGCGTAGCTTCCTGAGTTTATTAATTTTCTGTAAATAATAGCTAGCGAATTTCTCAAGATCTTACTGCTCCACTTTATGCTCTCATCTTGGAAAGAAGGATCTGAAGGCCTCATTGTACCCATATTATCACAGTGGGAGGTTTGTTTTAAATGTAAAAATTGCACTGGGAAATGCACCATGTTATTGTATATGATTATTCTTTACCATTCAAATTGTATGTGGCTATTTCTGATTCCTCTGCTACCTGTGTGCTTTTACAAGCTTTCCCAACTGGCTGCAAGCCGGTAGGCTATTTCTCAAAGCGATTTGATGCAGTGACTTTGGGACTCCCACTATGTCTACGTAGTTTGGTAGCAGTGGCTTTTGCAATTGAAACTTACTGATTTTCTGGTTCTATAGTGCCCTTTTGTTCCATCTAACCAAGACTCAGCCTTTGTCCTCCACATGTTTTATTGACTTTGGAATTAGTCATTTCTCCGCTTCATGTTTCAGTATGTACTACATCAATATGCAACCCTTCAACACCTGTGGAGGAGGATGGGTCTCATGATTGTTTCCAAACTATTTTGACATTTTCTCTACAAGATGGGCTATGCAGTCACAACAGTTAATGATGTAGTGGAAACAGCTTCTTTGCCATTTGCCAGTGCACAGCTAGCAGAAGTGTTTGCAAAGGACAACTATTTTGCAAACCAAGAGGCACGGCAAGCCGCTCTTCGGGCATCAGTGTCACCGACATTGCTGTATTTAACACCGTTTAATATGACTTTGTTTTCCCTTTCATCTTTCTTGCAGCAATAGCAAGATACTTCCTTTGAAACCCAGACTCTGACTTCGTGGGGTGCACCTGTGATGCTCAGGGCTGCTGGAAAGAGGATCATCTGCTTATTTGTCTTTTGTTTCTACTTGCCCTGTTCCTGCTTCATAAGCTTTACCGCTGTGGCTATGAATTATGTCTTTTTGGTTCTCCGGTATTACCTGAACTTCTGTTATTTTTCCTGTGGCACAGCTTATCTGCACTGTTTCAAGACTGGCACTGTAGGGTCAGCTTAGGGTCAGTTATTAAGATTTCTGCCTTCTGAACTCTTTTTGATTTTGCAGCCTGTTTTGCAGATCTGCCCTGTGCCAGAGGAAGGCGGTGGTATTTGTCTGGTGGTCACTTGTCTATTCTCCGGATGGGTAGAAGTTTATCCCACTACCAGTATGACTGCTGGGGTTGTCATCAGATTACTGATCACTCAGTTTATTCCTGTTTGTTCTTTCTTCTTGTCTGGGTCTAGCCTTTGTTGCAAGTGTCTGGGAGGGTATTGAAAATTTGGTTTGGTATTAAGAGACAACTGCACACTCCTTATCATCTGGGAAGCTCTGGCCAAGTGGAACGGATGACTAGGACACTCAAAGCTCACTTACGCACTCTGACACAGGATTGGGCTACAGATTGGACAGAAGCCCTTCCCTTTGCCCTTATGGCAGTGTGTAATTCCCCCAGCCTGACACCATATGAAATAGTTACTGGACGTCCAGCTACTTCTCCACATGACTTGGCAGTTATCCCAGATCCCCAATTGTTGCACAGCGATATTCTGACTTATTGCTCACGGTTGCACTCAGTCCTGTCTGTTTCCCCTTTATTGCAAGTGAATCCTCAACGAGATGACAGAATTATCATATCCAGAATCATCAGAATCATCATATCCAGAAGTGAAGTCACCAGACTGGGTCCTGATTAAGAATTTCCATCCAAAGACGCTTCTGGCTCCCAAGTTTCTAGGTCCATTTCGTGTGCTCCTGGTGGGATACTCGGCTTGTAAAGTGGAAGGACATTCTCGTTGGATACACCTTACACAGTGTAAAAAGGCTCCTTCACAGACTCCAGACGGTGGCTCCCTGCATTAGTGAATGAAGAGATTGCAACGCAGAGACTTGTTGAACAACAGTGATATTACAGAAAAAGACTATTGTGATTAAGTGCTTTTTGAATGGACTAATTCTGCAAAAGACCTTTGTCCAGCATTTACACTACTGATTAGGTAGATATAGTTAGTTTGAATTAGTATTTTACTGATATATATGCAATGACCTTTTGGCACTTAACCTCTGCTTTATGAACGTTTGAGAATTAGAGGGTAGTTATACCTATACTATATATCTTCATCATCTTAAGAAGAGTAGGTGTATTTTTATTTTGTCTTAGAACATTTATTTTTGGAGTAATTATAGTTTCAGATGTTTAGAGGTTTGCTAAGAATGTTTCCGTATTTGGTCTTAGTTGTGCTATGGCATATTATTGTTAATGAAGCAGTACTGCATTTAGAATCTTGGGAATGTTATGGGAAATACCCAAATATTTTTGAGTCGCATTTACACTCAGTTACAGAAGACATTTTAATCTAATGGTCTCATACAAACACAGAACCTAGAGTAGTTAGTTCTAGGCCTTTAAAGTCCCCTACAATATGTTTTATGGCTCAAGGTACAGGGAAAAAGGTAGGGGACACCCCATGGAATGTTTGTAGAATAATAATGCTACATAATTCTTCCATTTGGTATAAGAAATCCCACGTACAGAAACCTTATATTTCCGTAGTACAATTAATAGTGGAGTGGAGGAGTAGCCTAGTGGTTGGGGGAAGGTACTTCAGGCCGGGGCAAGGTACTTCAGGCCGGAAGGTCGGGGGTTCAAATCCCACTAGAGGACAGCAACCTTGGGCCGGAAGGACTGGGGTTTCTAGTCCCACAGGTGCTCCTTGTGGTCTTGGGCAAGCCACTTAACCCTCCATAGCCCATGTTCCCTGTAAAATAGTTATCTCCAAGTTATAATGCCCTGTTCAATGTAATTTCAGTTTGTTCAATGTAAACCGCACTGAAGCAGAATAGCGCGGTATATAAGAGAATGTAAATAAAATAAATAAATAAATAAATAATACAAGTTCAGGGGAATCAGGTGCGTTGACTTGTTACAGTATAATAGTTCTGGCTACCTTTTGAATGACTTTAGTCCAGACCTAAACATACCTAACTGGAATTTCCCTTTGTTAGGATATCACCATCCCTGGGAACGTAATTTATCTGTTGGAATTAAAGAAATGAACATTACTCAGTGGGCTCTGAATAATTGTACACAGAATACATCTTGTCCCCACAAATTGACAATTTGGGAAAATGGATTAGTGGCTTTAGAAGTTAGATTATTTTGTTTGTGGTAATCTTGCATATATGGAAATTCCCAGAGGTTGGTCAGGTACTTGCTATGTTGCCCAGTTAGACACCCCGTGGTATTTTTCTACCTTACCACAATATTACTTTATTAGCCTAGAATCGCATGGTTTTAGACTATCTCCTAGCGAAGGAAAATGGCATGTATGGTTTATTTATTTATCTATTTATTTATTTAATTATTATTATTATTAATTATTGTTTGCTTGATGATGAAGGAAAAATAGTGAAAGGCCTACTAGATAAGGTTAGGAATCGTACATTTGTATCAAGTAGTAGTTATGTAAGTTCTTTTTCTGATTTTTTTGATTCTGTTTCTTCTTTCTGGAGTTTATTATCTAGGCCCCTGCAAGGCATATTGGCTTCATTTTTTGGCTTATTAGGGATTATCATTTTAGGAGCAATAATTCTTTGTGTAATATCTGCTTGCTGTAAGAAATCAGTGGAGACACTGACCCCTAAAATAATGTTACAGGTTGACCCAGAAGCTAGCTACGATCCATTTTTAATACTGATGTCTGAGTTTCCTTATCTGTGAAATGATTCTTTACAGAATCAGAGGAAGGACTGAAAGAAAGCTTGATTGTACCAGGTTGGATACACAGTCAGGCCCTGTGTATAACATTATATTACTATAAGCCCTAAGAAAGAGTTAATATCATTCGTAGCTCCTTATTTAATACCATCCTTGAAAACTCTGTAGAAGAAACTGGGTGAAAGGTTCCTATAATATAAACATTAGTCTTGTTATTAGAAAGATAAGTAAAAGGCAAGTTGTTTACCCAGCTTCTCAGTCGCTCAGTCTCTGGTCAGAGATATCAAACTGTCAGTGTTAGAATTAATTAGAATTAAGGCCTACATAGTCATGTCTGAGAATATATGTATGTCTTTTCATGATTGTCTATGACGTGCATGCCTATAGAAAAGTATGTTATGAATATATGTGACACTAGACTTAGAATAGAATATGTATATTATGAATATACGTGATGTGAGACATAGAATAATAAAGTGAAATTATGCTGTGTAACGGAATCTTTACCTATAAATAAAGTGGCCTAAAGCTATGATATCAGAGTAAACATAGGCAGAGGTCTAGCTTGCTCTCCCAAAGCTTTGGTTTGTTTTTATAATACAAGTGTGTTGTGTATTATTTACTGATTTATCAATTAACCTTCTCATTGCCTTGTGTGTGGATTTCTGTTATACCCAAGAGCCCTGCCTCGTTGTAGGTGAGGGGAGGTGCAGAGTATTCTTTCAAATAAGATTGGACAAGTTGCATGAGAAACTCAGTACAGAATGAGACAATCGTCTAGGAGGGGAAGGAATAGGGGTGAAATCACCAGAAGAGGGAGGTGGAGGAGAGGGAGAAGGAGAAGCCAGAGGGATATGGATGAGGTTAGCCAGATTGCGCATCACAAAGGACGGCAGAAGTCAAGGGAGCAGCAATAGGGAAGGAGGAAGACAAACCTAAAGTGGAGCCAATGTAAGGACAAGAAAGGAGGAGAGAATGTAAGCAATGGGGGGTAGGAGAAGTGAGTAGGTTAATAAAACGTAAGAGGAATCAAAGGATACAATAAGTACAACATGCAGTGAAATACCAAACAATCAGGAGGCAAAGGAGTCTTGAAGGACTAGAAAAAGAGACTGTTACTTCTGAAGAGATATCTGCAACTGTGAGTATATACTTCTGGTAATTTTCTAAAAGGAATTCTTTGTATTAAAGCTAATTAATCTGTGAACCCACTATTTTTTGTTAAATCAGTCAGGGCCTAGTAGCAGCAGTTTAAGTTTAAATATAAAACACAGAGGAGAACTTTCTGGTTACATTTCATACCCAGCAGAGAGCTTGAAGTTTAAATTTAATAGTCACTCAGGGCCTAGTAACAGCAAAGTACTTTTAGTTTAAATTTAAAACACAGAAGAGAGCTTTCTGGTTACATTTAGAACCCAGCAGAGAGCTTGTAGTTTAAATTTCATAAGAAGTTAGAACCTAGCAGCAGCTAAGAGCTATAATTTAAATCAAATCAGAATTTAGCTTACCTCAGCAGCACAAGACAGGGTACTGTGTAGCAGCCCTCTTTTAATAAGTGTTATTTCCCTCCCTCCCCTGGGATAATCGTAGCTTTAGAGGTACTTACACATCTTAAAAGACAGGAGATGCTCTCAGGTGAAGCTCATTACCCAAATCAGTCATACACTAAGGACCTGAGATTAGTTAAGCTTAGTATTAGGTACAGTTTTATTAGTATAAATATCCATTGCAACCCTTAGTAAGTAAAGAACTTAGATCTAAACACAAACTTAAAACTAAGATGCAGACAGCAGTCCAGCAGCGGGATGGGGGCTTTCCAGTCTTTTGCATTGAGTGTCACAAGTATGATTTTCTCCCAGTTGGTGAGAGGTCTTACGAGTGCACTAGGTGCAAGGAGCTCTTTGCTCTCAGGGAACGAGTCCGTTCTCTAGAGGCTAAAGTAGCAGACTTGGAAAGCATAAGACAGACAGAGAGGTACATAGACGAGACCTACAGGGATATAGTCCTGAAGTCCCACCTCCAGTCTGGCAGCATCCCTGTTGCCATGGAGGAGAGAGGTCACGTGACAGGAGAGCATCACCCTGGTGTGGCAGGAAGTGATCCTCTAACTAGCACCTGTCCTCCAGGTGATGTAAAACCCTCTCGCACCGAGGAAGTCTCTCCAGGGCCATGTGCCCATGAGGGAAGGGTTAGGACAGCCGTTATAGTTGGTGATTCGATCATTAGGCATGTAGATAGCTGGGTGGCTGGTGGACGTGAGGATCGCCTGGTAACATGCCTGCCTGGTGCAAAGGTAGCAGACCTCACGCGCCACCTAGATAAGGTCTTAGATAGTGCTGGGGAGGAGTCTGCTGTCTTGGTACATGTCGGTACCAATGACATAGGAAAATGTGGTAGGGAGGTTCTGGAGGCTAAATTTAGGCTTTCATGTAGGAAGTTGAAATCCAGAACTTCCAGGGTAGCGTTCTCCGAAATGCTTCCTGTTCCACGCGCAGGACCCAAAAGGCAGGCAGAGCTCCGGAGTCTCAATGCGTGGATGAGACAATGGTGCAGAAATGAGGGGTTTGGATTTGTTAGGAACTGGGGAACATTCTGGGGAAAGGAGGGGCTCTTCCGAAGGGATGGGCTTCACCTTAACCGGGATGGAACCAGGCTGCTGGCATTAACCTTTAAAAAGGAGATAGAGCAGCTTTTAAACTAGATATTAGGGGAAAGCCGACAGTCGCCCAAGAGCGGATGGTTCGGAAGAATGTATCTTTGAAGGATACTACCAAAAGCAGAGAGGTTCCACAAAAGAGTAAAGTAGCCCAAATGCCCTCAAGTATGGAGCAGACTGAGCTTAAAGATCCCAAATTACCCATGTCTAACAATAGCCAAATTAATATGAGTAAAATACATTCTCTAAAATGCTTGTATGCAAATGCTAGAAGTCTAAAAAATAAGATGGGAGAGTTAGAATATATAGCACTAAATGAAAGGTTAGATATGATTGGAATATCAGAGACATGGTGGAAGGAGGATAACCAGTGGGACACTGTGATACCTGGGTACAAACTATATTGTAATGATAGAGCTGATCAAATTGGTGGAGGGGTTGCTCTCTATGTTAGAGAGGGCATTGAGTCAGAAAGGATTAAAGTTTTGCAGGAAACAAAATCTGCTGTAGAATCTATATGGATTGAAATTCCATGTAAAAGGGGGAAGGCAATGGCAGTGGGGGTGTACTATCGAGCGCCTTGCCAGAATGACCAAATGGATGATGAAATGCTCAAAGAAATCAAGGAAGCTAACAAAAGTTACAGTGCAGTAATAATAATGGGTGATTTCAACTACCCCAGTATCGACTGGGTCAGTGTCACTTCAGGACATGCTAGGGAGATAAAGTTCCTAGATGAAATAAATGACTGCTTCTTGGAGCAGCTGGTTCATGAACCGACCAGAGGGCAAGCCATATTAGACATAGTCCTTAGTGGAACACCAGATCTAGTGCAAGAGATAAGGTTGTTGGGGCCACTTGGCAATAGTGATCATAGCATGATCGCCTTTGATTTAATTAGTGGAGGAGGGATAGTAAGGAAATCCACAGTACTACATTTTAACTTTGGAAAGGGAGACTATGATAAAATGAGGAAAACAGTTAAGAAAAAACTAAAAGGAGCAGTTGCAAAGGTTAAAGACGTACATCAGGCTTGGCTGTTGTTGAAAAATACTGTCTTGGAAGCCCAGACCAGCTGTATTCCATGCTTTAAGAAAAGTGGAAGGAAGTCCAAAAAACTGCCAGCATGGTTTAAAGGTGAGGTCAGAGAGGCTGTTGTTGCCAAAAAAGCATCTTTCAGGAAATGGAAAAAACAGCCAAACGACGAAACCTGGAAACAGCACAAGCACTGGCAAGTCAAATGCAAGGCATTGATAAGGCAGGCAAAGGGAGAATTTGAGAAGAAGCTTGCTGCGGAAGCAAAAATGCGAAGTAAAGACCTTTTCAAGTACATTCGTAGCAAAAAACCTGTGAAAGAGTCAGTTGGTCCATTAGATGATAAAGGGGTTAAAGGAGCACTAAGAGGTGACAAGGCGAAAGCGGAGAGACTGAATGAATTCTTTGCTTCAGTCTTTACTGAGGAAGATGTAGGGATGTTACCCATGACTGAAGTGGTATTTAAAGGTGCGGAAGAATTGAAGGAAATATCGATACATCGGGAAGATGTATTACAACTATTAGATAAACTGAAGAGTAGCAAATCACCTGGGCCGGATGGTATACATCCAAGGGTGTTGAAAGAACTGAAATATGAGATTGCAGACCTGCTATTAGTAATCTGTGAACTATCATTAAAATCATCTCTAATACCTGAAGATTGGAGGATCGCCAATGTAACACCAATTTTTAAAAAGAGTTCCAGATGTGATCCGGGAAAGTACAGACCAGTGAGAATGACGTCAGTACCGGTAAAAATGGTAGAAACCATCATAAAGAATAAAATTACTCAGCATGTAGATAGTCATGACCTAATGGGAGACAGCCAACATGGCTTTAGACAAGGAAGATCTTGTCTTACTAATCTGTTATGTTTTTTGAAGGAGTGAATAATCAGGTGGACAAAGGTGAGTCGGTTGATATTGTGTATCTGGACTTTCAGAAAGCCTTTGACAAGGTCCCTCATCAGAGACTTTTGGCAAAACTAAAGAGTCATGGGATAGGAGGCAGTGTACTATTGTAGATCAGGAACTGGTTAAAAGATAGAAAGCAGAGGGTAGGGCTAAATGGCCAATTTTCCCAATGGAGAAAGGTGAATAGTGGTGTACCCCAGGGATCTGTGCTGGGTCAGCTGCTTTTTGACATATTCATAAATGACCTGGAAAGTGGAATAACGAGTGAGGTTGTCAAATTTGCAGATGACACAAAACTATTTAAAGTTGTTAAAACCCAAGAGGATTGTGGAAAATTGCAAGAGGATCTTGATAAATTGGAAGACTGGGCATCAAAATGGCAGATTAAATTTAATGTGGACAAGTGCAAGGTTATGCACCTAGGGAAGAACAACCCAAACTATGGTTACATGATGCAAGGTTCCACATTAGGAACCACCACCCAGGAAAAAGATTTAGGCGTCATTGTGGATACCATGTTAAAACCCTCGGCCCAGTGTGCAGCAGCAGCCAAGAGAGCAAATAGAATGCTAGGTATGATAAGGAAAGGAATGGAAAATAAAACAAAAGATATTATAATGCCTTTATATCGTTCCATGGTGAGACCGCACCTTGAATATTGTGTGCAATTCTGGTCGCCGTATCTTAAAAAGGATATAGCGATTTTAGAAAAGGTTCAGAGAAGAGCCACAAAATGGTAAAGGGGATGGAAGGATACTCCTATGAAGAAAGGCTAAAAAGGTTAGGGCTCTTTAACCTGGAAAAGAGACGGCTGAGGGGAGATATGATAGAAGTCTATAAATTAATGAATGGAGTGGAACGGGTAAACGTAGATCGATTGTTTACCTTATCAGAATATAGAAAGACTAGGGGACATGCTATGAAGCTACAGGGTAAACTATTTAAGACTAATAAAAGAAAATATTTTTTCACTCAACGTGTAATCAAACTCTGGAATTTGTTACCGGAGGATGTAGTAAAGGCTGTTAGTGTAGCTGGGTTTAAAAAAGGTTTGGACAAGTTCCTGGAGGAAAGGTCCATAAACCATTATTAAGAAGGGACCCAGGATATCAATGCTTGAAGCAATAGCATTGTGGAACCTGTGTCCCTTAGGGAAACCGCTAGGTACATATGACCTAGATTGGCCACTGTTGGAAACAGAATACTGGGCTTGATGGACCTTGGTCTGACCCAGTATGGCATATCTTATGTTCTTATGTTCCTATGTTTTTATGTAAAGGGAGCAGACAGTCAATGATGCAGCGGAGGATCCCAGGAGAGGATGACAATAGCAGAGGGAACAGACATTGATGCAGCAGGAGAAGGCCAAGGTGCAGAAAGCCACAGAACCAGAGCAGAAAGACCGTCTGCGGACCCTGCCTAAGGGCCATGCCCAAGGGCCCTCTGGCAAGGCCCTCAGGCGCGGGCACGCCTTGGAGCGCTGTCCAATTTAAAAGTGGAGCAGCGGTTTCCTCACGGCCTGATTGGCCTTGGCGGTGGGAAGCAGAGAGGAGCTCACCTGCCTGCTCCCTTCCCGACACCGATCCGGCCAGTGAACTTGGGTCCCTCGCGCCTTGGAGCGCTGTCCAATTTAAAGGTGGAGCGGTGGTTTCCTCATGGCCTGATTGGCCTTGGCGGTGGGGAGCAGGAAGGAGCTCACCTGCCTGCTCCCTTCCTGACACCGATCGGGCCGGTGAACTTGGGTCCCTCGGAAGTGGAATAAGTCCTCCCGACTGCGGTGAATGGCGCAGGTGACCAACAATGGGTAGGTGAGCGGCAGCGAGGGGTCCCCTGCAGCCCGATCCCTGCCTTGGAAGGCCCCTCCAGGGGTTGGGCAGCGGGGAACAGCAGTTTTGGTGATGTGCAGCAGATGGGGCTTCTGCATGGTGTCCCAGTGCCATGGTGACAGGATGCCATGGCATCGAGGCTCCATGTAGAAGTATTGGGAGAGTTGTATGGGGCCGTGGCAGGACGTATAGGGCGGCTGAATTGGGCGATGTCCTGCCCATCCAGGCCCTTTGCCCCGATTCTGCTCCTGCAGGAATGTCTAGTTCTCATGGGTGCAAAATTGGGGTCTAATCCGGCCCTTCCAGATTTTGGACGTCCAGACAGGCCCCAAGCTGAAATGGCCTCTTAGGGGCATGTTTACAAAGCCGCGGTAGCGGTTTGCGATCGTAATCGGAGCCGCGGCCCCATTGATTTCAATGGGGCCGCGGCTGCGATCGCGATCGCGAACCACTACCGCGGCTTTGTAAACAAGCCCCTTAGTGTTTTATTTGCATAACAAAAAAAAATTCCATTTCCGTATGCTGAGACATGTTAACATTGATTTAAACATATAAAATTAGATTTGGATAATCCCATGAGACATGAGCAGGGGATAGTCTTGAATTTGATAGTCCTTTTTATTTGATCTTTACCTACATAATTAGAGTGAGGATGGAGTAGGAAATAATTCTTAATGTAACTGAGAAACTGTCATATGCAAATGATGCCTTACTGGACTCAAGGGAAACAGCAAGGTGCAGAATCGTTCTGCTTTTTCTTTTAGCCCTAGTAGCACCTGCCTCAGGTCAGATGTTAATTTTTTTTTTTCCGGATGTCAGGCTTAAAATCCCCCATGCTAATCAGCCTAAAGTGAAAAGGTCAGCTAGCACAATGATTTCCTCTCCACTGACTCCTGACAAAAGTGTTCCCCCATCACCCCCTCTATCGAGCACCATGACCCTCCAGAAAAGCCGTCACCCCAACCAATCTGCCCCCAAAAGCCATTCCTTTCCCACCCCCCATTAGAGATCTTTTTCAATGCCAGTCTCAGATGCTCTGTTATGCTCAGGTTAAATAAGTAAGGGGCAAATGGAAATCATTTTATGTTTGAGAGATAAAACACTCCACAATAGATAGATAGATACCTATACTTTGCAATTGCATCTTCTATGTCTTTATGGTAGATGCAACAGTGGTGCCTGTACACTTTAGTGTTAGTTCCATGCTCAGCACCATGATGGTCCTATCATAAGGCTTCGGGCCAGTTCAAGGACCGGAGGTATCCTAGGTGGGCCCTCTGTCCTGCTGTCCCTGAAACCATGGCACAGGAATTACCCACCATCTCCAGGGCTGTATCGCCTTTACAGTTCTGTGTACGTCTTGTAGCAGGCGCGTACCAAGCCATAAATGCGCCCTGTACGACTTGAACATCTGGCATGCCTCCTCCCTCCCCCCCCCCCCCAATCACAGGTTTGTCATTTGCCCCATGCATCTCTCCATCTTATCCCTATATCCAGCTGGCTCTCTCCCATGCTGCCTGCTCTTACCCAACCACCGCCGCTTTTAGTGTTGCTGTGGTAGAGACTGCAGCAGAGGCAGCAGTGACATCCAATTGAGAAAAGAAAATGTAGGTCTTTCTGACCCCGCGTGTGCATGCAGGTCTGATCCCTCCCTCCTCTGATGTATGCTCATGTCAGAGGCGGGATGGACCAGACCAGCCTTTCAAACGCGAGTCTTTACAACACCACACTTGAATGCCTGGTGCGGTCCCTCCCTCCTCTGACACAGGCCGACATCAGAGGAGGGAGAAATCAGGCCATCATGCAAGCGCAGAGTCGGAAAGACCCACTGGATTTTTTTTCAATTGGATGTCACTGCTGCCTCCACCACCGCCGCTGCCAAGAAAACATGAAAAGTGGTGGCAGAGCAAGGGCAGCAGCGTAGGGGGAAGCCAAGGCCGGCAGCCCCACATGCACCCCTATTTCTTTGCGCCCTTTGTGGCTGCATCGCTCGCACAGGGCTAGGTATGGCGCTGCCTTGTAGCGCTATACAAATGATACATAGTAATGATACATACTGGAAGTTGCATCAGAGGGGGCAGAAGTAGCAGATTCGGCAAGAGAAAGCGAGACGCAGCACCGGAGATGATAGGTAAGTGCTGCGTCATGGTTTTGGGAAAACTGCTGCCCCTTGAGAGGGGTGGGAAATGGCTACAATGTGTGCTCCTGGAGGGCCAGCACTCTAGGTGACCACCTAGTTCATCTAATGGAAGTGCCGGCCATTTTAGGCTTTGTATTTTTAGGCCCGATTTTATAACAGAATGCCTATGTGAGAAGTCCAAAAAGGCAGATATTTTAAGTCTATTTTATAAAGGCTTCCAGAACCAGTCCCAGTAGTGTGCAGATTCCTGTGTACTCGTATACACCTGCTGCCCTAAACCAGGAACACCTATATGCGCCATGAGTTTAAATGCATGCGATCTTGTCACCGTATTCATATATGTTGATACTGCTATGAAATTTCAGAAAAGGCCTTCTTTACAGCTTTACATGGGGGAAACCTCCATAAAATTATCCCTATCATAATAAATTCAAATTTTCAGCCCCCAAACAAAATTTTGCACTAGTCCCCCCACCATGGTAACAGGGGTCTCCCCCTCTAATCTGGAACTAGGGAGAGGAGTGCCCCCAGAAGACTGAGAAGTGTGGGGGGGGGGGACACGATATAAGGATAGCCTTCATGACGTTTGCAGTAGCTCACCTTGTTCACCTATGTAGAGCATGTACTGCATAAATGATCGCAAGACAAATTAGAAACAGAAATGTGCAGTCAAGAAGTGAACTAGAAACTCCAAGAAGTGCAATGCTAGAGAAATAGAACCATATGTGTATTCCCTCCTGTATTTCCAAAACACAGAGAGGCACATTCCAACATGTGCGTCCAGGCCCATGTGCGCCCAATCGGAATCAAGACACACAGAGGTAGATGAGATTCTGATCCCGTGGGGGCTAGACATGCCCTGCAGGATCAGAATTGGGTCTAGGGTCTGTAATTGCAGGCTGGGATTTGATTCTGATCACCTGCATGAATAGAGCCATGCCCGGCTAAGTCAGGCTCCTGAATGGAGCCACGATGCCATTGCATCCCATTCAGGAGCCGTGATCCCCGGCCGCCAATCACTCTTTCCTTTCCCCTCAGCCCGACACCCGATCTGGCCTTCCATGGCCAGGGTCAGGCTGCAGGAAACCACTCTCACCCCCTCACTTTCCTTGCGCTGCCCGGGTCTGCCATCCCCAGATCTCCAGGGGGACTTATTCCACCTCCGATGTAGAATAAGTCCCCCATCCAGTCTGCCAACCCAAGACGTGCAGGGCTGACTTCAAAAATGGCCCCGTACCTCCGGGGTCATGGACCTCCCACTGCCTGCCCTAACTCCGCCTCCACAGCACTCCCTCCCATCCCCGTCTAAGCCTCCCCATACAAACTCCTTGTTCGTATGGAGAGGTTTTTGACAGGGCCAGCAGGGGGACAAATAGCGGGGATGGATGTCTACTTGCAGGACAGAAAAGACCCCAAAAGATAACAGAGATGTTGCCCATTCTAATTCCCATAGCTGGCATAGTCAAATCATTAAACTGCAGATATACTGGGCACTTGTTCACATTACATCTGCTAGGAAAATAGAAGAAGGCAGACTGTGAACGATTCGTATAGAGAAAGTAGATGCTAGTATAATTCCTCACCGCAGACACAAATGCAGAACATACACAAACTCTCACTGTGTAGAATAAGGGACCACATGCTGGAAATAGAGGCATGTAGACAAAATCTGATCTGAAAACCCCAAGAAGCCAGACTGTGATGATTCCTAGCAACACTAAAGATTTTAAAAAGCAGGTATCTTCCTCCTGTACTGAGCAAAATATAAATTTGTAAGAAATGCACATTCCCAAATCTGACATATTCCAATCACTAAATACTCAAAATAAAATGCTTTCTTTGTATCTTTGTTGTCTGATCAATTTATTTTTTTTCTCATTGGGTTGGTCCTGGACACTTCTTTCTGCATTTCCCTTCTCTATCTTGTCCTAAGTTCTTTTCCAGGATCTTTTCCATTTTCTTTTCTCTCTCTCTCTCTCTCTCTCTCTCTCTCTCTCTCTCTCTCTCTCTCTCTCTCTCTCTCTCTGCCTTCTTCCCTTACATCTCTCTGGTTCTCACTTCTCTCCACAAGCCCTTGCCCCTTCTACCGTGTCTCAGTCCTTCCCCAGCCCTTCCGCAGCCCTTCATATAATCTCCTCTCCTTTCATCATGCTCTCTCATACCCCACAGTGCACTTAACTCATCGCTATTCATACTCCTCCCAATTGCGTGGTTCCCATGGTTCCCTCACCTGATCACCAAGTCCCCACTCTCCCACCCTTTTCAATCACCATCCAAGCCAAGCCCCCACACTCTACCCAATCCCAGTCAATCTTTGACACTGTGTTTTCTGCTTTCCCATCCAATTGTATGGAAATAGGTCCATGAATATTCATTAGGGGCATCATGAAAACCTGACTGGCCTGCGGCCCTCCAGGACCGGAACTGCCCACCCCTGACCTAGCCCCTTCCCAGAATCCACCCATCTGCTTTCTTCACCAGCATTCATTCCCCTGCCTCTATCACTTTCCCAGCATTTGTCCATGCATCTCTTGCCCATCTGTCCCCTGCATCCATTCCCTCTCCTGGCCCCTTTCCTAGCATATGATCCCTGTCTCTTCTTCCCCCATATGCTCCAGCCTCCTTCTACAGTGTCTATTCCTTCTCTCCTTTTCCCATCATGTGTTTCCACCTCTCCCCTCCTCCAGAAAAGTTGATCTTGCAAGATCAGTACTAGGAAGTCAGGCCTGCAAATACAACATTTCAAAATATGTACTATACATATGATTGAGACGTTTAAATACCTCCGTGGCATAAGTGCACAGGAGGAGAGCCTCTTTCGATTGAAAGCAAGCTCTGCTATGAGGGGACATAGGATAGACTCAGGAGTAATATGCGGAAATATTTATTTATGGAAAGAGTGGTAGATCCGTGGAATAGTCTCCCAATGGAGGTGGTAGAGATGAGGACAGTATCTAAATTCAAAGCAGCATGAGACAAACACAGAGGATCTCTAAAGGAAAAAAGAGGACTGTTGAAGTAGTTGATATGGAAAGACAGACTAGATAGGCCATGTGGTCTTTTTCTGCCGTCATGTTTTTATGTTTCTATATAAAGCAATATACTTTGGGCCTGATTATAGCAGGAGTTTCCCATAGGGAGTTCTAGTAGCCATATTAGTACTGAAGAAAGCTGGATGAGTTTCTCAATTTATTATTTTATTTATTTATTTAACAGGTCTTTTATACCGCCTTATCATACATTCAAGGTGGTTTACATGGAACAGTTACAGCAACGAGCTTTACATAGAACAGGGTTATACAACTTGGATGTTAACTGGGGTATAACAAGCAATTAACAATTGCAACTATTTACAAGGAAACTGTAACAGTGTTTTATGGTCCATTTCGTTAGTGATCATTGTCATCTTGGATAGCTCCGAAGTATTCTAGGAAAAGGTGGATTTTTATTGCTTTCCTAAAGTCCACTAGGTCTTTGATTTCACGTGTTGAAGTGTGGAGATCGTTCCACAGCTGAGTCAGCAGCAGGTTTGCTTAATTTTTATGTTTTATGTTCATCTGTTGCTTTCCCACTGATTCAGATGACCCATTTAGTCCCTGTGTTGTAGATGTGGTGTGGCTGAATCCCGACCAGGCAGTCAGGCAGTGACTTTGCTTTTAGTCTCAGTTTCTTTCCATGTGTCTCCAACACCATTGTGCGAACAGGAGAAGCAAGCGCCTCAGCAGCATAATCTCTTACCGCCTTTGAGCCTAGTCTCGAGAGACGTAGTTCCTCGGTGACAAGAGATGATGTGCTCTTTAGGTGTAGGCTTCTGTTCACAGAGAGGAGTTGGAACCTCTTGCAGAAACTGAGACTGAATGTGAAATCACCACCCAACTGCTGGGTTGGGATTCGGGCTGCAGTTCCACACATACGGCAACAGGACTGAAACGAGGAGGATGACGTTGCATGCCTAATATGGGTATGGGCAGTGCTGAAGTGGAACCCCTGCTTCACTAGCCCCTCCCCCACACCTGTGGATTGTGGGTATGGGCAGAACAATGCTGAAAAGGTCCCCCATCCCCCCCTCCCCAGCTGTGAATTTCATTAAAGAAGATTTTAATGTCACTCATTTTTGAAGTGTGTCTGATGTTATGGGATCTATAACTTGGACTTGAGACATGAGTAATGGAGCCATGGGGGGGGGGGGGACCTCTCATTGCTTACCTCTGGCAGCAGATTGCCTTGAGCCGCCCCTCAGAGGAAAGATGGGTGGCGACAGAGAAAAACATGCTGGAGAGATGAGGGACCCTAACTCCACTCCATCCCCCTCCCCATCCCCATCCACTTTATGGCAGTCTAAGTTTATTTATTTATTTATTATTTATTTTATTTACAAATATTTTTATTCCACCTTTCTACAATTCAAAGCGGTTTACAGTTTAACAACAGAACATGATCATAAGGTGAGATGTTTTACAGGGAACTGGAAGAGAGTAACTAAGTAACAATGTAATTGTATACAGTAACAATTTGGTATTATTAACAAAGAACTATTTACAGTGTTTGGTTATCTTTCTGAGTCCTTACTACATTTTTGGTAATTGTTTAGTTGAGTTGTGTGGTTTTTGGAGTCCAGATTTATGGGTTGTGCGTCTCTATGCCTGATGATTTGTTATATTCTTCTTTGAAGAGGTGAGTTTTTAATTTCTTCCTGAAGTCACACAGGTCTGAGAGAGCTCTGAAAGTTGGTGGTAATTTATTCCATAAGGATGGGGCGAATAGTGTGAATGTCCTATTGCAGGTGACTTATTTACTTTTTTATTTTTTCTGTGGTATTGCGAGCAGGTTGAGGGTGGAATTTCTTTGTAGTCTCTTGTTATTTGAGATTAGGGGTTGGAGGCATGTGGCAGATTCATTATGCAGTATTTTGAATATTGTGATCAGAGTTTTGCATCTGATCCTAGCAGAGATGGGAAGCCAGTGCAGCTGCATCAGTATGGGGGATATGTGTAATCGATATGAGGCACCGGTAATTCTTTGAAAGGTAGTGTTTTGGGCCATTTGTAGTGGGTGGAGAGTTTGTTTAGGCAGACCCTGGACGATGATATTGCAGTAATCTAGTACTGGTGTAATCATTGCTTGGCACACTGTTCGGAAGAGGTATGGGGAGAGTAGGGATCGGAGGTACTTCAGGATTCTTAGTTTGTAGTAGACTGAGATTTATTCTTTTTATGTGAGGTTGGAAGATTAGTTGTTGGTCTATTATTATGCTCAAGTATTTTGTTTCAGAGTTAACTTTGATTTTTACATCTCCAAATTCTATTGTTGATGGTGGGATAAAAGTTGGGTTGATGGTCATGTAGAGTGCATTATGTAAGCTGTCCAGTAGCGGAGAGAGGGGATAATTGGTGTGAAGAACATTATATCATCTGCACAGATTTGATATAGGATATTATGTGCTTTGAAGATCTGACATAGTGGTTGGATGTATATATTGAAAAGAAGGGCTGATAGACCTGATCCGTGTGGTACACCTCTATTCGTATTTGTTTCAGCGCATGGCGTGGCTAGAACAGTGAGCTGACTACTAGTGAAACCAGGTTTCAAAACATTACATTGCCACTCCTTGTGGCTTTGGGCAAGTTACTTAACTTTCCATTGTCTCAGGTACCAAATTACAATGCAAGCATTCCGGAGACAGGGAAATACCTATTGTACTTGAATGTAGCACGCCTTCTGTTTTGTCTTGATTAGACTGTAAACTCTGAGTGGGGTCTGTGTCTTACATCTATATGTAGAGCACTGCATATGCCTTGTAGCGCTATACAAATGATTATTATTAGTAGTAGTAGTAGTAGTAACTACTACTGGAAAGGTGTGAATTAAATACAAATATACAAATAAAATAAATTCTTGCTGCAGTGTATAGAGGTGATGTCAACCTCTAGTGTAACAGGCTGAATTTGTATCACAATCACAATATCCCCCTCACCCATGCTGGCCTCCTTCTTACTTCTTGTTAAATTAGAGAGATCCCCCCTCTCCTGACAGGGAAAACAATGTTGAACTGACCTGGACTCCCTGCACTCAAATATCTGATTGCCATGTCCCCAGCACAACATAATGTACAGTTGTGGTCAACATTATTGACACCCTTGCATTTTAGGTATGTTGCGTACAATATCTTGAGAAATAATTGGAAATATTCCAACTGTATGTCATCATAATATTTCAATAGTATGTTCAAAGATTTACAAGCAAAAATAAGATGTCTGTGCAACTTTCTTTAGATGTAGTAATTTATGAGAGAAAAGAAATTATGACTTGGACAGGATTAATGGCACCCTTCACTAATGTTTGGTTGCACAACCCTTGGCAGTGATGACAGCCTCCAAATGTTTCTTGTAGCTATCTATACGTTTCGTACATTTGTCTGCTGGTAGTTTCTCCCACTCTTCAACTGTGATTTGTTCCAGCTCATGAATGTTTCCAGGATTCCTTTTACCAATGGCAGCATTCAACTCTTTCCAAAGGTTCTCAATTGGATTGAGATCAGGACTCATTGCTGGCTAGTTTAAAACAGTCCATTTGTTCCTTTTTAACCATTCTTTTGTACTTTTGGATGTATGTTTTGGGTCATTGTCCTGCTGCAGGACCCATGACCTTTGACCCAGACCTAGCTTTCTGACACTATATATTACATTTCACTCCAAAATACCTTGGTAGTCCTCTGACTTCATGATTCCTTTAATATGTTTAGGCCTCCAGTTCCTGACACAGCAAAACAGCCCCACAACGTTATGGAACCTCACCACATTTAACTTTAGGAAAGGTGTTTTTTCCTTATAAGCTTTATTTCTTCATCTGTAAATGTATCGCTGGTCTGCATTGCCAAAGAACACACATTTGGTTTTATCTGTCCACAGAACATTTTCCCAAAAGGATTGTGGTTTCTCAAGATGGGTTTGGGCAAAGATCAGGCACGCCTTTATATGTCTGTCTTTGAGCAGTGGGGGTCCTCCTTCGGCCATGAAATCCTCCCTTGTTTAGTGTGTGGCATATGTTGCGGATTGAAATCACTACTCCAGATTGCTCCAGATCAGCCTTAAACTCTTTGGATATTGTACGTGACTTTTTACAACAGTTCACACTCACCTTTGAAGAAATCTTGGATTAATTTTCCTCTTCCCACCACATCCTGGGAGGTTCTTTACTGTTTCATCAGCAGAAAACATCTTACTAGCATTGCAAACTGTAGACACAGAAATCCTAAGGTCTTTGGAGATGGCTTTGTACCCCTTTGAAGTTTGATGTTTGGTGATTATGGCTTTTCTAACTGTCTCAGGCAGCTTTCTTGTCTTCACCATTGTGAAGATGGAACAGGGAGTGAATGTGGCCATTTTAAACATTGAGCCATCATTCACTGGTTGATTCAAGTCATGTGAGTACTGACAATTAATCACAGGTGTGTCTAAATTTTACTGCAGTGAGAATGTGGTTCTTCTGTTCAAACAGATTTGAATTGTTTATAAGGCTGACAATAATCATGTCCTGGCAATATCCTAGGTTTTTTTCTATCTCCTACTATTTATTTTTTAAATTTGTCTTGTTTTATTTCTTTTATGTGTCAAATATGTCAAATTCTTTTATGTGATGTGTCAAATGTGCTCACCTCGTTACAGTCACATTACACCAATTCTAAATTGTCACCAATTCTAAATTGTCACGTTACAGTCACATCACACCTCAACTCTACACCTCACAACGTCCTTTAAATACATGCATAGATAGATTGAAGAGTGATGTACATAGTTTTACCTGTTCTCCAAGTTCAAATTCCTGTTTATTGTAAGTCCAATGTAGACTTCCACCCTGGACATTTGTGTTACATGTGAACCGCGCTGATGTTAAATAGTGCGGTATATAAAAAATGTTAAATAAATAAATAAATAAATAAAATAAATAAAGGAACTACATTGGCTACCTCTCCTCAGTCGAATCAAGTATAAAACTGATGACAGCATTCAAAATAACCCATCATTTATTCTCTCAATATTTACAATCCATACTAGCAAAGACCCCGGATAATCATCAAAGAAGAAGTAACTCCTCAAACCTTTTAGTCCTACCCCAAGCACTAAGAAATCAGACAACCTGTGCCCATACGTTCTACCTACATGCCCCCTCACCTCTGGAATGCCCTACCAAATGACATCAGAGACGCTCATGACCTCAAAACATTCAGGAGATTGTTGAAGACCCACCTGTTCACAGAACATTTTGATGAGATTACATGACCCACCTCTCACCTTCTCCTCCTACTCAACCCTCCTACTCTCCACCCATCCTCTCTCATCTTATATACCGCGTTTCCAGGGATCAATTTCGTTTACAAAGAACTGAACTTCAACATTACACGGAATAGGTATTATATCTTACATGGAACAATGAAACAAATTAACAAGAGTGAAAACTAGAGATAACATAGAACTGTGTTAAACTATATACATTATAGCAAGAGAGCTTGTAGCAGACATAGTTTCAGCCGTAGCTAAGGAGCAGGAGGGAGGGAAAGGGGGGGGGGGGGTTGAGAAGGGATGGGTTCTCCCCCAAACCAAATTGATCCCTAGAAACGCGGCATATAAAAATGCATAAATAAATAAAAATAAATAAATATGTGTGCATAAATAGTCCAAAGCCATTTCACTGGAAACGTTTTTGGAGATATTAGACATTAGGGGGTTGAACTGCAAGGGTGCCAATAATGTTGACTACAACTGTAAGGGCCCCTGCCTCCACACCAGTGCCACAGCACATTTCCTCTGCTTCTGTCAGCATTGCTGATGGTGCTGCCAAAACCGGTGTGGGCATCTCAACCTGAGATTAATGCAGCCATTGGCACAATGCCTTCCTCTCCCTCCTCCAGCTGACATTGCTTCACTATTGCCATTGTTCCAGGCCCCCATTGCTGGGACTGTTGACGGCCTTTCCCATAGAATTGCCTATTGACTGCGGAATTCCTACAGGAGACCAGGGACAGAATATTTGAACTGATGGAGACAGAAGTGGCAATAGTGATGATCCACCCTCCAAGAGGTAGAAGACAGTAGCCATGCAGCACCTAAACTGTGTCTTTTCCTCTGCTACTTGGGCCTGTGCTGCACTCTGAACCACACAGGACATCATAGTGTTGCATGATTCAAAGCATGACACTCAGCCTGAGTAGCACAGGAAGAGGATGTGGCCTTACGTATTGCATTGCTGCTGTCCTCTTCCTCTTAAAGATCAGGATAGGTGTCAAATGTGGGGAGAGGGCTGTTTAAGAGGACTACCACCCCTAGGGACCAAGGCAGAGGAGGAAGAATGTGACTCTCTCTCTACACTGCTGCTGTCGTCGTCCTCCTCCTAACAAGCCTGGGAGTAGGAGGGCCAAAGGACAAATGAGGGGGAAGGGAATGAGAGCGTGAGACAATAGGAGACTGGAGGGTGATGCAGTTTATGAGCGGGCAGATAAGTGGATGAGAGAGGATGGGGAGGGTGTGAGAATTGATCAGAGGTAGAGAATGGGGTAATTGAGGGGATCAGAGGAAGTGTGTAGGGAGAAAGAAGGTCAGAGGTTGAGGGGCATCAGATAATCATTCTTCCCTCTTTTGATTCCAAACCTCTTCTTTCTCCTCAATGATTTCCTTCCTCTCCCCTTCCTCTGTGTGAATCCTCATATTCCCACTTCCCTTTGACCTCCATCTCACCTTCCATCCCATACTACCACTATTACTATTACTATTTATTTATATAGCGCTGCTAGGAATACAGAGCGCTGTACACATACTCATAAGAGTTCAGCTCTTTAGAGCTTACGATCTGCTAAGGCAAGCAAACAGATCAAACAAGAAGATAGGGTAATTGATTAAAACACACATGGAGGCGAATAGGATCCAAAAGCAGCCTCAATGTTTTTAACCTGGATTTGAATATGACCAGAGATGGAGCCTGACGTATTGACTCGGATAATCTATTCCAGACAAATGGTGCAGCAAGGTGGAAAGTCTAGAGTCTGGAGTTGGTAGTAGAAGAAAGGGCATAGATAAAAGTGATTTGCTTGGTGAGCAGAGTTGCTAAGGGGGGATGTAGGGAGAGGTAGAGGTAATGAGGAGCTGCAGAATGAATGAATTTGTAGTTCAGTAGGAGATATTTGAATTGTATGCAGAAATGGATAGGGGGCCAACAAAGTGACTTGAGAAGAGGTGTTACATGGAAGGGATGAGGGTGGAAGGAAATAGAGCTTATTAGACAGGTGGGAATGTGATCAGAAGAGCAGGTAGTGACTTTGGAGGAAGTCGGTGTGCGTGTGACAAAGAGAATGTAGCATAAAAAACATGCTTACTGCAATACCAAGCAGTGCACTTGGTACAGTTTTTTAGTTACTTTTTTTTTAGGGAACAGGAAGTATATTAGTTTGTTACAGGATAGGAACACTTAGGGAGAGATGTAGCATGTTTACCTGCATGAAGATCTGAAGATTTTCAGAAGAACAGCGACATCCTGAAAGCTGCACTTATAAGTTGACACTTCAGCAATACTTTGTGGGAAAAAGAAAGGAAGAACTCCAGGACTGGGCCCCAACGAGACCCATCTAGACGGATAAGTACTATAAAATTTGGTGTACTCACATAGGTATATATTTGAACTCAATTATTCCGAGAGACTGAGTTACACACTTAAAATACTTACCCAGAATATATATATTTGGAAGAAAAGTCAGAAGCTGGACATCGGTGGAGAGGAGAGGATCCTAAGACGCCCATCATTCAAGAAAGCCTCAAGACCTGGGAAAAGAAGACTGAGATACAGTAAGTGACTGACACACAACAGAGATTATTTTTTGACACACACTAGTGCACTAGTTATATTTTTTTGAAAATAAAAAAAGGCTTCTTTACCTGAATGGTAATACCCATTCAACTGTAAGGTTACAGATTAAAGACAGTGTTCGAGTTCTTCTACTACAAAGTAAAGAAACTTCAAGCCTTTAACAGGTTAACTCATATTTGCCTGTTATTGAAAGTGTCCATATTGTACCACTTCTGAAGAACAGAAACATTTAAAGAATTTTTCATAGAATATAGTTGACTAAACTACAGTGAAGTTTGCCAATGTGTTTGTGAAGACACGTTGTTATAGAAAACTGAATCTACTAGAGGGAACAGTTCAGGATACATATTTTGAAGGGAGAAGCTTTATAAAAACTGTTACTGTTTGTTTACAAAAACTGAAGTTACACTACTTTTCAAATTAAAATTGGAAAATGTTTTAAACGTTAACTTGCTCACATGATTCACTGTGGGAGAGTTCTCACCCCTTGGTAAGTCCTTATTTGCAATTTGAAGTTCATGAAACTCTAAAGTGTATTGTAGTAAAAGTAAAATATATTTTCTCTGGAAGTAGTGAATTTCCATTGGTGGCCTACCTGAGGTAACTTGGCCTACTGTGACACTCTCATAACATCAAGGTAAAGTAAGGTAATCCTCCAGTGGAGGCCCCGGTTTACACTAAGGTAATCTGTTGTACAAATTTCAGTTCTACTTCCAAAGAACCAGAAAGGAATTCAGAACAGAACTTTATCTGGCTAACTCTAAAGCTGGGCCAAAAAAAGTTGTTAAATAATCTATCAAATGGTGTGGCCTTGCAATAATTGACTTAGAGAAATCAGGATTTGCATTGTAGAAAAGCACCAGGGACTCTGGAGAGGACTGGGCCTGTATCTTGATCCAGTTAGAGCATCTATTACTGGTGTGCACTACTTTAATATTCTGTTTGCTGTTAACTAATTCCTTTGCTTGTTAGGCCAAATATTTGATTGATTTATGTTGTCAGAAGCCTGTTCCAACTCTAATTTGCATATTCAACAGGCCTACTTTCACTTGATAATTCACTGTGGAAAGTTTTTATATTGTTTTGATTTCTGCCTTGGCTTGTTTGGCCTTGTAAATACCTGTATATATTTCTGAACTGTTTCTTGGTTTAAACTAGTAAAGCAAATGGTTTTATTTAAACACCTATCTGTTTTCATTCTGAGTACTGCACACTATGTCACAGGGCTCGGTAACCTACTATTTTAATTAAAACTAACCACTCTCACTGTACCTGATTCAAGTCCCTTGATCCCTGATTTCCAAGGGTTGGAACACAAATTTAAAGCACAAAAAAACTCCAGCCTCCTGAAGGTGTCTCAGGGCCTGTCTCCTATTGATTTCAAGAAACTGCAGGTAAGAGGAAGAGCATGATAGATGGAGGAGGCAGTTAAAGGAGAAGGAGGAGAAAAAGAAGCAGAGGAACGGACAGCAGATAGGACAAAGGATTAAAAAAATCTGCTGCTGAAGAAAGAAGTGAAAAAGAAAAAAGGAAGGACACCAAAGAGAAACGACAAACAAAGAATAGAAAATGAGAAAAGAGACAATAAGCTATAAAATCAAGCCAGAGAAATGAAAGGTTTGTATTATCTGATGCAGAATAATTAATTAAGATGAAAGTAGTTCCCTGATGTGGGTGAAGACTAAAGATCTTTTATGAAAGCATGGGGCAAGTACAGAGGATCTGAGGAAGAGATAGAGATTGTAGAAATTATGGATGGGCAGATTGAATAGGCTGTATGGTTTTTTATTTGCCGTCATTTTCTCTTTTTCTGTACTCCCACCATCCAACCTCCATCACTGATAGGGTTGCCAATTTTTTGTCACCTGCTTCCACCCATGCTCTGCTCCCTGTTCTGCCTCCAACAATAACTGCTATGACAGAAGCCTTGCAGGCTTTAGCTCCTGCAGGCCACATCAGAATGGGGGTGGGGTACAATCTGTTGTACACTCCAGCCCCCATTGAGCTATAGTCCAGCTTTCACATCCGACATTATTGAAAATACCATGGCTTGGACAAGTTGAATCTTTGGATGGAGAGATACATCTCTGCTTTTGAGAATCTTGTTAAGTGCCAGCAAGTCGATGTTGACTCATGGTGACCCTCTGGATAGTTGTCCTAAATTATGTTCGGTCTTCAGTCAGGCATCTCATTGTTGCTGCTGTTATTGTATCGATCCATCTCAGTACTGGCCTTCCTCTTTTGCGTTGACCTTTACCTTGCCAAACATGATGCCTTTCTCTAATGATCTCTCTCTTCACATGACGTGTCCAATCTTGTCTAGGTCCTTCATAACCCACAGTTTGGGCTTGACACACCTTTTAAAAATTGGCAACACGACACTCCCCCCTCTCTGGCACTTCTGCTTAGTCTGTGTGCCGTGCTGCCAAGCAGGTTTGACACGCAAATTCTAAGAACTTAGAATAACATAGTGCTACTCACACATTTGCAGGGGTTTAAAAATGTGTGTTTGATTATGTTGGAGGAGTCCAAACTCCAGGCTAAAAGAGATTAGTGTTTCATTTAGAATACCCATTATCTAAAAGAGGAACAAAGAGACTTTCACCTTTCTAATTATCAGAAAATGGACTTCCCTTCCCAGATCTCTGACAGCATCCCATTGCAACTCCCCGGAGGGAGAATACCCTTATTTATCTACCAAAAAGGGAAGCCAATTATAGGAAGGTCTGGAAGGCTAAAGCAGACAATTTTCTAGCCGGGGGGGGGGGGGGAGGTTAAGGGGATGTTCCTGGGCAGATAGGTGGGAGGATGGGTCTCTTGCTAGTAAGGAGATGGAGTAAAAGGAAGCTATGTGGATGGGGGAAGGAGGGAGGACTGTTGATTGGGAGGAAAGTGAGGGAGGCTGTTGCTGCACAGAGGGCAGGGATGAGAGATAGGGGACTGTTCCTTCGGAAGGAGAGAGAGGTCGGCTATGCTTGCATAGGGTGGAATAGGAAAGAGGAGGGCTGTTGCTGGGAAGAGGTGTATTGGAAAGGCAAAGGGGCACTGTTGCTAGGCCAGGATTGTGGGGGAAGAAACGGGATGCTTCTCTGTAAGAAACGAGAAGACAGAAAAGGGAATGCTGTCCTAGAGTTGCTGCTGGTAAGTCATCGGGGGAGGAGAGAAGGGAGAGCTACAAATATTTTATTTATTAATGCTCCAGGTGTAGAAAAATGTGTCCTCAGCCCTGCTTTCCATTGTAAGGATCCAATGTAATGAAACATTTTTTTATAGATGCAGGAAATATGATGGCAGAAGATGACTGTGAGGTTCATTCATTTCGGCGCCATGTCATAGATTCCGGTTCACCTTTGGCTTTCCCCCTCTCTTCATAGGGACTTCTGTGCTTATCTCAAGCCTTTTTGAGTTTCATTTGATTTTTGTGTTTACCACATGTGATTTCTAAGGATGATAGTAAAGCCACTTATTGTTTGGGGGGAGAAGAGACCATTAAAAGGAAAATCTAAAACCCTCAAGAAATTCTTATTTTAAAATATGTTCCAAAAATTTGACTAATGGTATTATTTTAAAATAGAAACATAGCAATATGCTTTTACACCAAGATTCGCTTCTAAATAGGTTTAACAGCAAATTTGTATTGAGATCTGTCCTGCAGTTCTAGTGTTTGGCCAACAGATGCCCTGCTTTTCCAATATTTAGATAGGCACTGTAAGGAAAATTCCTCCTAACAGCAAAAGTAGGCAATGCATGTACTTTTCTGCTCATGTACCCAGTAAATTTTCAAACACAAACTGCTCCTCCCACCACCACCAGTGAGCCCACTGTCAGCAGCATACTGGTGACCCTTTACAGCTGTATCTGAGGCAACTTCTCTTTTGCTTAATATATCACCAATGGGGCTGGTAATAAGTGAAGAGCGCCTTGCACCTAGTGCACATGTAAGATCCCTCACTAACTTGGAGAAAATCATACATGTGACACAGAATGCAAAAGATTGGAAAGCTCCTATCTCTCTGCTGGACTGCTGTCTGCATCTTAGTTTTAAGGTTTTTCTTAGGTATTTAATTTATTTACTTACTTAAGTTTGCTGGGGATACTTATACTAATACAACTATAATTATAATTATAATTATAATTAATATGTTTAATGGACTTTGTTCACCTGAAGATTAATTAATTTCAGGTATTTAATTAATCTATTTGTGATGAGGATAACCAGCCACACCTTAAAGTGAATATGGGCACCTCCTTCCCTTTAGTAGGTTTAAGAGCCTATAAACCTAAAATAATCCCTTGGGTGGGTGGAAGGGAAGAAGACTTGCTACACAGTGCCCTGACATGTGCTTTTAAGGTAATGTCTTACCAATTTCCCTTGGTTTGATAAAGGGGGCCTTTCAAATTGCCCCTTTGATCTGTCACTTGGCTTTAGCACTTATTTAACACAACTTCACAGATTTTTTTACTTCCTAACTGGAAGACCTCTTTGTAAAGGTCACTAGAAGCAAATTTATTCCTTTCCACTCAGAGACTGTGTTCTACTTGCATGCTAAGCTATACTCTGATTTTATTTAAATGAAAAGTTCTCTGGTGGTACTAACACCTGACTGACTCAGCAAAAACACTGATTTATAAAATACTGATTTATCAGCTTTAACCCAAAGATTTCCCTTTTTCCCCAAGATTTAGGGCATATTCCAGAAGATAAATACTTACAAGTACAGATCTTTTTCCAGCTGTAGCAGTCCTTTTTCATAATCCTTCAAGATCCAAAGAACAAACCATAATTAAGAACTTGGGAGAAATTTCCCCTGGGAGAAATTTCCCCCACACCTGTCTACTGAACTTAAAACATTTTGAAGAAAAATAAAAATGCCAATGGCTCCACAACACCTCACAAGTCTGAGATAAAGCAAAAGTCATTTCTTCCACACATGAAAGCATTATATGAAAGGACTGCACAGAATAAAGAAATTAATTCCAAATAACAAAAAACAATAATCAAGTGCAGACACCATAGTAGAACAAAAATAATCTCCCAGGTAGCATATCATTGTCAATCAAAGGCAGGTATAAACAATGGGGCTGGTAATAAGTGAAGCCCCCATACCCTGTCTTCACCCAGTCTCATAGCTTCTCCCAGCTTTCACCCATTCTCCTCTCTCTCTCTCTCTCCTTCTCTCAGAGACCCTCACCAACCCACCCAGCTTTTACCCAGTATCTCTCTCTCTCTCACTCACCATTCCCCTTGCCTTGCTGTTTGCAACTGCAGTGAAGATGCCGCATTTCTTATTTTTCCACAGTGAATGACTTGAACTGTATGATGAAGGAAGTTCAGGTTGATCTCCCAGTTTCATGTCTCACACTTCAGTACACAGGTCCCTTAAACAGATTACTTATCCATGTGGTTAGGACTATTATCCATACAGAGGTTAAATATCAATCTTAATAGTACAGTTTTTAGCCCTATCTATGGGGGCTAACTGTGTAAAATCGAAAATCAGTGCTACACGGGTAGCCCCTGTGACTTTCTGTCTGTGTGACATGACCCAGAGTTTCAATGCCGGGGCCGCATAAGACCCCAGCATTGAAAATCTAGGTTAGATAGGAGGTGGGCAGGCTATGCACAGACGTAGCACAGAGCACCGCCCAACTGAAATTCTGGTCAGTAGTGCTGAAAATAAGTGCTAAGCTCCCAACTTTTTTTTTCCATTTTTTAAATCGGCTCCTGTTGCAACCCACTTTTTATGCTCATAAATTTAGTTAAATTTTGAATATAAATGTAGGAACTCAACCCTAGCATATTTTAGAGGCCCATTTAAGAGTATAACTCTAAAATCTGGAAGCATGAATTCTTTGAAAACTGGCCTCTTAGCTTTTTTTGAATATCTGTCCCAGTAAATTGACCCATGTTATTACCTTTTCTATGCATTTAAATATGTGTCTTACAGTCTCTTACTAGTGTGAAAGCCCATTGGTGAATCCAATGTCTCCTCTGCTGGCAAAGCCTAGGCTCCCCACAAGCTATGCAGCCCTGTTCTTCCATGCTGTATAGCACTGTAGTCTCCTCTCCGGCCTGGTCTCTCTGTGCCATGGATTCACACCTAGAGAAAAAGCAGTTGCCACTCTGCCATCAGGTCACCACTGACAGAGGACACATAGCTCTGTGCACTACATGCCTCTACACAGGGGGGAAAAAGGCAGATAAACATCATGTGAACAAACAAAATGCCTTTATATAGTGCATAATGAGATTATAGATGCAAAGGTTGGACAGTGAAAAAGATACAGGAACGAAAATCGATGCCTTCAAATTATGATGCTGGCGAAGAATACTGAAGAATGTCACGAGCACTACCCTGGCAGTAAGTAGCGGTCAGGGCAGGTCGGACATAACTGTAAAGGGAGGAGATTGGCCAGTAGTCCAGAGGCCCAATTGTCTTTTGGTCCTGTTAGTTTCCTGGATCCTAATCTCCAAAGAAATCAACTGCACAAGAGGTGGGAAAATAAAGGCTTTTATTTCCCTTTCACGCAAGGGTTCAAATGATTGGGCAATAACAACAGGCAAGAAAAACAACAGGCAAGAAAAAGTAAAACAAAAGTTTAAAGCAAAACTGTTACTTTCACAGTAGCGCTGGTATTCACACAACAGGAATGTTCTAGGCAGCAACACATACAGCTTACAAGCCTGGCAAAGATTCTAGGCTTCCCGTGGTACAGTATGTACAGTCCATTTCTATATCTGAAACCTCATTTGCCAGTTCCACTTGCATTGGCTCATAGGCGGAAGCCTCTGACTCTGAGTCCCTGGGTTCAGGTAGGTTATAGTCAGGCTTCTTATATAGCTCTTCTAGCACAGCCCAATGTTCTGGGTAACTTGTAGGGCGTCGGCTCTGTGCTGTTTTGTATGGAGGAAATTCCTTTCTCCTTAGAGGTTTTATGGCAGTTTTATAAAAACACTTATTATTCAAAACTCTCTTATCAGGTAAACTTTTCCTATAGCTTGTATCATAAAAAGCTTTACCTTGGGAATTTGGCTTCTCTGTTTCCAGTGAAGGTTGAGGCCTGCACCAGTTTCTATGTTGGCTTGCCTGTACAGCACTGCTTAGGTCTTCAGGCTGTGACCCTGTTGGTTTTGGACAACAGTTGCAGCAATGCCTTTGCCACTCTGGGCAAACAGCTTTTACTCCTCTGTGAGCTGAGACCTTCCCAGGTTCCTCCTTAGCTCACTGGCAATCACCTTTCACTCTGGGTGATCTTCTGGCAGTGGAATATTCAGGTTTGCATTCTAACCTCCTTTCCTCTGCCTTGCCTTCCTGCCTGCTGCACGCTGTCCTGCTGCATTCACTCTTGTTGCCTCCTCTCCAGCCGTCTCTCCAGCTGCCTTCACTCCGGCTGCTTCTCCAGCTGCTGCCACTCCTTCTCTCTGCTTTCCAGTCTTCCTCCTTAAGAAGTCCTCCTGCGCTCGAGGATCGGAGGTTGGCTGGCATTACCTCATGATCAGTGGGGCGTGGTTCCTCAGTCACTCTGGAGTCACTCTTGCTCCCTCTATCTGGTTCCTCCAGATATTGCAGCTTGTATGTACCTTTTTCTTTATTTAAAGCATTTTCCTTTCTCTCAACCAGGTCTGCTGGGTGACAAGAACAAACCGGTCAGTATTAGAGGAGATCAAACCTACGCATTCTTTGGTAGCTCAGATAACAAGACTTTGACTTTCATACTTTGGACACATGAGATGAGAGAGATGATTAGAGAAAGATATCATGCTTGGCAAGGTTGAAGGTCATACCAAAAGAGGAAGGCCAGCAATTAAATGGATTGATACAAAAGCAGCTATGGATGCCATGCTAACAACAATGAGCCATCTGATTGAAGACCGAACACAGTTTAGGACAACTATCCAAATAGTCACCATGAGTCGGTACCGATTTGATGGCATTTAGCAACAACAACATAATGAGATCAGAATGTTATGTTGTCCACAAAACTGCCTTTTTTATTCGATTTAAATGCCCTATCGCTATTCTGCTAGCAAGGGGTCATGCCAGGGACACAGTAGGGGCAGCACTGTTAGCTAGCAAGGTAGCGGCAAAATTCAGCCATTAGTTGGTTAGCTAAATCAAAATAGTCAGCACCGGAGAAAGGCTGTCCTAACTTTATGCGGTTTTGCAATCTCTTTAGTGGCTGAATATCATAGCTAACCAGATTGCCAGAACAGCAATCTGATGAAACTGGGCATTAAGTACCAGTCACCCGATATGCACTAAATATCTGGACTTAATTTAAAGTGGCAATGGCCAGCTACTTTATCAGCACGAGCTACCGTGGCTGAAAATGTCCCCATCTGTTTAAAGTTAAGTGGACCCCATAAATGCCAGTCCTAACTGGATAAATTTATCTGGATAGTGATTGAATATCACTGCAATAGGGCTAAATATGGGCCCCACTTGTGGAACACCCCTAGACCCTTCTATTATTAAACAGAACTAAGCTGCTGGCGATAACCTTTCAGCAGACAGTAGCACAAGAGCGCATGGTTCAGAAGGATGTATCCTTGAAGTATACTAGCAAAAGACTGAAGATAGGGCATATCGGTGGTAAGGTTCCAATAAAGACAAAATTAACCCAAATACCCTAAAGAACAGAGTAGACAAACTTAAAGATTCTAAATTATCCCTGCCTACCGGTAACCAGATTAATATGAATAAAAAACAACCTCTAAAATGCTTGCATGCAAATGCTAGAAGTCTAAAAATTAAGATAGGAAAATTAGAATATATAGCACTAAATGAAGAGTTAGAAATGATTGGTATCTCAGAGACATGGTGGAAGGACAACAACCAGTGGGACACTGTGATACCTGCATACAAATTATATCGCAATGATAGAGAAGATCAAGTTGATAAAGGGGTTGCGCTCTATTTTAGAGAGGGCATTGAGTCACACAGGATTAAAGTTTAGCAGGAAACAACATATACTGTAGAATCTTTATGGATTGAAATTCCATGTAAAAAGGGGAAGGTGATGGCAGTGCAGGTTTACTATCGATCGTCTGACCAGAATGAACAAATGGATGATCAAATGCTGAAAGAAATCAGGGACATTAACAATATTTACAGCACAGTAATAATAATGGGTGATTTCAATTACCCTGGTATTGACTCGGTCAGTGTCACGGCAGGACATGTTAGGGAGATAATGTTTCTAGATGTAAGAAATAACTGCTTCTTGAAGCAGCTGGTTCATGAACTGACCAGAGGGGAAGCCATCTTGGACCTAGTCATTAGTGGAATGCAAGATCTTGTGCAAGAGATAAGAGTGTTGGGGCCACTTGGCAATAGTGATCATAGCATGATCATGTTTGATTTAATAAATGGAGGAAGGACGTCAAGGAAATCCACAGTACTACCCTTTAACATTCAAAAGGGAGACTATGATAAAATGAGGAAAACAGTTAAGAAAAAACTAAAAGGAGAAGCTGCAAAGGTTAAAGATTTACATCGAGCATGGGTGTTGTTTAAAAATACTATCTTGGAAGCTCAGAGCAACTGTATTCCACACTTTAAGAAAAGTGGAAGGAAGTCCAAAAAACTGTCAGCATAGTTTAAAGGTGAGGTCAGAAAGGCAATTGTAGCCAAAAAGCATCTTTGAGGAAATGGAAAAAGGAGCCAAATGACAAAAACTGGAAACACAATAAGCAATAGCAAGTTAGATGAAAGGCATTGATAAGGCAGGCAAAGAGAGAATCTGAGAAGAAGCTTGCTGTGGAGCAAAAACGCAAAATAAAAACCTTTTCAAGTGCATTCGTAGCAAGAAACCTGTGAGAGAGTCAGTTGGACCATTGGATGATAGAGGGTTAAAAGGGGCACTAAGAGGGGACAAGGCCATAGTGAAGACTCTGAATGAATTGTTTGCTTTGGTCTTTACTGAAGAAGAGGTTGGGAAGTTACCTCTGCCTGAAATGGTATTTAAAGCTGATGCAGCAGAAGAATTCAAAGAAATATTGATAACCCGGAAAGATGTATTACAACTATTTGATAAATTGAAGAGTAGCAAATCACCTGGACCAGATGAAATACATCCAAGGGTGTTGAAAGAACTGAAATATGGGATTGCAGATCTACTATTACTAATTTGTGAACTATCATTAAAATCATCAGTAAAACCTGAAGACTGGAGGAAAGCCAATATAACGCCAATTTTTAAAAAGGGTTCCAGAGGTGATCCAGGAAACTACAAATCGGTGAGCCTGGCATCAGTACCAGGCAAAATGGTAGAAACCATTATTAAGAACAAAATTTCTGAACATATAGATAGCCATGGCTTGATGGAAGACAGCCAACATGGCTTTAGCAAAGGAAGGTCTTGTCTTACTAATCTGCTATATATTTTTGAAGGTGTAAATCAACAGGTAGACAAAGATGGGTTGGTCGATGTAGTGTATCTGGAATTTTAGAATGCCTTTGACAAGATCCCTCATGAGATACTCTTGGCCAAAAATAAAAATTCATGGGATAGGAGGCAGTGTATATTGTGGTTCAGGAACTGGTTAAAAGACAGAAAGCAGAGGGTAGGGCTAAATGGCCAATTTTCTCAATCGAGAAAGGTGAATATTGAAGTACCCCAGAGATCTGTGCTGGGTCTGTTGCTATATTCATAAATGACCTGGAAATGGGAATAATGAGTGAGATAATCAAATTTGCAAATTACACAAAATTATTCAAAGTTGTTAAAACCCAAGAAGATTGTGAAAAATTGCAAGAGGATCTTAATAAATTGGAAGACTGGATTTCAAATGGCAGATGAAATTTAATGTGGACAAGTGCAAATTTAGGCACCTAGGAAAGAACAACGCAAACTATGGTTTCGCGATGCAAGATTCTGCATTAGGAACCACCATCCAGGAAAAAGATTTAGGTGTCATTATGGATAACATGTTGAAAACCTCTGCCCTGTATGGAGTGACAGCCAAGAAAGCAAATACAATGCCAGAAATTATAAGGAAAGGAATCGACAATAAAGCAAAGGATATTATAATGCCTCTGTTTTGTTCCATGGTGTGACTGCACCTCGAATATTGCATGCAGTTCTGGTCGCCATATCTTATAAAGGATATAGCAGAATTAGAAAAGGTACAGAGAAGAGCCACCAAAGTAGTAAAGGGGATGGAAGGATACCTCTATGACAAGAGGCTAAAAAGGTTGGGCTCTTCAACCTGGAAAAGAGACAGCTGACGGGAGATATGATAGAGGTCTATAAATTAATGAATGGTATGGAATGGATAAATGTAGATCAATTGTTTACGCCATCAAAATGTAGAAAGACTAAGGGACATGCAATGACGCTACAGTGTAACCCATATAAGACTAATAAGAGAAAATATTTTTTCACTCAATGCATAATCAAATTCTGGAATTCGTTACTGGAGGATGTAGTAAAACATGTTAGTGTAGCTAGATTTAAAAAAGATTTGGACAAGTTTGTGGAGGAAAAATCAATAAACCATTATTAAAGGGGACCCAGGAGATCCACTGCTTGTCCCAATACAAGCATTGTGGAACCTGTGTCTTCTGGGGAAACTGCTAGGTACTTGTGACCTAGATTTTCCACTGTTGGAAACAGAATACTGGGCATGATGGACCTTGTTCTGACCCAGAATGCCATATCTTATATTCTTTTTTTTTTATTGATTTTTAGTCATATACAACAACCAAAAATAGGTACAGGTCAATCCCATAATAATTAAAGAAAGGCAAATATTATAAAGAAAATAAGAAATATACACAATGATAAAGTCCACATCACGGAATCTCGTTGTTAAAAAACAAGGAAACATGAAAAAGGAAAACAAGAATATATACTATCCACAAATGGAGGTTATACCCCCACCTTCAACTTAAGCCCCTTTCCCAGAGAGGAAATTTTCTAAATGAGAAACTTCAACAAAGGTATATGAAGCACCGTCATATCCAAGAATACATTTACAGGGAAACCTTAGGAAAAACGTAGCACCCAGTGCCAATACCCGGGACTTAAGATCTAAAAATTGTCTCCGGCGCAACTGGGTGCTACGAGCAACATCAGGAAATATGTTGACCGACTGGCCACAGAACTTAACCGTTTTGACCTTAAAGAAGGCCTTAAGTAACCACTGCTTTATTTCCACAGAGGAAAAAGTAACCAATAAAGTGGCCCGAGAGTTTATAATGTCCTGAGAGTCCTCCAAAAAGGCGGTTAAATTTGTCATAGGAGAGGCAATCTCATCTAAATCCCCATCAACTGAATTAATCTTCTTAAACGTTGAGGGAATATAATAAATCTGAAGAAAATCAATAGTATCAGAGATACCCAGCACTTCCTTAATAAATTTATCCAATAAAATTCTATGTGATAATAACGGAGAATGGAGAAAATTTAGAAACCGTAAATTAGACGCGTGCATGGAATTTTCCAGGCGCTCTAACTTAGAATGAAGCACCAAAGAATCTTTTATTCCAGCCACACCTGAAGCATGTAATGGGAGTACCTGGGACTCTAATCTGGTAACAGCCATATCTACAGTTGTAACTTTTGCATCCAATTGTTGTAAGGAGGTAACAGTTTCCTGAGAAAACGTGGCAAAAGACTTAAAAGAAGAATACATTTTAACATGGCCCAAAACATCCTTTAGTGTAATTTCAGAATCTGAGTAAGGGACCGGAAGCTCCAAAGAGCCACTCTCACCAATCGACGGGATTGACTTAGGAAAATCAATCAGCTGTAATTTTCTCACCGATGTAGAGGACTCAACAGGACCAGCAAAAGAAACACCAGGAGTAGGATACAAAGAAGGGGGAGATCTTCCACCGGAGCTCAAAGACACCAGCTCTGGGTAAGATTGTGCAGTTGGAAGGGGAGCAAAATGCCTATCCAAGGGCCCAACAGGTTTCAAATCTCCTGCCGAGGCCTCCGGCGTCTTGCCCCCAACTTTGGCTTTCCGCTTCCCCATATCCAACCAATCCAAGTACACCACTCAAATCAAATTATCAAAAAGAGAAATAAACTAACCTCGAGCAGGTTGCAAGGAGCAGAAGACCAAAGCAAACTGAAAGCACCTCAGAAACGCCGCAGTGACGCCGAAGGGATCAGCTGTTTTATGCAGGAGATGTGTGGAGCTGCTCATCAGCCTGGGGGCTGCCACTGGAGGTGCTGGAGATCGCTGTTTCCCCTCCCCACTCCATCGGGCAGGCACAGCCGGGACAGCTTTGGCCGGGAGGTCTTTCCTTGGGGGATATAACGCTGTGCCGTGCGTCTCTTCAGTGGATCAGCTGTTTTGTGCAGGAGGTGTGTGGAGCTGCTCATTAGCCTGGGGGCTGCCGCTGCTGCGGAGGTGCTGGAGATCGCTGTTTCCCCTCCCCACTCCATCAGGCAGGCACAGCCGGGACAGCTTTGGCCGGGAGGTTTTCCCTTGGGGGATATAACGCTGTGCCGTGCGTCTCTTCAGTGGATCAGCTGTTTTGTGCAGGAGGTGTGTGGAGCTGCTCATCAGCCTGGGGGCTGCCGCTGCCGCGGAGGTGCTGGAGATCGCTGTTTCCCCTCCCCACTCCATCGGGCAGGCACAGCCGGGACAGCTTGTAACCTTAGGCCCTTTTAGTGTTTCTTGGTTATATAATTGCTCCTTGTTTTTTACGCAGAGCGTGTTTTCGCGGAGCGTGTTCCGAAGGGGCGTGTCCAAAGGGGCTATCTTATGTTCTTATGAACCCTCCCTTGATATGAATGTAAGTATATGTGGTATTTCAGAGTGCATCCCTTTTTAGTTGCAATTAGAGGTGGTCTTTCTGGCAAGGATGTATGGGTAGATTTTCAAATCACGGCCAGCACTGCCCAGTAAGCTGGGTAAGTGCAGCAGGGGGGCACTGACATCAGGGGGTGCCGTCACTAGCCAGCTGCTCCCGCTCATTGATTCACTGCTTTGAAGATGATTAAAGCAGCCACGGGAACACTTCTCTTTGCTCCCACAGCTCTACTGCCTTACAAGCTGCTGGATCACGTTGTTTATAAAGGTGATACCACCTTTATAAAGGCTGCGGTCCAGCAGCTTGTAAGGCAGCAGAGCCATGGGAACAAAGAGAAGTGTTCCCGTGGCTGCTTAAATCGGCTGCTACAGGTGACTGATGCAGAGACCACAACTGATGAATAGGGGAGGAGGGTTTTGGAAGGAAGTTGACACCTGGGGATGGTACTGGAAGGGTGATGACATTGGGGGGAGGAGGGAAATAAAAGGAAGCTGACACCTGGGGATGGGAATGGAGGGAGCTGACATCTAGGATGGTACTGGATGGTGGCTGGTTAATGGAGGAGGGGGCTGGAAGGGAGCGACACTGGTGGAGGGGGCACTGCTATTGGAAGGGAGCTAACACCTAGGGATAACACTGGAAGGGGGCTGGACAGAGGTGAGGGGAACTGGAAGGGAGCTGACATGGAGGGGGCACTGAGACTGGAAGTGAGATGACACCTGGTATGGTTTTTGGAATAGAAGGTGCTGGGCAATGGGGAAGGGGGACTGGAAGGAAATGGACACCAGTGGCAGCACTGAGAATGCAAGGGGTTTGACATTGTAAGGTACTGGGAGGGAAGGATTGGAAAAGGGGCTGATACAGGGGAGGGTTACTAGGACTGGAAATAGGTTCATACTGTGGGGGGGGGGGTACTGGGACTGGAAGGGGGCTGATGCTGAGGCTGAACAGGAAAAGGGCTGATGCAGGGGGAACTGGAAGGGAGCTGGAACTAGAAGGTACTGGGAGGGGAGGATTGGAAAGGAGCTGATACTGGGGAGGGGTACTGGGAGTGGAAATAGGCTGATACTGAGGAGAGTACTGAGACTGGAAAGGGGCTGATGCTGAGGCTAAACAGGAAATGGGCTAATGCAGGGGGGAACTGGAAATGAATTGGAACTCGAAGGGAACTGATACTGATATATGCTGGGTAAAAGAGGCAGAAACTGGGGGAGTGAAAAGAGAGGGGGCAGATATTGTGTATGTTTGGGGGGGGGAAGATACAAGTTTGCAGAGCGGTGCAACAGGAGGTAGCTGCCGCATAGAGGAATAGTATGATCTACTGAAGTCATTTCTCCTCCTTTTAGGATTTCTTCCAAGATTTAGGTTTTAAAATATTTGAGACTGGCAATATTGAGCATTAGGGTATTACTAAGGTTTGTTGTCTGTGTAATTATGGCTACAAATATACCAGAAGGGCCTTTGAGTACACTAAACCAGGGATGGTATGCAGATAAAAAATTAGCCCATTAAAGAGGCGCTCCTCCCTCCCAAATCTTGATGAATAGTTCACTGGGAAGGCCTCCCAAAGTAATACTAAATCTTCTGGCTTTAGTCAAGTCTCAGTTAAACCACAAATAAGTAGGTTCTGTTTCATTAAAAATCAGCCATTGCTAAAGCTTTAATCCATAACAATGAAACATACTGTATCACCCCCACATAAAAATCTGATCCAGACACAGCCAGAGAAGGTCTCAGGGGCAGATAAGAACATAAGAAATGGCATACTGAGTCAGACCAAGGTTCATCAAGCCCAGTATCCTGTTTCCAACAGTGACCGATCCAGGTCACAAGTACCTAGCAGGTTACCAAAAAGACACACAAGTTCCACGGTGCTTGTACTGGGGCAAGCAGTGGCCTTCCCAGGTCCTCTTTAATAATAGTTTATGGACCTTTCCTCCAGGAACTTGTCCAAACCTTTTTTAAACCAACTACACTAACAGCTTTTACTATATTTTCTGGTAACAAATTCCAGAGTTTGATTATATACACATTGAGTGAAAAAATATATATGTTCTCTTACTAGTCTTAAGCAGATTACACTGTAACTTCATTGCATGTCCTCTACTCTTTCAACTTTTTGATGGTGTAAACAATCGATGTACTTTTACCCGTTCCACTCCATTCATTAATTTCTAGACCTCTATCATATCTCCCCTCAGCTGTCTCTTTACCAGTTTCAATATCCCTAACCTTTTAAGCCTCTCCTCATAGGGATATTCCTCCATCCCCTTTACCATTTTGGTGGTAATTGCGCTATATCTTTTTTAAGATACGGCAACCAGAATTGCACACAATATTTAAGGTGCGGTCACACCATTTATTTATTTATTTTATTTATTTAGCTGTATTTATATTCCGCTTTTCACCGGGTCAAAGCGGTCAATTGGGGGATACATTTAACACGAGGGGATATGGAGCGATACAGAGGCAATATAATATCCTTTGTTTTATTCTCCGTTCTTTTCCTTTTGATTACAAGCATTTTATTTGTCTTCTTGCCGCTGCTGCACACTGGGCTGAGATTTCAACGTGTTATCCACAATGACGCCTAAATCTTTTTCCTGGATGGTGCTTCCTAATGTGGAACCTTGCATCATGTAACCATAGTTTGGGTTGTTCTTTCTTAGGTGCATAACTTTGTACTTGTCCACATTAAATTTCATCTGCCATTGGACTATCCAGTGTTCCAATTTATCAAGGTCCTCTTGCAATTTTTCACAATCTTCTTGAGTTTTAACAACGTTGAATAATTTTGTGATATCTGCAAATTTGATTACCTCACTCATTATTCCCATTTCCAGGTCATTTATGAATATGTTAAAAAGCAGGAGACCCAGTACAGATTCTTGGGGTACTCCACTATTCACCTTTCTCCATTAGGAATACTGACCATTTAACCCTACTCTCTGCTTTCTATCTTTTACCCAGTTCCTGATCCACAATAGTACACTGCCTCCTATCCCATGACTTTCTAATTTTGTCAAGTCTCTCATGAGGGACCTTGTCAAAGGCTTTCTGAAAATCCAGATATACTACATCGACTGACCCACCTTTGTATATCTGTTTATTTACACCTTCAAAAAAATATAACAGATTAGTAAGGCAAGACCTTCTTTGACTAAAGCCATGTTGGCTTTCTTCCATTAAACCATGACTATCTACATATTCAGTCATTTTCTTCTTTATATTGGTTTCTACCACTTTGCCCAGTACTGACGTCAGGCTCACCAATCTGTAGTTTCCCGGATCACCCTTGGAACCCTTTTTTAAAATTGATATTACATTGGCCATTTGCCAATCTTCAGGTATTACAAATGATTTTAATGATAGTTCACAGATTACTAACAGTAGGTCTGCAATCTCATATTTCAGTTCTTTCAACACCTTTGGATGTATATCATCTGGTCCTGGTGATTTGCTACTCTTCAGTTTAATGAATAGTTGTAATACATCTTCCCGGTTTATCGATATATCATTCAATTCTTCTGATGCATCACCTTTAAATACCATTTACCAGTTACCATGGGTAACTTCCCTACATCTTCTTCAGTAAACACTGAAGCAAATAATTTATTCAGTCTCTCTGCTATGGCCTTGTCCCCTCTTAGAGCCCCTTTTACCCCTCTATCATCTAATGGTCCAACTGACTCTCTCACTGTTTTTTTGCTACATATGTACTTAAAAACATATTTATTATGTGCTTTTGCTTCCACAGCAAGCTTTTTTCAAATTTTCTCTTTACCAGCCTTATCAATGCTTTGTATCTAACTTGCTGATGTTTATGTTTCCAGTTTTCATCATTTGGCTCCTTTTTCCATTTCCTGAAAGATGCTTTTTTGGCTACAACAGCCTCTCTGATCTCACCTTTAAACCATGCTGGTAGTTTTTTGGTTCCTTCCACTTTTCTTAAAGTGTGGAATACAGCTGGACTGGGCTTCCAAGATAGGATTTATAAACAAAGTCCATGCTTGATGTAAATCTTTAACATATGTAGCGTCTCCTTTTAGTTTTTTCTTAATTATTTTCCTCATTTTATCATAATCTCCCTTTTGAAAGTTAAAAGGTAGTACTGTGGATTTCCTTGCCATCCTTCCTCCATTTATTAAATCAAACACATAATGCTATGATCACTATTGCCAAATGGCCCCATCACCCTTATTTCTTGCACCAGATCTTGTGCTCCACTAAGGACTAAGTCCAAAATGGCTTCCCCTCTTGTCGGTTCATGAACCAGCTGTTCCAAGAAGCAGTCATTTATTTCATCTAGAAACATTATCTCCCTAGCATCTCCTGTCATGACACTGACCCAGTCAATAACGGGGTAATTGAAATCACCCATTATTATTACTGTGCTGTAAATATTGTTAGCTTCGCAGATCTCTTTGAGCATTTCATCATCCATTTGTTCATTTTGGCCAAGTGATCGATTGTACACTTCTACTGCCATCGCCTTCCCCCTTTTTACATTAAATTTTGATCCATAGAGATTCTACAGTGTATTTTGTTTTCTGCAAAACTTTAATCCTAGGTGACTCAATGCTCTCTCTAACATAGAGTGCAACCCCTCCACCAATTTGATCTGATATCATTTTTACCTAGATATCACATTGTCCCACTGGTTGTCCTCTTTCCACCATGTCTCTGAGATGCCAATCATATCTAACTTCTCATTTAGCACTTAATGAAGGAGGAGTGGCCTAGTGGTTGGGGCAAGTTATCTCAGGCCAGAGGGCCCAGGGTTTGAATCCTGCTAGCAGACAGCAAAATTGGGCTGGAAACACTGGAGTTTCTTGTCCCACAGGTGCTCCTTGGGCAAATCATTTAATCCTCCATTGCCTCAGGTACAAAAACATAGATTGTAAGCCCTTCAGGGACAAGGGGGGGGGGGGGAATATATATATAGCACCTGAATGCACACCACTTTGACTAGTAGAAAAGCAGTATATAAGCCTAATTAAATAAGTATATTCTAACCCTCCCATTTTTATTTTTTAGACTGTATTTTATTTTATTTATTTATTTTATTTATTTCTTGCTTTTATATACTGCGCTCTTTAAAATCAGTGTGGTTTACATTTAACATTTCTGTGCATTTAACATTTCTGAAGGGTGTTGGTGACAAATGTTGTCCTTGCTCTATTCGCTGGAGTGGGGTGGATTAATTTTGTTATCAGTAGACAGGGATATTAATTTCGTTATCAGTGTATTAATTTCGTTATCAGTAGACAGGGGTAATTTGGAATTTTTAAGTTCTGTCTGCTCTGTACTTAAGGGCATTCGGGTTACTTTTGTCTTTATTGGAACATCTCTGTCAATATGCTCTTAGTTCAATCTTTTGCTAGTATCCTTCTAGGACACGTCCTTCTGAACCATGCACTCTTGGGTGACAGTCAGCTTTCCCCTATTATCTAGTTTAGAAGCTGCTCTATCTGCTTTTTAAAGGTTAATGCCAATAGCCTGGTTCCATTCCAATTAAGGTGGAGCCAGTCTCTTCAGAAAAGCCCTTCCTTTCCCCAGATTGTTGCCCATTTCCTAACAAATCCAAAAACCCTCTTTCTTGCACCATTATCTCATCCATGCTTTGAGACTCCAGGCCTGCGCATTCGACCTCCACCCAGGAATGCAAAATCTGATAACCCCTGTGTGCCAAAACCCAACGGCCAATTTGCCGATTAACTTTAACTAACCCACGGGACCACCGCCGATGGCCCCAGCAAGCAGACCTGGGAATTAGGTCAGACCAGAGCAATATGATACCGGGGAACATTAACAACACTTCCCCCAAATCCCGCTGAACCGCTCTGATCAGCTGCTTCACTGTCCACGACCCCAAATCATTGCCGCCTAGATGCAGCAACAAGTACTCCGGGGATCCCCTGACGCGCTGATGGTGCCGTAGCAAAGGCAAGAGTTGCAACCAGCGAAGGCCGCGCTCGCCCAGCCATGATAACGCCACCTCGTCAGCTTGCAGTCCAAGGTTCGCCCCAAGCGGCCGTGAAGCTGCCTGCTGTCCGGCCCAGTACACAAAAGAATGGCCGAGTATCCAGCAGGCAAACGGCGTCCAAATCCCATCTAAAAGAAAAAACACAGTTAGCACCCAATACACAGACAGCCATGCTCACAAACGTACATATCCCTTAAATGCATTCGAACGCCAGCGGCTGATCCGCTGAATCTCTGTACCCGGCAAACCAGCCACTGCCGCACTAGTAGCGGCCCCGATCCGGAAGGAATGTGGGGCGAAGTCCCCAGGGGATAAACCCATCTGCTGTACTACCATCCGCAGAACCGCGGCGAACTGAAAATGCGTCAAGCACCGCGCATCCGCATGCACAAATAGCAGTTCACCCCCGGAGGACGTACCCGCAAGTACGCTGACATTGCCGCTACCGGACAGATAGTAGACGCCGGAAGCGGCCTTAAATGCACCCACACACCCCGCCCTCTCTGATCGGTCTTAGACCTTGACAACCATATGCTCAGCTGCCCTTGTGCCAAACGCACATGCTGGAGTTTGTCACAGACGGCTGCCTGGGTGAGAATTTTCACAGTCTTGGCAAGTGCATATCTCTATATGATTTGCAAGGGATTGTGGGCAATGTAGTTCATTCACACCAGACACAGCTGCTGACAATAATTTAGTTGTGCTCTTGGGTAAAGCCAATAAGATATTTATTTATGGGGTTATTTCTCCCAACACAGATATGCTTGGTAGCACATAAATCAGGTAACTTGCTTTCAGTGTTAACTTGGAAAAACAAAGTCAAAATCAGGAAAACAACAAATGAAAAGCCACAAAGCAAGAAACAAACTGTTCTTTTCAGGTTAACTTCTGATTACTTCCCACATAGATACAGAAGTGATTCTCTCCTAGCTCACAAGCAATTAGGTAAGGCTTAATTGCTAGCAGTTATCCAGCTGAAACCCCTTAGCTGGCTTGCTTTCTACTGTGTGGGTCAAATCCTGCTTCAGGAGCTTTTCTGAGTAGATTAAAGAACAAATTTGTATTTCTTTGTGATGGTTGCTGTACTTTATAACAGAAAGTTACCAACGGAGTTTAGATAGAGAACAATCCATATAAATACATTCTTCATCTGCAATCATTTCCCCATCTTCAACAAGCATAGGTTCAATATCATGGATTGGCACAGATGAATCTCTCAATGGAGCACTTTCAGGAGAATACTTGTTTCCCTGCTGTCTTTCAAGGTTATAGCTAGGGCATAGATCAGTGTTCATACCTGAGCTTCCATTGCTGTTAGAGTTCCTCTCTATATAGCCTGGCCAGTATGTAGTCCAGTTCTTATGTCCAGCCTTCCAATCCAGATCCCTGGACACTGGATCTCTCTTCACATACCTTCTGGCACGGGTCTTAGGGTCCCTTCCACGTGCAGCCGTCTCCCTCACAGGTAGCGTCTGGAGATTCCTAGCTCTGCAGCACCATTCCTCTGGCTTTCCCCAGTCCAATGGTGTATGCTGGCCCTTGGAATACCTCCCAGTATACGTACTGCTTTGGACTCTTCTAGACCTCTCAAAGGCTTTTCTCCTCTTTCTTCCAGAGGGTTTCCTTGCCTCTCTGTCTGTCCGGTTTGGCTTCTGCTTCTGATGATCCTTCAGATGAAACTGATGATCCTTCTCTGGATATCCAAGGTGATCATGAAGATGATGGTCATCTGTAGAATAAACTCTACTCTTATTCTGCTTAGATGAGTGCTCCTCCCTAACACAGCGCAGCTGTGCTGAATCAGGCCCTGCCCTTTGAGATGAGTGCTTAGGGATTACCTCATAGCCCTCCTGATTGAACACACGTTTCCCCACTTCAGCTCCTCTAATGGCTGTTGGAAACCTGGTGCATTCTGGGACTGGTAGTCTTTTATGGGAAAATTCTGTTTTCTTATTTCTACCAGAACTGACAGGTTGCTTGTTCAGAGTCACTTCACCTTTTCTATAGCTCCTTCCTGAGCTATGATAAGCTTCCTTATCACAAGTTGCAGATCCGCACCCCCCAATGCCCGACTGGGCGCCACCAATTCCCCCAACCGAAAGGCCCCAAAGAAGGCCACACAAAACACAGCCCGGAACAGCAGGGCCTTGTATTCGGACTCCACTATTATTGGCAAAGATGCGCTCATCCGTACCAACAGGTCGGGGGTAATCGGCCGGCGCGTGTCCGACGGGGGCGGAGTAGCGCGCTCCCACCCCAATAAGAGTCGGCGAGCAAGAAACCCCCAACTGTGCACCGCCCACCCAACCGCCCTAGAGAAAAAGGCAAAGCCGGCAAGGTGAGACCGCACAGTAGATTTAGCCACCCCCGCGGCCTTTTCTGCCACAATGTATGCACCAATGAGGTGATCAGGCGCCGGGCCCTGATGCCATCCGCGAGTCACCAAGAAGTCCACCACTCTATCACAGCCCTTGCAGTAAGAACGCCAGGTCGCCGACGACACCGAGCACCTCAGCAAGCTCAGGATACCTGGAGGCCAAGCTGCCATAAACGCTCGGGGACCGACTGCCCCACCGGGTCCGCCTCTGGTGCCAAGCTCCGAAACAAATCCCACTTGAAACGAGAAAGAGCATCAGCGACTTGGTTAGCATATCCTGGAACATGCCGAGCCCTCACGACCAGATTCAACTGCAAACAGGCAAAAATCACCACCCTCATCAAAGCCGCCACTCGCGCGCAACGAGGATCATAGCGATTAATAACATGGACCACCGCCTCATTGTCGCACCACCACAACAGTTGCCGATTACGAAGCCTATTCGGCCATAGCTCCAAAACCACCAAAATGGGGAACAGCTCCAAGAACGTTATACTGTCGGTTAAGCCCGCCGCCCGCCAGGCCGATGGCCACGGCTCAGCACACCATGCTCCACCGAAATAGACACCCAGTCCGAAACCACCCGCCACGTCAGTGAAAATCTGTAAATCAAACGAAGACACTTCCTTCGCGAGTAGCACCGTAACCCCATTAAAGTCTCTCAAAAACTGGTCCCAAACCCCAAGATCCGCCCTCATGCTCCGGGAAACCCGGATGCGATGATGCGGACGCCGCACACCCGAGGTAGCCGTCGCCAAGCACCGCAGGGACACCCGGCCCATAGGGATAACCCTGCAGGCAAAGTTAAGGGAGCCCAACAAAACCTGCATCTCCCTCAAGGTAACTTTTGCCGACCCCAAAACGTTCGCCACCAACACCCGCAAACGCACTACCTTGCCAGGAGGCAGGCGCGCCACCATGTCAACCGAATCCAATTCCACTCCCAGAAATGTGAGGCGTGTGGCAGGACCTTCAGTCTTGTCCGCCGCCAGAGGCACCCCCCACTCCCGTGCGAGCCGCATGAAACCATCCAGCAGCTCCCGACATAGCCCGGACGGCGCCGAACCAATGAATAGAAAGTCATCCAAGTAGTGGACCACGTTCCGAGAGCCGACGGACACCTCCAGAGCCCAGTGCATGAAGGAACTGAACATCTCAAAGTAACGGCAAGAGACCGAGCAGCCCATAGGCAGGCACTTGTCAAAGTAATAGCGGCCCTCAAACACAAAACCCAATAAATAGAAGGAATCCGGATGCACCGGGAGCAGACGAAAAGCGGACTCAATATCCACCTTCGCTAGCAAACACCCGTGCCCACACTCGCGCACCAACCACACGGCCTCATCAAACGACGCGTACCGGACCGCGCACAATTCCCTCGGGATGAGATCATTCACCTATGCCCCCTCAGGGAAAGACAAGTTGTGAATGAGCCTGAATTTCCCGGGCTCCTTCTTCGGAACAATGCCCAAAGGAGAAACCACGAAATTCCGGCATGGCCGGTCCACAAAGGGCCCAGCCACCCTGCCGAGGGCCAACTCAGCAGCCAATTTACCTCTAACCACCTGAGCTAAACGCTTCACCGATGGCGCGTTGCGCGCCATCACTGGGCCCCCCTCCCCCACTACTGGTATGGGGAACCCGTACTGGAAGCCCCCCTCCAAGACGCGCCGAGCCCTAACCCGCCTATAACGTCTCAACCAAGGCCTGAGTGCTGAAAAACGAATAGGGGTAGGGGCCAACTCCATCCTACTATCATTGCTTCGCGGCCGAGGGTGTGGGCCCTTTATTGCCACAACGGAGAGCAGAGTGTCCTCCCCCACAGACGGAGCAACTATGCCGGAACTTACAGTCCGGAAAGGGACAAGACGACTTATTAAAGTGCCAACAGACGTCCCCGACCCCCTCACTAGCGCCTTTCTGCAACCCGGGAGCCGGGACGCTCCGAAATGGCCGCCCTGCACCCGCCGATGAAGCAGCGACCCCTTTTTGCCCCCCTCGCACCAGCCCCCCCTTTCACAGACATCTGCGTTAACCAGAGGCTGATGTCCTGGGTCCCCCAGGACAAAGCCCGATTCTCCTCCATCTTATCCCGAAACTTCTCATCATAGTTGAGCCATGCCCAACCATCATGAGTCTGAGCCGCCTCAAGAATCGAGTCGGCATAGGCAAGTAACATCCCGTATTGCCCTGGGTAACGCTGCCCCCAGACGCTAGCTAACCGGAGAAAAGCCCTCGTCCAGTTGATAACATTCCGAGAAGCCTTCTTGACCCTGCCCGCTTTCTCGTCTGCTTTCCGTTTACGCCTGCTATCCCCCGAACGCTTCCTACCTTCCAGCAGGTGGAATATATCTATGTATTTCCGCTTCCATATCTTCCGCCTAAGCTTACGCGGCACCCCCTCCCTCAGCTCTGAAAACGAAGCCAACGTAGCACCCCCACCTCCCCCGACTACCACCCCCCCACCCCCGACGGGTTGATCGCCCCCTCCCCCAACAGACGAGGACGACGAAGATGAGGACGAAGAGGAGCCCCCCCTCCAACGTCGCTTATGTGAGTGACGGCTCTTCTTCTTCACCTTGCCTCCAACTCCCCCTGCCTGGCTAACCGCCACGCCCTGCTCAGCCAGATTCTCTTGTAACTCACCATCAGCAGAACTCTGTGGTCGCACGATATCTGATAGGGTAGACGCAGACGCCGGCAGCGCTTCCTGCAGGTCCTCACGCTGCGCCATTGGTACTTCAGCCGTAGTCCGTCCTGCACGGTGCACTGCTACCTCGGCGCTCTGTGTCGTCGTCCTCCCGTCACCGGTCGGCACCTGTGGAGACACCGGAAAAAAGGAAGGGGAACCCGACAAGCCCCAGGGAAGCTGCCACGGCCCCGTCCAATCAACCCTGGAGGAACCCTGTCCCCCTTCCCGCCAATAGTCCCAACTCGAAAGACCCCCACCCCCCGGAACCATAGGCCAACCCCATGGGCCCCCCAACCCACCCATCCTGACCCCCAGCTGAACACTGCCACCCCCCTGTACCCACCCCCGAGGGGTCTGCAACCGGTTGAGGCGGAGCAGCAATGCCTGCCGCCCCCCCAATAGACCTGGCCCCCATACCCTCACTTTGTACCGGCCCCTCTAGTGCCCCCGGGGCCACCTTCCGGCCACGGCCTGCCCTACTCCCCCGGGGCCTCCCAGAACCAACATAGGGCACTGCAACACCACCCCTGCCTGGGACCTTGTGCCCAGCCGGCCGTGGCACCCCTGTCTTCCCCCTAGCCTGTCCTCCCGAACCCCTAGAAGCCCGACCCGGGGACCGCCTACCGCCCCTCATTCCCCTGCCCCCTTTTCCCCTGCCCCCCCTCCCCCGCCCCCTGCCCCCTTGTCCCGTCATCACAAGCTTCCAGCCGCAGAGCTGGATTAAAAACGCCTACTGTGCAGCTCTAGCAACTGAAGGCAGGAAGCTAGCACTGCAGCCCCCCCTTTCCCGGTCCCCCCAGCACCTGAAATAGATCCGCAGCCGCAAGGAACCACAGGAGGCCTGTTCGCCGGTCCGGCACCCTGCTCCTCGGCCCGAGGCCCTGCACTCCGAGTTTTAGCACTGCCCGCCGCAGGCGCCGCAATCCGCGCTCTCAATGGCCCCCTCAGCAGCCCTTCTGCACCTGCTCCTGATCCTCGACCCGGCACCAACGTCAAAGAGCCGCAAGAGAGCTGCAGCCAGATGCCCGTCCTTTCTCTCTGCTCCAGAGGACTGGTGTCTGACCGCTCGCTCCCCTTGGCTCTTCCTCTCGCCCTCATTGACTCCCGCGGCCGCCTGGACACGCGGGAGCCAATGATTTTAAAACAATACACGCGCTCGGGAACGTGCCTAATACCTCCGCCGGGGACCCGCACCACTCCACCCCCCCCGGTTACTGACGGCCGTCAGGCACGTGGGCCCGCAGCCTCCGATTCATCATTAGCTCAAATTTGCTCTTGTAGGATGAAACTGTACTCATCATCTCACCAATGTATTTGTTTTTACCTTGTAGTTCAAGGTTCATATCACTTAGTTCGCCTGTAAAGTCAGCGAGAAATGCCAGATCACATAACCACTCCTCATCTTCCAACTCTGCTTGGTCATCTCCCCTCTCCTTCAAAAACTTCTTATTTCATTCAGCAAATCACGAAATCTTTGCAGAAATTTGTGCTTACTTAGCCACCTTACATCTGTGTGCAAAATGATTTCCGCTGCCCCTTCATCAAGAGTAAGATTGAAAAGCTGTCTTTGAAGTGATCTTCCACGAACTGAATTTACAATTTTGAAAGTGATGTCCATGACAGTCTTTGTATTGAGTCTCTTGCTTGCCAAAACTTGCTGGTGAATGATGCAGTGGTAAGAAAGGAAATCTGGGAAGTCGTCATGCTGTCTACAGAGGGTTATGAAACTGTTAACCTCACCTGTCATTGCTCTTGCTCCATCAGTAATGATGGAAACAAGTCTATGCAATGGAAGATTACACTTTGTCACAAAAGAATGGAAAGAACTGAATATTTCCTGACCGGTAGTTCTCCCTTTTACAGAAATCATTCAAAGTAGTTCTTCTTTAACACTGAAGTCTTCAAAAACCATCCAGATAAAGACTAGTAACTGGGCTATGTCTCTTATGTCTGTAGATTCATCCAGTTGGAGTGAGAAAGCAACACAATTTGAAACATCCTCAAACAATTATTCAGTTGTGTCTCCACACACCTTTTCTATTCGCCACACGACGGTGTTTCTTGGCAATTGTACATCTTGAATAGCAGCTATGATCTCTTTCTTATTTTTAAATCCTTAAAAAAGATTGTCAGCTGCTTCAAGAAAACAATCTTTTAAAAATCCCGTTCAGTGAAAGGTTTGCATTACTTTGCGATCAGGTTGCTGACCTTGAAGGATGCTAAGGTTGCATTGACCAAATGTGACCTTGGCTTTGCCATCAACTGTTGCTGAGTAGTCAATTTCGATATAAGTTCTTTGAGCTTCAGTTTACAAATTTCACTTTTGGGTGGAAAATCAGCATCAAACTTATTGCTATGCAGAGCCTTATAATGATGTTCCAGATTACCCTTTTTGGGCAAGGATACTGGGGCGTTATAAATTAGACAACAACACTTGTCTTTCACCATGATGAAGAAGTAGTCCAATTCCCATTCATCATGAAAGTGGTAGGTTTTGCTCTTCTTTGGAACACTCATCTTCGTTATACTGGGGTGTCTGGATGTAAGAAGGCCAAATCTGCTAAGTTAGTATAAACACTGGCTGAATCTGGTCCAAAACTGTCACTGTCCCAAAGTATTAAAGATCAACAGGAACTGAAGACCTCTGGATGATGTGCAATACAAGAACTGGAGATGCCAAAACCACACATGCAGTTCTTAAAGTAAAAATAAGAATTCATCATACTGGCATCAATAATCAAATACCACCAAATAATCATAAAAAAACCTCAAACACCTGTCCAGCAAACCAGATAAAATCAAATACTGCCAAACAAGTTCAAATACCACCACACGCGATTTAATAAATTCTGCACACAGTGTAGAATCAACGCAAAGGCAAGGCAAAATAAAATTGCAGTGTAGAATCAACACAAACGCTAGGCAAAATAAAATTGCAGAGGCAAACAAAAATCACAGTGGTTTGAACCAATTCGAAGGCAAATTAAAACAAAATTGGAAAAGCCTGCCAAAATCACCAAATTCTTGACACTTTGTTGTGTCTGCCCAAAAACGTTTAATGAAAGCAAACTATAAAGCGACCAATGACCAGCACACGACATAACTAATATGGTAAGTGTATTCAGGTAAAGCCCGGGCGAATGGATATCGCGCGATATATAACACACTTCTAAGAGGTGTTTTGGGGTGGGGGCAGGAATGGGTGATTCTGAGAGGCAGAAGACCAGTGCGCCCCTGGGGTACCCACAAACTATTGGCACGAAAACAACAAGTGCTCCCAATACACCCGCAGGCAAGATTCCCGCAGGCAGGGAAACAAGACAGGCAAAGGATCAGCAGCGGCGGCAAGCCCTCGGCAGACAACCTGCCAGCACGAGCTCTCTCCTAGCAATGGGGTGAGCCACTGGAGAGATGGAGCCAAGTGGGGCTGGAGATCTACCTCTGACCCCTCTGCGATTTACAGGTAGATCGCAATCTACCTGTTGGACATGCCTGGTTTATAGTTTATTACATTTGATATACTGGCCTTCACTAGTGCATACGAGTATGAAGATTTGACTTGTCCAAGCCATTTTATTTTCAATAACATCATATGGATATGAAAATTGAACAGTGAAGAAAAAAGACAGGAAGAAAATTGATGCCTTCGAATTATGGTGCTGGCAAAGAATACTCTGTATACCATGGACTTCTCAAAGAGATCAAATGTAAGTTTTCTTTGGAAGCTCAGATGACAACATTTCGACTTTCCTACTTTGGACAGATCATGTGAAGAGAGATCATTCAAGAGAGACATAATGCTTGGCAAGGTTGAAGGTTAGTGCAAAAGAGGAAGGCCAGCAATGAGATGGGTAGATACAAAAATAGCAGCTATGAATGGCATTCTATCAGCAATTCACCACCTGACTGAAGACCAAATATAGTTTTGAACAGCTATCCAGAGGGTCACCATGAGTTGGCACTGACTCGATGGCACTTAACAACACCTACATAAAAGAATAGCTTTTCAAATTTTTTATTGGTGTCCTTTTATGAACATGACATGAGACCTTTTATAAATCTTTAATATATGACAAGTTTTTGAAAGTTATTCTCTTTTCATCAGGTTGGTAAAGAAACAATGCAGTTACATTGAGTTTAAATAGTGCATACTCATTTAGGACGAGGACTGTCTGCGTATGCCATTACAGTTAAGTAAAAGTGGATGGGGTAGACAGAAGTGATGAGACAGTAACTCATTACAGCTGAATGGCTGTTTTGTTAATGGGTAAGAGAGTCAATAACTAGTTTCAAAATGTTTGATCATTTGAATTTCAAATGTGTTCTATTCTTGCATATTCCTGAAGTTTCCTTTGAGTACCTTTATTGTTAGTTTAAGGAAGTGATCTTCTTTGAGATATGTTCAGCTACTGAGTTGCCATTCTGATTTTATTCTTTCCAACCCAACAAAAGTTGGAAAGAATATTGCAAAACAGGTTAAGAATATCTATACATTTGTATGTCTGTGTGGGGGCAAAATAACTCCCAAAAATTAGCAGAATGGGATGAAACTTGCCATTTGTGTTGTTTAGGAAGACAAAATGGATTTGAAAATGGGCCAAATCAGACCAAGGGCTCCAGAGAAATAAGCCCCCTCCCCCTCCAAAAGGCCCAATGCATTTCTATAGGCAAAAGTGGAGTGAAGGTGTGGCCTAGTGGTTGGGGCAAGGTACTTCAGGCCGGAAGGTCGGGGGTTTAAATCCCACTAGAGGACAGCAACCTTGGGCCGGAAGGACTGGGGTTTCTAGTCCCACAGGTGCTCCTTGTGGTCTTGGCCAAGCCACTTAACCCTCCATAGCCCATGTTCCCTGTAAAATAGTTATCTCCAAGTTCAATGCCCTGTTCAATGTAATTTCAGTTTGTTCAATGTAAACCGCACTGATGCAGAATAGCACGGTATATAAGAGAATATAAATAAAATAAAATAAAAAGAGTTCCAGCTTCTGTAGCATAGACACTTACGCATGGTGAAACATACAGAATTCATCTTTTCCAAATCCCTTTCTCTGTTCTCTGCTCTCTCAGTCTCCCACACTGCCCCACTACTCTGCACACTCTTCATATCTGCCCTATCAATCTGCCAAATGCCCTACCCCTAAAAAATACCACACGTAACTGCCTCACCACAGACAAGCTCCTTACTCCCAAAAAATATATCCCCACACTGCCCCACCACACCGAAAACTGCCTGTCCCCACTCCAAAGAACAACTTCTTGCAACTGTCCCACCCTCAAAAACTACTGCGTTGCACACTACCCGTCAGCTAGAAAATACTTCCTTTCAACTGCCCTACCACCCTGTGAACTTCCCTTCCCAATAAAAAAAATATCCCCCATAGCTGCCCCACCACCCCACAAACTGCCCCATCCTCAGGAACTACCCATAGCTCTGCCACTATCTTGCCATCTGCCCCCGCATTTGTTCAAACACCCTACAAACTGACCCCATCACAAAGATCTACCACATCACAATTGTCCCATCATGCTTCCAACTGCCCCACCCTCCAAAAAATCCCCATCCCACCCTCAAGCTCCTTCTATGCAATTGCCCCACTCCAAAAAACTCTCTACCATAACTGCTTTACCACCCTGCAAAGTGCTAAATACCAAGAACTAACCTCCTGCATGTATCCTTACCTCTCAAAATTACATTACCCAGAAATCTCCCACCACCCCCAGCTACCCATCCCCCACCCTACAAGCACAACACTGCCAGTATTTTCCTAACTTCATTCAATATCCTTGGATGAATCCCATCCATCCCCACTGCTTTGCCCACTTTTAGTTAGTTAGCTCCTCATGAACAGTCTTCTGAAAATTGAGTTCTATCTCAGTTCCAGTCCTATTTGTGTTTTTATTTTTATTTATTAGGTTTTTATACCACTTTATCATTTCAATCAAAGCAGTTTACATTGTAACTTAAACTTGGTAATGTATATTGAACAGGGACATTGATAACATGGAATTTGCGCGAAGGGAGAGAGGAGGGCTCTGCCAGGGAGGCCGCCGGGCACATCCTGCTGCCGTGGTGGCAGCAGCTTCAGCAGCCAGGTTATTTTATTTTTATTTCCCTGGGGGGGGGGGGCAGGACTGGAATGGGGGGGTTAGGACTGGAAATGGGCTGATAGGGTGGTTAGGACTTTTAAGTGGGCTGATGGAGGGGTTAGGACTGGATGTGGGCTGATGGGGGGGTTGGGATTGGTAATGGGCTGGGGGGCTAGGACTGGAAGTGGGCTGATGGGGGTTAGGAATGGAGGTGGGCTGATGGGGGGTTTTAGGACTGGTAATGGGCTATGGGGGGCTAGGACTGGAAATGGGCTGATGGGTTAGAACTGGAAATGTGCTGATCAGGAGGGGGGCTAGGACTGGTAATGGGCTATTGGGGGTGGCTAGAACTGGAAATTGGTTGATCGGGAGGGGGGCTAGAACTGGAAATGGGCTGATGGGGGGTAGAACTATTGTTTTGCTTACTTTTGTGTTGAGCACATAGAAAGGCTTCTACTACTACCATTATTACTAATCATTTGTATAGCGCTACAAGGCATAAGCAGCGCTATACATATACACATGAGACAGGCCCTGCTCAATAGAGCTTGCAACCTATGCAAGACAAACACAACTAATAGGATCTTGCAATGCAATGTGTGCCTTAGAGACTGTTTAAACACTCATGAGTGGTAAAGAGGAGAATAAAGGGTCAGGATCTAAAAGCAGCCTTGAAGAGTTGGCTGTTTTAGCTTGGATTTGAATAGGAGCAGAAATGGAGCCTGACCACCAACAGTTGCTCTTTTCCAGGCACAGCTTTCCTTGCGGATTGTTGTATAAGCAGTGCTATACTGTGGACTTCCAAACCACTGCTCCAGAGCCAGCTAAAGCTTTCAGCAGGTCATTTGCAATGATCTGTGAGTTCTGTTTTGCAGATCTGTTCAGTTCTTAGGCAGTTCTATCAGAGATTTTGTTTGGTCTTCCTGGTTTTGCCTTCATTTCAGTATCTCCAGGGAACTTCCATTCCTTAATATTTCTAACAGTTGAAACCATTTGGAGATATATTTTTTTTACTTCTTATTTATGATTTTCATAAATGATAATCAAGCTGATAACATATGAATATAATCCAGTAAATTTTACAGCCATGGTAAACAGAGCAATGTTACATTAGATACTCGATCAGATAGCAATAAAAATTAACCACAGAAAAAAGGGGAGGGGTGAAAAACAGAGCGCCTTGGAAGCGGGCTAAGGAAGCTAAACTTTGGAAAACTAGTCTTAGAGGACAATGCTATTACATTAAAATTGGACACCACGCCTACCCTCATAGTGATAATTCAAACAAATGTAACCTCCACCTAGAAATTAGGCCTGTGCACATTCGAAAAAGAATGAAGATGTAAAGGGTCAAAGAAGATATATGAAGCATTTGGAAATTTGTATAGCCTTTTCCAGATTTGTAAAAGTGAATTATCTTCCTTTTCTAATGCTCAGATAGCTGCCTGGAAGAGCCAAGTTAGATCTGCTGAAAGTAGATAGATTAGAAGGGTCAGAGTATTTGTTCAACTATGAAATTATCTTCACCTGGCTAATTAAAGCTCTAACAAGCCATTACATATTTTGGTTCTTATTAACAACTTTTGGAAAAAGTAGTATAGAACAGGAGTTTGGAGGCAAAAAAAATGTGTTTCCTATGTCATTTACAAGTGTGTTATTATACATTTTTTTCATTTTGTTTTTACTCATATGAATTTTCATTGGAGGATGATTTTGTTAATTAAGAGATGGCTGTGGCTATTACCCAAACCAAAAAAAAAAAGGTTGAGAAGTTACTAGAGGTTTCCAGGCAAATAAAAATCCAAATGCTTTTTGTTAACAATTGTCATGGGCTGGCTTTTAAGTGGTGTCTCTTCATCTTCCAAGAGCAGCTATTATGTCTTGTATTTCTGATCATATTAGTTCCGGTTTCCTGATTGAATCAAAGTTTGTCTGGTCTTCAGCTCCATAGAAAACTCTTCCTGTAAATGTTGCCTTGTGAAATAAATCTATTGGTTCCTTCTGTTATGTTCCTAGCCCTACAAGTTCTAGGAAAAATATCCTGGAGATCTACTTAAATTTTCTTTTATTGTTTAATTCTTGGACTTACAAACCTGAATCCTTGTGTCAAATGCCCAGTCATAGAGTTGCCAAGTTACCCAGTTCCAGGAGTGAGATTTTTTGCCAGTTCTGGTTTTAAATTTACATTGCAATGCAGTATGGTATTTGTAGTCCCTGATTTTACCCATTAGAATCAGTGTTACAGATCCCATAATGCATCACGATGAGTGTCAGAAATATAGGATTGACTTAAAATCTCACTTATGGGACTGAAAAACTTGGCAACTCTGCAGTCACTATTATACTATCAGAGACATTTACCAAGCCTACTCCAGATCCTGATCCAATGAGTGATTCTGTTCAGAAATTCTATAAAACTATGCAAAATAAACTTAGAAATTATGTGAAACTATGTCTGACACAAGAACTAGGCACAGGAAGTCTTTGGGGTAAGTCTCTAGGGCAGGAGTGAAAAGATGTCACAAAGCAAAAAATCCAGGAAGGGTTTTCCACAAAAGTCCCAACCAGACAAGGAAATGGGTCAATCAGGAAACAGGAATTAATATTACCAGAAATATAAGACACAGATAAGGACAGGCTGGCTAGAGCCAGCCCCCAGAAGACATAATAGTTCCTTCTGGAAGACCAGTGACCCTCAACTCAGGAGACATCAGTTTGAGGCTAATTCAGTTTGAGGCTAGTCTCCGGGCTGCAGGGGGAGGTTCACTACCCCTGAGGTTGGGGACTGAACTGGGGTCACTCGGGGGGCCACAATTACCAGATAAGTGTAATTCCTGGTTTTTTTAGAGTTTTGTATATAGTATAAAGTTAACTTGTACATAGTTCCCCCGGTTATCCCATGTGTTATTTTCCCTGTTCATTGTAAACTCAATGTTGCCTGTATGCATTGCAGTATGTTTTGATTATAATAGCGCGGTATAGAAGAAATGTCAAATAAATAAATAATGATGATACTGGGAAGAGAACAAATTAAAATTTGTGACTTTTTATATTTCAAATTAAAAATGATATGAAACAGCATGGGAAATGTTGATTCCCATGCCATTTCAAATGAATGCATCATCCTAAGAAATAAATCAGCAGGAAGGGTGTCCAAATTTGCTGAAAAATGTGTCTTGCTTGTACCATGTAGAAATTGTATCAGTTTCTGTTCACTTGAAGATTCATTGAAACAGACAATTGGACCAGAGGTGCATAAGCTTTTACCCACAACTCTGTATGTGTGTGGAGGAGGGGGAGGCATATACTTACCAGCGCATTGCTATTCCCACTGTTAAAAATCTCAATGCATGAGAACTGCATATTGTGGTAAAGGAGAAAAGCACAAGAATTACATTACTAACAGAAATGTCAGTTCCAAGTGACTGTTCTGAATGTGCACGAGGAGAAAGAGAAGAAGGTACTCAAATACTAACAAATACAATCAGAGACCAAGCAAATGTGGCAGAGAGATACAGAAATTATCCCAGGTTTGAGTACCACCAGTCTGATTAAAAACATTTCCAAGTATATCTTGATATATTGTCCATACTATATATGTTACAGCTTATTTGTTCCAGAAGGGCATGCTCCTTGGAACAAAGTGTTGAGACAAGTTTAGTAATAAATCTTAGAGATTAACATCATCTCCAACATACCCTCCATAGGAGTGAGGTTCATTCCTGTCACGGTATGCACAAATCTAACCCATTCAAAAACATTATCCAGAGATGAACAATAAAACTAAACAGAAATTTGAAAATATTTTATGCCTGATACAGCTGGGCACCACAGTGCAGTCTTGCTGCCATAGCAACAGACACTGGAAATTTAAACATCCATCGGCAGAGCTGAATTCCCTTCAAAACTATTTTATATTAAAATTGCATAGTACTGGAATACTCATTGGAAGAGTTTAAGTGGTATTTTATAAAGGACATCCAGGTGCAATCTGGGACGTCCAGGGCAAAATATCTGGGGAAACACCAGGAACGTTCAGGTTTCGGCCTGATTTTAGAAACTTGGACGTCCCTGAAATGGACAGCTGCAGTGGCGGCCACATAGATGTCCCCACTACCAAAACTTGAGATGGGGACATCCGTCCAATATTGTATGCATTTCCATGCTTACTATTTTGCAGGCATGGAAATGCCTGTCAGTTTTCTGTAACTGAAAAACCAGCATAGGCGAAATCAGTTTACCTCCTTCTTTATGCCCTCCATGTGCCATGACAGCAGAATGAGAATTTATTTAGCTGTGCTTATATACTGCTTTTCACTGGATCAAAGCAGTTTACAGATATATGCTAACAGGCACTTTTTATTCCCTCGTCCCTGAAGGGCTCACAATCTAAGCATACCTGCGGCAATGGAGGGTTAAGTGGCTTGCCCAAGGCCACAAGGAGTGGCCATGGGACTAGAGACCCCAGTCCCTCCAGCCTTAGGTTACTTGTCCCTACATGGGAAATGAACCCCTGGCCCTCCAGCCTGCGGTAACCAGTCCCAACCACTGAGACACTCTTCCCTAATGCTTATTCTGATCCTGAAAGGGCAGACTAGATAGGCCATGTGGTCTTTTCTGCCGTCATGTTTCTAAGTTTCTATGGACTAGTGGGTGCTAATGTGATTGCCATTTCTAAAATCAGCTGCACTCTCCCCTGACATGCCCCCTTCATGGCTTGGATATCCTTGCACGGGGATGTCTCTGGATCCGGCTTCTAAAATGCCTCCGGAGATGTCTCTCTGATTTGGACATCTACATGCTCTTTTGCAGACATCCAAAACATGAACAGAGCTTTTAAAATAACCCCCAAAATTTGTGCAATTTTGTTTTTTAGTAGGGCTGCTATAAGAGCTGTAAAAATAGCTCTTCTCTGATATTCAACTGAAGAACAAATCCTTTGATTAAGCACTTTGAAGTTAACTTGAGCTTTCTCATTGCCTACATCTTTTTACAGTTAAAAAAAAACTACCAAAGATGGGGTATATGTACTAAAGTGCAATAATAGTACTGTCAAAAAGATAACTTGGTCTTTTTGATGTTCAGTTGACTGTAATTTAAGAAAGTTGTTTTATATCCAAGGCCAAATTTAAGCTCTGGCTGATTTTGGTCGGGAGTGAGAAGAGTCTGTGCAGGTTAGCCCCCCCCCCACCCCCCACCCCCATACTTTTGCTTAGGAGTTATACCTGCTGTCCTATGTTTGGAAATTTGCTTTGATTAAAAAAAATAGAGGGGGGTAACCTGCACAGAACAGGATAGAATTCTAAACAAAATAATAGAGGGGGCCAACCTACAAAGAGCAGTAGATACAACTCTAGCTATCTTAAAATTGAAACAAGACTGAAGTAACGTGGTGGGGAAAATGGGGAGGGGTGTGTTTGTGTCAAGAAGTGTCAGGAAGTTCTTCTCTGTTTTGCCTCTGGGTTACAAGGGACAATTAAATAATTAGCACTCTTGGTAGGAGGCACTAACTTCAAAAGGCTTGCTAAATCTTGGCACCAGAGGTTTATGCAAAAAAATCTGGGGCCTATACATAAATCCAGGCTTGGTTATATCATTGCCTGCTTTGTTTGCTAAAGAGCAATAAGTCTTCAAAGGGACAATTTTATAAAGTCTTTTTCATGCATATCTGAGCAGATACGCACTTAAAAGATCTTTTATAAAATACCAACTGGATTAAATGTACGTGCCTTGTTGAGAACGTGCATCCTTTGCCAGTAGGGATCGCAAGGGGCACAGTCTGGGTGGAGCAAGGTTAGTGTTCACAAGTACACATGCTGATTATGAAATACTTCAATCAACATGTGCACTTGGAAATTTTACGTACAAATATTGTAAGCCTGCTCTCGAGCAGGAATAAATGTCTATGCAATGAGAGCTCCAGATATATAAATAATTAGAAAAAAATGTTTTGTGGACCATTAAGTTATATCAAAATAACAGTGCTCAAATGTCATCATCAATCTATTTTCAAAGCCTATCAATTTTCATATGTTTCGGTTTCATTGTCTTCAGCCTTTCACTGTCATACATTATCTTGCATTACATTTAGATCAATTAATAAGGATTACCTCAACATAGTACTGTTTTGATAGGTATACAACATATCTTTCTGCTTCAGGAAACAAGCAGAAGAGTACTCATCCAATAGGTCTGGCTAGTACAAGCTCATTCAACCAAAGAGAATGAGAGAATGAGAAAACCTAGATTAGCCGTCTCAGCTGCTGTTAGGCCCAGTTGTCCTGGCAGGCGATTTTCAATCAGTGTTGTAAGTTCCTTGTCTTTAACTGTTTCCAGCACACCAATCACCCAAATATTGTTTCGTCAGCCTCTATTTTTCTGATCTTCTATCTGGGCATGAAGTCTAGCTGTCTCGTGTTGCAAGGCCACAATTTGAACCCTCATCCAGCTAAACGGATCTTCTTATCAGGAAATGCATTGTTCAATCTCCATGAGTCTCCAAAATGACTCTGAAAGGTATCACGAATTTCATCAAGTACTGATTGAAGTCTATGTATCTTCTAGCACCACTGTGACACTACGGGTGATTTCCTGCACTATTTCACTCGATACACATAGTGCTTGCCAATTTCTGTCCTGTGCTATCTTGGCCTTCTCATCCCACTTCATTTTGCAGTTATCATGGGATGGCTTGTTGGACATGAGGACACTGTTTTCCCAACTTAAAAGGAACTGTTTTTCTTTTGAGAGGTAGAGCAGTGACGCACTTTCATTCTGTGTCTATTTACGCACTATCATTTAGATTCAGTAACAAAGACATTATAGCTATAACCATGACTGGGATGTAACTACAACAGGCTATACTTTATTCAGAAAGGACAGGGTAGGAAGAAGGGGAGGAGGAGTGGCACTATATGTAAAAAATTATATTAAAGCTATTGAACTACAGGGCTTAAAGGGGGAGAGAAAAAGCACTGTGGGTTAAACTAGAAAGAGGGAAAGAGAAATCAATTTTCATTAGCGCGATATACAGAACTCCTCACAGGGAGAAGAGGTGGACGGAGAGTTCATTGAAGACATACGCAGCATTGCCAGGAAAGGGGAAGTGATACTGATAAGGGATTTCAATATGCCAGATGTTGTTTGGCACATTCCTGCTGTAGTATCATCTAGAAGTAAGGAGATCCTGGATTCTCTACAGGGAGAACTATTCAGGCACGTGAAGGGACCATACTGGACTTGGTGCTTACCAATGGTGAAAGTGTTTCTGATGTTATAGTGGGAGATTATTTTGCTACAGTGATCACCAGATGGTGTGGTTCAGTGTTAGGACTAGGGCTGCTAAAATTGATTCAAAAGCGAGGATCTTGGACTTTAGGAAAACTAACTTTGCCAGAAAGGGCCAATACCTCAGAGAGTCGTTAGCGGGATGGGAACAACTGGGGGATTTAGAAAAACAGTGTGCAAAACTGAAAGGGGATATTTTAAGGGCAACCAACCTTTTAGTTAAAATGATACATAAAGATAAAAGGAAAAGGAGACGCTATGGTTTTGAAAGAAGTAACTGAAAAGATGAAGAAAAAGAGGAAGGCCTTCATGAAATGCAAGCGATCACAGAGAGAGGAAGACAGGCATCTATATTTGGAAAAACTTAGAGAAGCTAGCAAAGTAGTCAGGAAAGCAAAGATTCAAAAAGAGGAAGAAATAGCCAAAATGGGGGGGATAAGACATTTTTCAGATATGTTAGTGAGAAGATAAAGGGCAAAAGTGGTATTGTCAGACTCAAGGGTGAAAGGGAGGAATATGTAGAAGCTGATGAGGATAAAGCGGAATTGCTTAACAAATATTTCTGTTCTGTGTTCACTGATAAAGAACCAGGAGCAGACCTCAGAAAACACTCACAAACAGGGGCATCTTGAACAATTTTCAGAAGACTGTGTTTGTGAGAAACTAGCTAAACTTAAAGTAGACAAAGCGATGGGACCAGATGGGATACACCCAAGAATACTGAGGGAACTTGGGATGTTCCAGCAGCTCCACTGACTGACCTTTTCAATGCCTCGTTGGAGTCGGGAGTGGTGCTAGAGGACTGGAGAGAGGCACATGTAGTCCCTTTACGGAAAAGCGGAAGTAAGGATGTGGTTGAAAACTACAGGCCGGTTAGTTTAACCTCGGTGATAAGTAAATTATAGGAAATGCTTCTGAAAGAGAAAATAGTGAAGTTTCTGGAGTCCAACGGATTACCGGATCCGAAGCAGCATGGATTCACCAGAGGCAGGTCTTGTCAGACAAATCTGATTGATTTCTTTAACTGGGAGACCAGGGAGTTGGAGCGAGGGAGAGCCCTAGATATGGTGTATTTAGATTTCAGTAAAGCCTTTTGACACTGTTCCGCACAGGCAACTTATAAACAAACTAAGCATCCTAAGGATGGACCCTAAAGTTTCTGCTTTGGTTAAAAATTGGTTGAGTGGGTGGCAAAAAAGGGTACAGGTAAATGGAGCTCGCTCTGAGGAGAAGGAGGTTACCAGTGGGGTGCCCCAGGGATCTGTCCTTGGTCTGATTCTTTTTAACATCTTTGTTAGAGATATAGCGGAAGAGCTGTCAGGTAAGGTTTGCCTCTTTGCGGATAATAGCAAAATCTACAATAGAGTAGACACCCAGGAAAGTGTAGATAACATGAGGAGGGATCTAGCTAAGTTTGAAGAATGGTGTAGAATTTGGCAGCTGGGATTTAAATGTTAAAAAATGCAAGGTCATGCAGTTGGGCTGCAGCAATCCAAGGGAGCAATATAATATAGGGGTGAAGTACTTTTGTCCACTAAAGAACAGCGGGACCTAGGCGTGGTTGTGTCTAGTTGCTTTATGATCATCAAACAGATAGAAACGGTGATGGTGAAAGCCAGAAGGATGCTTGGGTGCATAGAGAGAGGAATGACCAGCAGAAAAAGGAGGTGATAGTGTCTCTGTAAAAGTTGTCGCCATGCTCCCCCCCCCTCCTCTTTCATGGACAGAAGTACTGTACCTTGGATTTTTCAGCCCAAATGCATGACCCTATAGTTGTTAGCATTAAATCTCAACTGCGAAATTATCAACCATTCTTTAAGCTTCCCTAGATCCCTCCTCATTTATCTATACCTTCCATTTACAGTCTTAACCAATTACCTCCCCATCTCAATTCTCATCTTTCCTAAGGGAAGATGCATATAACTAAGTACTGAAATTACAACAAGGCTCCTAGCTCTCCCAAGATTTCTCTTTCTTACTGTAATGGCAGAAAAAAAAAGTTACAAGTATCTGCTGACAGCCACATTAAAAAAAAGGAAAAGGGTCAGTAAAATTTCAAATAAGGAAAAAAACATTTAAAATGAAATGCTGGCTAGTACAAATGAAGCATCATGTAAGGAAGTATGCCAAATAAATAAATCTTTATTGCTTTTCTTTCTGCAAAGGAGAAGGTTTTTCTTGCAATTTTCTACCTGTCCACAGACCTCTAGACCTCTAGTTAAGTGGCAAACAACCTAAATTTTGCTTAGAAGCTTAGCAGAATCTAGATAGTCTATATTCCTTGCATAGCCTTTGTTCACTGTAAACAGTTGAAATACACTGTCTTGTTATGTTTCATGTAAACCGTCTTGACTTGTAGAAAGACGGTATAAAAAACTGTTAAATAAATAAAATAAATAAATTAAATAAATAAATAAATAGTCAGAACTTTGAGTGCACCCTCAATTCATATAAGATCTGCTGGCCTGGGACACTTAAATTCCCACCAACACTACCCCTCACCCCAACCACCCCAGAGTTGCACTAGACTTCATATCATAGAAGTCATCTTTCCTACAATTAAGTGGAACACCCACCTTTCTCCTTTTGCTAAAGCTGCTTTATAACTCTCTCAATCAACATGTCATATTCAGTATTATAGCTGTGATGCCTTCTCTCTACAAAGAATAATTTGGAGCCTTAGAATTTGCCCTATATGCCTCAAGTTTTCTGCTATAAATAAAGAATTGACTCTATTAAGGGAAGAATTAGCTGCAATGAAACACACTTCCCTTATAGTACAAATTGAAAACAACTCACCACCACTCCCACAAAGAACCAAACATCCCAGAAACAAATGGATCACAGTGGGCTCTGGTTGCGTCCTGTAGCATGAAGATACTCTTTCCATCAAGAGATATCCCTGCATAATGCTTTCTCCACCTTGGAAAATGAGAGTGCCCAACTAGTAGAAAAAGAAGTGACTTTAAATGTGAAGATTAACACCCAATCTACTGGTAATGCCCCAAATATGAACAAAAAATCACTAAACAGGAAACCGTTATTAGTTGGAGACTACATCACTAGAGGGATTAACTTGGGAACACAGTACAAGGGACAGAAGATGGTCAAATGCCTCCCAGGTTCTTCAGACAGCAGGAATGCAAACCAAATTATTAGCATAGATAGTGTGAAAAGTAAGCATTATAAAACTGATGTTGTTATCCACTTCAGTACAAATAACCTGACTAGAAACAGTATTTCTACAGCACAAAGGAACTTCCAGATTTTGGGAGGGAACTTGAACCCATTGTCAACACTACAGCACTCTCAGAAGTTCTACCTCTTTATGATAAGGGGGAAGAGAGGGTGCATCACATAACCAACTTTAATATATGGCTCCAAACCTGGTGTAAATGAGAAGGATTTATATAAATAGGCAACTGGGGCAATAGATGGAACAAGAAGCTATACTATGTGGATGGGCTGTATCTCTCTGTGGCAGGGAAAAGGACACCAAATGAAAAATTCAGGCAATATGTGGACAAGCATTTAAACTAGGGAAAGGGGGTGACTGTTTGGAAACAACAAGTTCAGGATGTCACTCCCAGAAAAAGCATAATAACATTGATAATAGTCATCACATTAATCTAAGACAAGAGGGAAGAGGAGTCTGGAATAAAATCCATCCAAAATACAAGCAAGCCAATCAACAAATGCTCAAAGTCTAAAAAACAAAGTTCCTGACCTGGAAGTCCTGATGGTGGAAATGGACTTGGACATTGTGGCCATTACAAACACATGGTTTAACAAGTCACATTAATGGGATATAGCTGTAGCTGGCTATAATTTATTTAGAAGAGAGAGAAGGCAGAAAAGGAGGAGGTGTATATGTCAAAAATAGTATTGAAGCCGCTGAAATGCAAGGGAGATGGGGAAAAGAAGAAAACTATGGAATGTGTTAGAAAGAGGAGTTGGCACTATCATCTACACAGGTGTAGTCTACAGGCCTCCAACTCAAACTAAGGAAATGGATAGAGACTTGATCACTGATGTTGCAAAGATAGCTATGAAGGGAGAAGTGATCATATTGAGTGACCTTAATCTACCAGATGTGGATTGGGGTGGGCAATTCCGGCCCTCGTGCACCACAATCCAGCCTGGTTTTCAAGATGTCCCTAATGAATATGCATGACATCTATTTGCATCCACTGCCTTACATTGTATGGAAATAGGTCCATGAATATTCATTAGGGACATCATGAAAACCAGGCTGGATTGTGGTGCACAAGGGCCGGAATTGCCCACCCCTGGATTAGAGTATTCCTTCTGCAAATCTGGAAAGAAGTAAAAAGATTGTGGATGTCTTCCAAGAAGCATTGCTCAGACACCTAGTGATGGAACCAACCACGGAACATTCACTGCTGGATTTAGTACTCACTAATGGAGATAGCATGTCAAAAATCTGGGTGGGTGCCCATTTGACCAGCAGTGATCATCACATAAGAACATAAGATATGCCATACTCGGTCAGACCAAGGTCCATCAAGCCCAGTATTCTGTTTCCAACAGTGGCCAATCTAGGTCATACGTACCTAGCAGTATCCCCAAGAGACACAGGTTCCACAATGCTTGTATTGGGTCAAGCATTGATATCCTGGGTCCCTTTTTAATAATGGTTTAAGAACCTTTCCTCCAGGAACTTGTCCAAACCTTTTTAAACCCAGCTACACTAACAGCCTTTACTACATCCTCCGGTAACAAATTACAGAGTTTGATTACATGTTGAGTGAAAAAATATTTTCTCTTGTCTTAAATAGTTTACCCTATAGCTTCATTACATGTCCCCTAGTTTTTCTATATTCTGATAGCGTAAACAATTGATCTACATTTACCCGTTCCACTCCATTCATTAATTTATAGACCTCTATCATATCTCCCTTCAGCCGTCTCTTTCACACAGTGTGGTTTGAGGTAAAAGCCAAGGCAGAGAAAAGTCACAGCAAATTCAAAATCCTGGACTTCAAATACACTGACTTCAGTAAAATGGGAAAGTATTTAATTTATTTATTTATTTATTTTATTTAACAGTTTTTCTATACCGCCTTTTCATTCCATCAAGGCAGTTTACAATAAACTTCAACTGATACAAAGAACTTGCAAAATGTCAACTTATACAAAGAACTTGTAATATCAACAGTAACATTATAACTTCAAAACCTGTGTAGTCTCTTGTAACATTTTCTAAACTATATACATCTTAATGAGAGTAATGAGGTGTTTGTGTGGTGTGTGTGTCATGGCTTAAATCGGTTTCTGGAGTGATTAGGGTGATTGGTGGTCTTCATTGAATTGTTCAATGAACAGGGTGGGTTTGAGCAGCTTCCGGAATTCTTTTATATCTGTTGTTGATTTTAGTTTATTTGGGGAAACTGTTAGGTACTGTGGCACTGCAGACCAGCTGCAGGCAGAAGAAAAGGTTTTAAACCCAGAAAAAGAGGTAAACACCGGCTGCAGCATCACGAGGAGCCATATAGGGGCAGCCAGAGAGACCTCTGGAGGACTGAGGAACCACGCCCTAGAGCCAATGATGCAATACCAGCCAACACCCAATGTAGAAAGGGAAGAATTCCTTTTAAAAGCGCAGATGACTGGAGGAAGTCAGACCGGTACGCAGAGTGGCCAAGAGAGTGGCAAAGAGAAGGGCAAACAGACCGGTACGCAGAGTGGCAAAGAGAGTGCCAAAGAGAGTCGCAAGGAGATTCGCAAGCAGATTGGCAAGGAGACTGCCAAGGAGACTGGCAAGGAGTGGTGCAAGGAGTTCCAGTTCCAGCTTTGCATGGATATTCGGAGGATCCAGGAATAGGAGTCCTGACCGAGGGAAACGGCCTAGCAGACTCAGCAGAGCCAGGTGAAGAAACTTGCTGTAAATATTTTAAAAGAGGAAAAGATACACTTTCCAGGAGGGAAAGATACCATAAGGAAGCTGACCTTGAAAGGAGGAGGACTATACCAGAAAGTCCAAGGCCTGAGAGTAACAAGGGCCAGCCACTGTTGAAAGGTGCAACAAGGAAGAGCAAACAAGGAGGTGAAAGGAGAATTGTGAAGGGTAACTTTCAAAGCCCTGGGAGAAAGGAGCTGTGGCACAAACAAGGCCTAACTCCAGCAGCAGGCAGATCTGAGAACCAGAGGCCTACCTGGACAGCTGAGAAACCAAGACCCAGCAGGAGCAGGCCTCAGCCCTCACCTCAATCTGAGAACCTTAGAAGAAAAGGTAATTGCCATTTTTATAACTATGATTTTAGGAATGATGTGATACAGAAGGAGCAGGGTACTAGAGAAGGCTGTCCTTCTAAAGGCATTCATGAGACAAGATACAAACCTGCATTAAACAGGAAACTTGCTAGAGAAGAAACAGGGTGCAGGAGAGACTGTTCCTGTTATAAAAGTATACAATGCAAGGACTTACCTTTTAATGCTGATCATTGGCGCATCATACAAGCGTTACACAGAAGGCCTGAAAGAGAGTCCTCAGACATTCCGGACTGCGAGCCCATGCAGGTGGAATTCCCGGAGGATCCCTCAGATATTCCGATGGAATGTAGCTATTGCCTGACCAAGAGGATTGAGCCCTAGTAGAGGAATAGCTGTGGCCTGTATGTAAAGTTTGATGCTGTATTCCGTTTTTGACAGTACTGTGAAGTTAACAGATTTTTCAGTTCATGTTTTTCCTTTAACCTGGATCAAGGACATTTCTTTTGTGTGTGCTGTTGTATTCTGAGCTTAGGAACCTATTTGCAACGTGGGAAATAAAAGCCTTATAATTTCCCTACCCTCGGACTGTTATTTTCTTGAGAGCTCTTAGTTAACCAGAAGGCTACCAGGCCTATAAGAACCTGGGCCCTGCATTTGAACTAAGCTCCCCCACAAACAAACTTTCTTCTTCCATGTCCACCCCCTTTCTGTTGGGTTCCGCCACTACCACCAAGGGGGCGGTGTGACAGTACATATGACCTAGATTGGCCACTGTTGGAAAAAGGATACTGGGCTTGATGGACCTTGGTCTGACCTCGTATGGCATATCCTATGTTCTTATGGGAGGACATTCCAGATAGTAGGGGCAGTAAGAGTGAAGGCTCGCATAGATGTGGATTTGTTGGTTCTTGTGAATAGACTAGGTGTTGGTATATTGTTTCTAGTGCTGTTTCTGTCTGGTCTTTTGCTTGTTTTGGTTCCGATGAGTTCCTGTAGTATTCCTGCTGACATATTGTTTTTAATTTTGAAGATGGTGAGTGCTGATTTATATTTATATATGTACCGCTGTAAATAGTTGTTCATTGTTCTTGTAAAACGTTCTCCTTGTTACCCTTATTTATCTGTTACTGTGTTCCATGTAAACAGTTGAAACATACTGCCTTTATTGTTTTATGTAAACCGTCTTGATTTGTAGAAAGATGGTATATAAAATCTGTTAAATAAATAAATAAATTTTGCCCATGATGAGATTGGTAGCCAGTGCAGATCATGTAGTATTGGAGTTATATCGTCTTGTATTGAAGCACTAGCAATAATGCGGGCAGCGGTGTTATGGAGTATTTGTAGGGGACGGATGGTTTGTTTGGGTAGACCTTGGAATAGTAGATTACAGTAGTCCAGAACAGGTGTAATGAAGTGTTCTTTATTGAGGAGAGGTTTTAGTCTCCGTTGTGAGTTTGAAGAAGGCTATTTTGGGTATCTTGTTTATATACGGTTGGAGGGTGAGTTGCTTGTCTAGAATCAATCCAAGGTAATTGGTGTATTGGATATGTTGATAGAAGTAGGATAAATGAATGTGGAGTCTCTCGTAATGATGATTGCTTCAGATTTTTTTATGTTGATGTTTAAGTTGTTAGTTAGCCAGGTTGTCATTTCTTGAATGCAGGTAGATATAGTGGTATAGTCTGGGAAATCTAGTTGAATAGGGGTATATGCCATGATGTCATCAGCATATATGGTGTATTGTATCTTGTATTTGTTAAATATTTTGCATATAGGCTGAAAATAGATGTTGAAGAGAAGAACTGATATGATGAGCCTTGGGGAACTCCTTGAGTAGTTCTGAAGGGTGCTGAGGTGAGATTCCCAGATTTTACTCTCTGCTGTCTATCTTTGAGGTATGATTGAAACCATTTAATAGTGGTATCTTGTAGTCCAATCTCCATTAGGTGCTTCAGTAGGATGTGATGGGAGACTGCATCGAAGGCTGATGATATATCTATAAATATTAATAAGAAGCCTTGCTTTATATTGTCTATTCCTTTGATTGTGTTATCGAATAGATGTATGAGGAGTGTCTCAATGCCATGTTTTGGACAGAATCCATATTGGTGGGGGTCTAGTGGGGCAAATTCATCAATATGATCTTGGAGTTGTCTCTACAATTTTTTCAGTTATTTTAGCCAGGAATGGGAGGCTGGATATTGGGTGGTAGGTTAAAGGGTCGGTATTGTTGGATGAGGTGGTTTTAGGAATGGGGCAGATAGTAGATTGCTTGAGTGCTTTTGGCATGTAGCCCTGAGTGACAGAGGTGCTTACTATTTTTTGGATGAATGTGTTGAATTCTTCTTTGGTGGATTTAATCCAAGTCACTGGGCAGGGGTCCGATAGAGAAGTGGTGGTGTTTAGAGCAGTGATGGTTTATTCTATTTGTTTAGTTGATGGAATGCTGAAGTTCTTCCATTGATTGGTAGTTGTGGAGCCATCTGTAGTTGGTATGTCCATAAGAGAGATGTTCTCGTGGGGCGTGGTGGTATTGTACTTGGCTATTAGATAGTCAGCAAAGGTTTTTGGGTGTATCTTGCATTCGTCTTTCATGGTTGGGTCATTTGTTAGGGTACAAACGATGTTGAAGAGTTTTTTAGGTTTATTACAGGTTTTTAGTACAAGGTTTGTGTAGTATTGTTGCTTATGATTGTTTATTAGGTTATTGTAATCTTTTTGCCTCTCCTGGTATTGTTTCAGTGTAGTTTCTGATTTGTTATGTCTCCGGCGACGTTCTAGTTTTCGTAATTTTCTTTTGGATTCTCTTATTGTATTGGAGTACCATGGTGTAGATCTGGGCCTGTTTTTGTTGTGTTGTGAGTTCATTCGCGGTGTGAGTTGAGATGCGGCATGGATGGTGGTATTCCATTTGTTGATAGCTTCGTCCAGGTCAGAGAAGTCATGGGGTAGGGACTGCACCGTATCTTTGAGGAAGTGCTCTTTGTTAAAATCTTTGAAGTGTCTGGTTGGCTGTTCCGTTTTCCAGGTTGTCTTTTGGGTATTGTAGTGGAGGACAAATGATATGGCATGGTGATCTGACCATGGTATTGGTGTAATTATAGGTGGTATCATGAGACCTTGATTTAGGGTGTTAGTTGGCACAAATATGTGATCTGGTGTAGATCCAGAGCGATGGGATGGGCCCGATAAGACTTGTTTGAGTTGAATGGATTCCATAGCTTTGTGAAAAGTGATTTGAATTGTTGTTGAGGCAGATGTGAGGTTTAAGTCTCCTAACACAATAAGCATCTTGTGTGGTAAGTTAGCTGCATATATCATATCCAGGATGTTGGATGTGTCCTCTGGTGGGGCATTGGGGGGTCGGTATATCAGGCAGATGGATAGATGTTTGTTTTCAGTGTTGTTGAATTCACAGTGTTCGGAGCTTTTGGAGGTTGCTGTCTTGAGCTTTAAGTCTGTTCATGCAAGGATTAATACACCGCCTCCTCGTTTGTGGGTTCTGGGGCAATTGTATGCTGTGAATGTTGATAGTGTTATTTGGTTCAGTATTACTTGGTCTGTGTTCTTGAGCCATAATTCAGTAATGCATAGGACGTCAATGTTGTTTTCATGGATGTAATCGGTAATAGTGTTTGTTTTGTTGCATATTGATCTTACATTTATCAGGCCTATGGTTATGCGGGTAGTATGTGGAGAGTGTGATTGAGATTTGGATGTTTATGACCATGGCTCTATTGGAATGTATCTGGTAGGTCTTTTGTTGGTAGGTTTGTGGTAAGCAGATGTGTGTATAGGTTGGTGTATGGTAGGGAGGTATGATATATATATGGGAGGAGCTTATAAGGCTGTAAAGTAAGTAGTGTAGTAAAATGCATTTGTTTGGTAAAGAGCATTCTTCCAACAAATGTATGCTGTTATACTAATCCTTAGGAAGAATGGAAGAATGGAAGAAAGTTGGAAGAATGTTCTTTTGTACATTTGCTGTTCATGCAGGAGTTTGTTGCTTTTGTGTGCAGGAAGAGCGTGAAGGGGTTGAATGTCCATGTTATTGTCCTCCGTATGGGGTGAGTTACTCACGGTTGGTTGGTGTTCTTGGTTGTTAGTCTGATGAGTTGTTGTTTAGTTGTAGGAGTTATCGGTCCTTCATTGTGTAGTTCTCTTGAAATGTGATCATCTTGTGGTGTATGTTGTTTCAGGCCTCGGGGCTCCCACCTAAGGGCCACGCCAAAGGGCCCTCTGGCGAGGCCCTCAGGCACAGGCGCGCCCAATGGCGCTCCCTTTTTGAATTTAGTAGAGCCCTCTGATTGGGCAGTTGTTTGTTGGCAGGAGGGACGTCGCTGTTCGGCCCGGCTCGACCCCGATCGATCTGGGAAGCCCACTGATGTGGCCGGCGTCTGCTGCTGCACCCGATGGTGCTCCCTTTTTGAATTTAGTAGAGCCCTCTGATTGGGCAGTTGTTTGTTGGCAGGAGGGACATCACTGTTCAGCCCGGCTCGACCCCGATCGATCGGGGGAGCCCGCTGATGTGGCCGGAGCCTGTTTGCAGTGTGGGAGGAGATAAGGGAAGTGAAATTGCAGTGGGCTAAACTAAGAGGCAATAAAAAGGGCAACCGAAATATATGTAAGGAAAGTAAATAAAAACAAGAGGAAAAGGAAATCTATGTGGTTCATCAAACAAGTGGCTGCACAAATAAAGACAAAAACACGGCTTTCACAAAATTCAGAAGATCACAGAAAGAGGAACATAGAAAAGAATAAAAGATAAAGCTAAAAGAGATAAAGAGAGAAATAAAGATAGCAAAAGCAAAGGCCCTGAAGCCCTTATAGTGACAAAAGAACCAGACTTCAAATCACCTACCCATCTCAACATGGGAACCACGCAAATTCAAATCCAGCCTCAAATAAGGTATCTAGGCTTATCATTGATCAAGCTCTCACCTTTAAACATCAAATCAACAAGACCGCCGGGACGATATTCCACAAAGCTAAAACTGTACAACGCCTCCGACCCCTCCTAGAACCTCACAACTTCAGGACAGTAATGCAAGCTGTGACGCTCCCTCATCTGGACTTCTGCAACATAATCTACCATGGACTTCCTGCCTCACAAACCAACCCCTTCCGAACTGCCTTAAATACTACAGCAAGGATTATTCAGAATGCGAAAAAATGGGATCACATCACCCCAATCCTAAGAGACCTCCACATCCTTCCACTTGAAGCAAGAATCAAGTACAAAGCTATCCTACTCACCCACAAGACTATCCACCAAACACGGAACACCTCACTCCACCCCCTACTGCCTCGCCCATCCCACAGCAGACCAACCAGACAATCCTTCAATAACTCCATCGTCGTCCCCCACAAAAGAACCAAATCCACACAACGGACCTGCAACAGAGCTTTCGAACTTTATGCTCCATCCCTCTGGAACTCTCTGCCAAACCACATCAGGAACAATGCTGACATCACATCATTCAAGAAACAGCTGAAAACAATCCTATTCCGCGAACATCTCTGAACAGAAAAACCACCCTATCCGCATGAACTAATACTTAGATACAGCAGAAGCGTACATGTCTATGTCCACCCCAAATCTATAAATGTTGCCCCCTGGTGACGGCCCTACCCTTTAAAGTATTGCCCCCCCCCCCTTTTGTTATATGTTACACCGCTTTGACCCGGTGAAAAGCGGTATATAAATGCAGTTAAATAAATAAATAAATAAAATAAACAAAGGCGGAAGAAAAGATGACTAAAGATGTGAAATGTGGAGATAAAGCTTTTTTTCAGGTATATTCGGGAGAAGAGAAAGATCAGAGGTGGAACTGCAAGACTCAAAAGTGCCAAGGATGGATTTGTGGAAAGTGACATTGAAAAAGCAAAAATGCTAAACAAATGCTTCTCTTTTGTTTTCACGAAAGAAAATCCTGAAGAAGGACCACATATGATTGACAAATATATGAAGAGGAATGGAGTTGATTCCACACCTTCACACATGATGTTTTTCAACAGCTTGCAAAATGGAAAGTGGACAAAACAATGGGACCAGATGGCATACATCCAAGGATACTGAAAGAGCTCAGAGAGGTTCTGGTAGGACCTTTAGAAGATGTTTTAAGAGATCCTTGGAGATAGGAGAGGTTCCGCAGGACTGGAGAAGGGCTGATATGGTACCTCTTCACAAAAGTGGCAATAGGAAAGAGGTGACAAACTATAGCCTGGTAAGCCTTACCTCTGTGGTGGGAAATGTAATGGAGGTGCTCTTGAAAGAAAGAATAGTGGACTTTCTGGAACCAATTGATTGCATGACCCGAGGCAACATGGTTTTACCAGGGGAAGATCATGCCAAACAAATTTGACTGAGTTGTTTGACTGGGTCACCAGAGAACTAGATAAATGGCATGCGATAGATGTGATCTACCTAGATTTCAGCAAAGCCTTTGATACTGTTCCTCATAGGAAGCTTATCAATAAACTGAGCAGCCTGGGGATAGGTCCCAAGGTGGTGAACTGGATCAGAAATTGATTGACTGACAGACGACAGAAGGTGGTAGTAAATGGAACTCACTCAGAAAAAGGAAGGTATGTAGTGACATGCCTCAGGGATCGGTTCTGGGACCAATAGTATTCAATGTATTTGTGAATGATATTGCGGAAGGAGTGAATGGAAAAGTCTGCCTTTTTGCAGATGACATTAAAATTTGCAACATAGTGGATACTTCTGAGGGAGTGGACACAATGGGGAAAGATCTGCAAACACTGGAAGAATGATCTAATACTTGGCAGTTAAGATTTAATGCACTTGGAATGCAGAAATCCAAAGTAATTGTATGCAATAGGGGGCGAGAGGTTGGTGTGCATGGACCAGGAGAGAAACTTTGGAGTGCTAGTGTCTGAGTATCTCAAGGTGAAGAAACAATGTGACAAAAGCTGGAAGAATGCAAATCTTTGTGTCATCTGCAAAAAGACAGACTGACACAAACATTTGCAACAGAGTGGACTCCCCTGAGGGAGTGGATAACATGAGGAAAGATCTACAAAAGCTGGAAGAATGGTCTAATGCTTGGCAATTACAATTTAATGCGAAAAAGTGCAGTGTCATGCACTTAGGTAGCAGAAATCCAAGGGAAATGTACGCGATAGGGGGCAAGAGGTTGGTGTGCACAGTTCAGGAGAAAGACCTTGGTGTGATTATCTCTGATGATCTCAAGGTGGCAAAACAGTGCGACAATGCGGTGGCAAAAGCCAGGAGGATGTTGGGCTGCATACAAAGAGGGATTACCAGCAGAAAGGAAGAGGTATTTATGCCACTGTACAGGTCGCTGGTGAGGCCTCACTTGGAATACTGTGTTCAGTTTAGGAGACCATATCTTGCAAAAGATGTAAAAAGACTGGAAACTGTTCAGAGGAAGGCAACCAAAATGATTTGGAGCCTGCGTCAGAAGGCTTATGAGAAGAGACTTGAAGACCTAAATATGTACACTTTGGAGGAGAGGAGGGACAGGGGATATATGATTCAGACCTTTAAATACTTAAAGGGAAACGATGAACAAACAAACCTCTTCCAAAGACGGGGAAGGTGTAAAACTAGAGAGCATAACATGAAGCTGCAAGATGGAAAATTGAAAGGCAATGTCAGGAAATATTTTTTCACTGAAAGGATGGTGGATGCTTGGAATGCCCTCCCGATGGAAGTGATGGGGGCAAACACGGCGACGGAATTCAAAACGGCATGGGATAAACACAGTGGATCCCTTTACAGAAACAGGATAAAAACAAAATTAACTGAACCATCTAACTTCTGAACCATCTAACCTCTCAACAAATAGGGGTGTCCTACATGGAGTGGTGGGTTCACCCTTAAACAAAGACATGGGGAGGGGTGGCCTGCACAGAGTGACAGGTGCACTTACTCTTGCCATATTGCTGGGCAGACTGGATGGACCATGCTGGTCTTTATCTGCCGTCATTTACTATGTTACTATGTTACAAGACAATTACCAAAGCCAGATGTATGTTGGGTTGCATACAGAGAGGAATAATCAGCAGAAATGAGGAGGTATTAATGCTACTGTACAAGTCGCTGGTGAGGCCTCACTTGGAGTATTGTGTTCAGTTTTGGAGACCATATCTCACCAAAGGATATAAAAAGACTTGAAATAGTTCAGAGGAAGACAACCAAAATGATTTGGCGCCTGTGCCAGAAGATGTATGAGAAGAGACTTGAAGACCTAAATATATATACCCTGGAGGAGAAGATGGACACAGGAGATATGATACAGATCTTTAAATACTTAAATGCATACAGACCAATTCCGTCTGTACGCTCGGTCTGAACCGGACGTATAGAGGGCGTCGCAATTCTGATCCCACGGGATCAGAATTGCGATCACGCCTATACATGCAGGAATGGTCTGTGATTCAGCCCAGCCTGCACATACAGGCCCTGCCCAATTAACTCAGTCAGGGCTTTTAAAAGGGGCCTCAGCGCCATAGCGTCTGGTTGCCATAGCACTGCAGCTCCATTTAAAAGTCGCAATCCCCAGCCGCTGGCTCATGCAGCTAATTCCCCGTAGGTTGGCCCATTTCTGGCCTCCCAGGGCCAGGGTCAGGCTGTGGGGAATTCCCTCTGCCACCTGCCACCCCTTCCCAGCTGCAGGCCCACCGATCCTGTAGAATCAGGGAAGTTATTCCACCTCAGTAATGGAATAACTTCCCTGTTCAAGGTGCCGGCCTCGGACGTACAGGGCCGACATTAGACTCAGCCTGTACGTCCAGGGCTGGCGTTCACCCACTGCCCACCCTAACTCCGCCCCCTGATCCACCCCCGTCTAACTTTCCCGTTCAATTGGCAGGGAAGTTAGACGCCAGCAGGGAGGGCCACAAATAGCGGGGATGGATTTTGGGACGTCCATCCCCACTATTCGTGGGACAGAATAACCTCCATATTGTATCTGAATGTAACTCGCTTTGATCTTCTACAAACCGTTTTCAAAAAAGGGGAAGCTGTAAAACTAGAGGGCATACAATGAAGCTGTAAGGAGGTAAACTTAAAAGCAACATCAGGAAATACTTTTTCACTGAAAGGGTGGTGGATGCAGGAATGCCCTCCTGATGAAGATGGTGGGGGCAAATACAGCGACAGAATTCAAAATGGCATGGGACAGATACAGTGGGTCCCTTTATAACAAGAGGATAAAATCAAAGCAAACTTAAATATCATTTATACCTTAACAGAGGGAGGCTGACCTGCACGGAGCGGCAGGTACAACCTTAAGCACAGGCATAGAGGCGGGTGACCTGCATGGCGTGGCATTTACAACCACTCTAGCCACCTTACTGGGCAGACTAGATGGACCATACTGGTCTTTATCTGCCATCATATACTATGTTACTATATTAGTTGGTATTTTAGAACATTTTGCAGGATGGGATGTGTATTGCGGTATCTGGTTAGGTTTAAACTGAGTCATGGGACATTGGCTCTTGAGACATTTTTACATATACAGTAGTTAAATTGCTTCCATACTGTAGATGTGTATGGGATTTAGTGTTGGTAAATGCTTGAAAGGTGAAGGCATTATTTGTCAATAAAAGTTTAACAAGTATGACTCAAACCTGTATGTCTAGTGCGCTCCCATATTAAACATGGGCCTCTCCAAAAAAATCAATTTTGGTTATGCCATTGCTCCAAAAATGTTTACACAATCTGCCCCATCCCATTTTAGCCTCTCCAAACAGCTGAGTCACTGATTGTCCATGGAAACCTCTCTGTCTTGTCCCATCCAGTACCGTACCTAGCCCAGCGGTGGTGATAGCAGTGCAGAGCAGACATCCAATTAAAAAAAAAAATAAAGTGGGTCTTTCCAACTCCACGCTTGCATGCAGGTCTGATACCTCCCTCCTCTGACAAATGCTCACATCAGAGGGAGGGAGGGACCAGATTAGCCATTCAAACGTGGAGTTGCAAAGACCCACGTTTGAATGGCTGGTCTAGTCCCTCCCTCCTCTATGTGAGCATACGTCAGAAGAGGGAGAGATCAGACCTGCATGTAAGCACAGCGTGGGAAAGACCTGCTGGGTTTTTTGGGGGTTTTTTAATTGGATATCTATTCTGCTGCTCCCATCGACACCGCCACTGCCAAGCAGCAGTGCCACGAAAAGCGGCAGCAGCTGGGCAAGGGCGGGCAGCATGGGAGAGAGCCGGCTGGATATGGAGGTAAGATGGGGCGATGCCAAACATGGGGCAAATGACAGGGCACGCCAGATGTGCAAGTCACACAGGGCGCATTTATCCCTTGGTATGGCCCTGGCTCCATCTACTTCCTTTTAGCTGCAAAGAAATGTGCCTCTGAGACCACTTTGAGAGAGAGAAGAAAGAAGCTCCTTTTACTTAACATCATCTTGTGGTGTTGCCATCTATTGATGCTACCAGAGCATTTCATCTTTATTTATTTAATCAATTTTATATACCACCTTATCCTTCAATCAAAGTGGTCAACAAAACAACAGAGGGACTACATCGAGGGGGGCGGTGGAGGAGACAAGAAGATAGTACATTACAGTAAACTACAGTACATTACCTTAAATTATACATAAACTACAGCAAAATTACATTTCATAAAATTACATTTTATTTAAACATTATAGGAAAATTGAAATTCAAAGGGTTAAAATATTTTGTTATATTGTAATTAGATTAGTTGCCATATGCTTTAATAAATAGGTACGTTTTAAGGGACTTTCAAAAATCTTTGATATCATACTCATTTCTTAAATCACTAGGAATAGAATTCCATAGTTGTGGTGCCATAAAGGAGAAAGCCCTATTAGATGTCACTTGTTTGGATCTATTAAACTTCAAGTGGGAATTAAGTCTGTTAGTAGACTGTGAGAGTCTGGGCCTTGAGCCTATAGGGCATGTTTACTAAACATTCTTATCGTGCGGGGCCGCGGTAGTGTACCTGTGCCATATAAGGAGTGGGCGGATCAGGCTGCCAAAAGAAAAAAACCGGGAGTAAGCAACCGGACGTGTGCGCGTCACGGTAATGTGCGGGGTCGACATTAGCGCGCCAAAAGGCAAAGTGGCGCGCTGCCGGGTATAGAAAACACCCGAGCCGTAGTACAACGGTGAAGACACTGACCAATAGTGCAGGGGCCATGGGTTCAATCCCCCATTGTGCACAACGACAAAGGCCAGCTGAGACAGCAACTGTAATGATTAAAATTATTTTAGGAGGCAAATAAATTTTGAACGGCATAAGGCGGTGCACAGTTCTCTTTCAGCGGCATAAGGAAGCGCACAGTTCTTTTTGGGCGGCCTAAGGCGGCGCACAGGTCCTCTTGTGCGGCAGAAGGCGGCGCACCGGTCATCTTGGGCGGCAGAAGGCGTCGCGCTGATAGGCACAAAGCGGTGCGCCGATAGGCACAAGCACAGGAACGGAGCCACAGCACATTGGTTAAAACACTGACCAATGGTGCTGGGAGCAGGGGTTCAATCCCCCCCCCCCCCGTGTACACTGAAGGCAGTTGTCGGTGTTTGTTTTCTATTGGAGTCACAGAAATTATGGCCGCCAGAGGTGCGTGCGCTGCTGTACGTAAAGCGGCGCACTAATGGTATTGGAGGCCTCTGATGACTGGGAGGCATAAGTCGCGCAATGATGGGAAAGCAGAGGAACCGAGCAACAGCATGATGGTCAGAACACTGACCAATGGTGTAAGGAGCAAGGCTGTGAACACCCGCAGTGCACACTAAAGACAGCTGGCTGAGGCATAGGGGGCTGTGGTGCTGGTCAGAAGGGTGTGTGGCAATGTTTTATGAGGAATAATAATTTGGGAGAGGTAAATGGTGTTGTGCTGATTTGCAAGCACCCAAACACAATCAGTGTACAATGGTGCAGGGATCAGGGGTGCAATCCCACACAATGGCAAATGAACATGTCTGGCAGAGACAGCACCTGTAAGGGGTAAGATAGCCCCATTAGGGTGTTATCGCATATCTGTGGAATAAGTGGTTTCCAGCAAATGTACTCTCAGAGCACTGTAACATAACGTGCCCTTGAAGTCACCCCACAGGACACATCTCCAAATGCAGTGTCCACCACGCCACCCAACAATGTTGGTGAAATAGTGGCCGAGGGGGCGCCACATAGGGTGCCCTATGAGGCGGGGAAAGGTCACAGCACTCTTTCTGCTGTTAGCACTGTGCATTGTAACGTATGGAAAACATAAGTAGTTGTGCTGACACAGTTCGTGCATATGTGATTTATCAGTGAGGGACTGCAGACAGCCCCTGGTGTCTGATATCCACAGGGTGTCAGAGTTAATCTCATATTGCAATCCTCAGCCTGGGCCTGTCTGCAGCCCTTTGCTCCGAGATCAGCAATGGCAGACCTGGGTCAGTCATTAGTTACACACCAAGGAGGGGCTGCAGACAGTCCCAAGTGACGCATATCAACACAGAATCAAAGTCAATATCATCCATTAAACTGCCCCATTACCTCTGGAGATGGAAATCCACAGAGTAACACAGCTCCATGACAGCCAAGGTCTGATGAAAAACACACACGCCTATGTCATGTATGTAGAAAACTGGTGAATACAGCAATGATGTTGCAGGGGTCATGGTCTGCTCCAGTTAATTAATAAGGGTGGGTGAGGTATGTTCCCACTCTGTGATCAAGTGTACAGCAACCACTCCTGGCATAGTGAGACAATTACACCCTTGTGCCATATATTATTGCACCTTTTATGGTGCAGCAGATGTAACATCACAAACATACCCTGTCAGCAAAGGTGAACTGTAATCTATGTCCATAGGCCATGTTGAAAGGCTGTCCACTCCCAGGCCACTATCGTAGGTACATCATAAGCTGTGTCAATCAAAGGTGTGCCAGAAGATGCCATAAGGACGTATAGGTAAAAGCAGAAAGCTGAGCCAATAACAGTAACATCCCCCAAGCTGAATGCAAACAGAGGAATGTGCTAAACACACACATAACACAAACACTGCACAGAGCAGAGAAGACAGACAATATCAAATTAAATGAAGGACCTACATAAGTTGATGGGCTGCCGAAAGCAGCTGCAGGCCATGTGACACCCATAAAATGTGAAAAACATATCATGGGCAGCTATATCCATGCACAGATTGATGGTAATGTACCCTGCTACACTGACAGTGTGAGACAGAGGATGTGCAGATGTGTGTAGTAGGGGAGTCTGAAATGGAAGAATATGTGAAATATCAGGATGACGGTGGAGTACAAGTGCTAGGCAGAGCACACACAGGAGAGGCAAGCAGGTTGAGATGCAATGCACGAATGTGTGTTAGTCGATGACGTGGTTTAGCAGCATGCACATCAGGGTAGGATGGCACATAGCTGGCAGAGAAAGGATGGATGGAAGGATGTCGCACAACTCAGTTAATGGTACAATGTGGGCATGCCACTGATGTACACACATATGACTATCACACTAATGAAAAGCACATATGCAGGACAAGCAATAACATACAACACTGCAGACAGGAACCACACAAACGACCAGTACTACAAATGTAGACGCCTAAAATGGTAACACACACCGCCCATGTGAGGCACAACAAAGTCTACATAACCAAAATAACGCATGCCAGTACACAAAACGCCTGCTGGCTGCCATGACAAACAAACACAAAAACAACTAATCTGTAGTAAATGCACATGCAGATACACCATGTACAGAAAGAATTTGCACTCTGTATCTTGCAACAACAACACCTGCACAAACACAATGAAATGTCCTGCACTGAATACAGCATGCAAAACAGGGATATAATTAAACACAACGCCATCAGAGGATGTTCCCTGGATCAGGTGAATAATCAGGAGAAGAACAGGAGACAGCTCAACATGCAATAAGGTGTAGCACACCAAACACCTGAATCTCATCAAAAAGAAAGGGCCACATGCAACAGGATGTAAAGACCCTAAAGTGTGAGGTCGTTATTACACAACAAATGTCATGGCTAGGCAACACACAGGATGCACCCTTTTCTACAGTGAAGACAGTAAAGGGTGTGTGTAGAGCTGAGGAACCTGTTGGTACCTCATGGCCGAGTGAGGCCATTAGAGATGTTAAAAACAAAACATGTGCGGAAAAAACATGCATACAGCACACGTCAAACACATGACCATAGCCAATAACAAAAAGCAATCAATGAGCACACTCTAACACAAAGATCCCAAAGGGCGTGTGTGGATGTCAAGCGTACATAGACAGTGATGTGCCATGTGGCTGTCACTAACACAGCTGGCACTGTACAAGGATGTGAGCATAGGTGACCCATGTACATGTCCAGCAAACAAACACATAAAGGGGATGTATGTGCAAATACCGGAGGACTAACATAGTGAAGTGAAACATGGCTTGCACACCAAACAAACAGTGAACAAGTCACAGAAGCACCCCATGTGGCCCATGGCAGGTCATGTAACCCACCATCACCTAGCAACAACAAAAACATCATCTACACCCTGTGACATTGAAAGGAAAATGATGGATCCATGGGCTCACAAGGAGTCATGACTGATACAAAGTCACACATTGAGCATGATGACAGACCTGAAATGCAAACACCACACGAAACACATATTGGGTAAATACAGAACTTTATTTGTTTTGCACATCACAAATAGTGTAGACAGTGCCATCATAATATCAGGGCTGGCCGCATCACCTCGGAAAGTGCTCAAAACCTTTAGCATGTCACAAAGCCACCTCCTACAGAAAGGTAACTTGGTTGACAACAAATTATCCACACCAGATATAATGTGCATCAGGTGCATACTCTGCACCTGACACCAGACCCCAAGCGCCCCCTTGCTGCTGCATGTCGCAAATGTGTCACCCACATATGAGTGCATGTACAGATGAGATGATGCATGCTGAAGACCCAATACACCTCATCTGTCCCTCAGAAAATACCCAACTGTCAAAACAGGGGTCAGACTAACTCCAAAAAGATATTTGGTGCAAAGGACTTTAATGTTCAAAAACATGACAGAAAAGTAATGATGATACTCACATCCCAATGCCCGATATGGGAGTACAAGCTACACCACTATGGACACAAACAATCATGTAAATCACAATAAGCATCTGCTAACAAATACCACATGCACATGACCACAGACATAATACCAACTCAACAACCAGCAGAAATATGCACATATTACACCATCAAGGAGGTCAACATGCAGTGTTGGTGTGGGGAAACAGTGCATCGTCACATATACCAGGATACATGGAATTTCCCAGTAAACAAGTAGTATTGACACCCACACTGCCACACTGCAAACATAATGTGGCAATGTGAGTGTCGCTAACACAAGCCATAGTCATGACCGTGAAGACGGGAAATGCAAGGTGTGTACAGACATGCAGACTGTCATGTATGCACAGTACGCAAACACACGAAGCAGCATATAAATAAGGAAATAATGGACAAACATATCACCTAAATCCACACAGAAGCCATAGGTCCACATGTGGTGTCACAGAAACATAGTCAGTGAGATGCACAAGCACCAGCCACATGGCAACATGATACAGTGATGCCACACATGCATGTAAACACCCATGGGTCACTGAAAACATCATCCCAAGATGGTCTTGTGTTTGAAAACATTGTGGAGTTTAAATGGGGATCATGTCCAGGTGGCAAATAGGTTGACGTAGACAATAGGAGCACTCCATCGTTGGCCACATGACAAATACATGGGCTGTATGCTTGTGTTGTAAGAAAAACATTAGAATATCATCGGTGCCATGTCACAGCCATGGTACAAAACATGAGACACCCAACTGTGACAAAATGTAACACCTACAATGTCCATGTCAGTTGCTGCTGCACAAGGGGGGATCATCGTAAAACGTCAGAATTGTATCTAAAATCCAAACACTCATGTTAAAAGTGTCTTTGAGGCTCAAGACATGCATAGTCAGGGGTCTGTGATCAATATACCATAGTCCTTCGAAGTCCATGTGTGTCCCCCACAATGAGGAGCACGTCCTGCCAATCAATTGCATCAGCAGTGCTATCGACACCTCTGTCAGGGTGAAAGCAGTAGTCAAAAATCAATAATGTCTATCCCAGTCATGTGTTGCACTCTCAGAGGTAAAACATCCAATGGCAAAATGTCATAGCAAAGAGTTGCATGGTGGTCTGTCCTCAAACAGGTGGGTGTTGTTGACAACAGTTGCAGTGTAAGAGATGTGCCCGGTATGTCCACTGTCCTGTGTCAGGAGAGGAGAGGTATGTAATCGTCAGACACCTTTGAAAAGAAACACAAATGTCATAACGTCACAGCTGTGCAAATGCTGAAGAAAGGAATGCAAAGTCAAACAGGACATGATAGCAATATGAAACATAACCATGTGGCCAACATCATTATGCCTCAACACAGACATGGTTGTCACATGGATATGTTAATGTCCATGCGCCTGTCACACAGGTGTGTTGCAGCTACACACCATATGCAGCTGTTCATGTGAGTCTAGAGAAAATGTTACATGCCCATCAGAACAACATTATATCATCAACAGTGAAAGACAGATGTAATGAACCCCAAAAGAAACCAATACACATACCGTGTGTGTGCATCAGGTGTAGCTCATCAATCGCTTGAGCCACTACACAACAATATCAGGAACACCTGAAGGTAGACAATGTCAGCAAAAGCTCGAGATTCACCATGGCAAGCCAACGTTGATGACGGTCCAGATTATGTGCATATCTGTAAACACAAATGAAAACAGACCAGTGCTTAATGACAACAAAAGAAACATGTTTTCTCAATGCACACAACACATGTCCATAATGTTGACAACGTTTACACCACTATGTAAGAGGTAGCATAGTCACAACAGACACCCAGAGGCACACACCCCTAACAGCACATGATAATGTATGATGTCGGAGCAATGCAACATCACACAGGCAAACGACAAATACACACACCCACAGTATGGAAATGTCTAATTGACATCTGTAACACATGGCCTGCATGTGCACAGGTGTAGATCTGTAGATATAACGGCCCAGTGACCATGCAATGATATCATGGTGTTGTCTGAGAGTACATTGTTTGGGGACAGAAAACGTGCAGCCAAACATCACAATACAACAACCTACACACACATGCAGGTCTGTTTCACATGTCACAGTGAAAGTGTGGTAGAGGACATGCTTAACCAAGACACAAGGGAATATGAGTGACACCAGCAAGAGATGGTTTACTGATGCTAAACGTAGAATATTGGAAAACAAATCATCTGTGCAATATGACAGATCAATAGGAACATATGATTTCAATTAGTGCGGTCACACACAATGTCTATGTACAACCACCTACCAAAACAAAATGATTAATTGCTGATGTAGAGACACATGGCAAAGCACCAGACCAACACCATCCAAACCACGTATGTCCTCTGCACATGGAGACACAAGATAAGCAAACAAATGTCATGTTATAGCCATGAATCACACACTGCACCGTCATGTCCCCAGCTATCACACCCCACAAGAGCCCTCAATTAATGACTGCTCCCTATCACAATGTACAGATCACATACATGTCAGAGGCATCACGGAGATGTCTAACGAGATCCTGAGGTGTGTGTAGTGTGTCCGACCCCTCCCTTACCTCGCTGTCCGTGTACACACAGAGCAATTCAGGGGTATGCGCACACCATTCTGTTGTCTCAGTCGCAGAGTGCACTATAAACCTTTTATCACCATATTGTGACAAAAGACTCCTCTACCTGTTTAATGTTGTGCCAAAGTTGTATGTTAATCCACTTACAATAGGGAAAAGCATTGGATATCTGCGCTCCCACCTCATGTATTCCCGTATCATAAACATATCCTGGTTTGTACATCTCATACCGTCTGTAATATTAACAGTTATGTTCTGATGATGTGCACAAATAACATGCATAATGTGTTGCATGTGTTAAAATGGACCACCCCATGTCTGCATGTGACAAACCCCTGAGGGCTGCATGCCATCCCAATGTGTGTTAGTCTGAACGTTGAAACATGCATACCCTACATGTGCACCTCTGATAAATAGCTGGCACCTATGTCTGTGTATGTAAGTCAACATAATCATGCCTTGCTTGTGTCTGCAAGATATTTGCTCATATGGTCTGTGTTCACGTGACCTACACACATACACAGCCTGTAGCTAACGCATGATGGATGATGTTGCAAGAGCATCAGCAAGATATGCCATCCAATCCATTAAATACCTGCTATAACACAAGCAACACCCACATGCTGTGATCCAACTGGCTATTGTAAAACACCCTTTGCTGTATCTGGCTGATACATCTCACCATGTGTGTAGATACCCATCACTGCAGTGAAGGTAGACTCACCAAGTTAAAAGTGTTTTATCACAACCCCCTGGCTGCACAATGCAGAAGGTCCCCATCCCTAACCACATCCATGTCATGGCTACCTGATCAACAATACATTTTCACACACGTCATGTTTGACATCCACATACCACCCAAACTGTTAATATCATCTCCCCATACTAGCATCAACTATGTTTATTGTGCTTTATGTGACATGTTGCTACACACATGAAGAGCACACAAACATAGGTATGTCACAGGAGCCTAATACCAACATAAACATCACAAATGTGTCTAATCGTAGCGCTCCACAATGGACAACAGTCAACAAACAGGGAGTGACCGTCCAACATGAACATATCAACATATGGCTGACACTGTGTGGCACACATATCATGTAAGATAACACCTTCTGGTCTGACAACAGCTGTTTATATCAGAAGCATACACTACCTGTGAATTGCACCCTCCAAACAAACCACACAGATACCAACAAACCCCCACATCATCTGCCACCAACTGCTGTTGTGCAAATCCCACATTATTTGTGGCACACCCATGGACATATGTGATGTTGGCATTCAGAGTCAACTGGTACTGCAGTGTGTCATCCAGATTCCATGTTAACATTAACACATAACACAATAAACATTACACACATTGTATAGCACATGTGTGTCGTAAGCGACTTAATACGTACATGTGAACAGCTCTGCAATCAACCTCCGCCTGAACGCTGAGCCCTCCCGTGTGTCACCACTGGCACGTACAGGGGGGCACAATGGATCCTCCTCAAGATCCTCATTAATTTCTGCAGGGATATCGTGCCTGAGAGCAATGTTGTGCAGGATGCAACAGGCTATGATTATCTCGGCAACAGTGCGTGGCTCATATTGTAAGGCCCCGCCTGTCCTATCCAGACACCTGAAGCGACTCTTCAAAACGCCAAAGGTGCGCTCTATGACAGAGCGGCTGGAGGCATGGGCCTCATTGTACCTCTGCTCTGCACGTGTCCGTGGCTGACGAACAGGAGTCAGCAGCCAGGGGCGACAACCATATCCTGCATCACCTGCAGAAAGAAATGTTGCATGTAAATGTAGGGGTCCATGTGACACAGTCCTGACAGCTGTGTCGACATGAGAAAGAAACCAACAAGACAGTGTGACAACAATATACAGCTGCAAACTATGCAGCTCTATCAGATATACATATGATGACATACAAGCTAAACATGGCTTATCCAGCCCGTAAACACATATCAAATATCACAAACGACCATAGTCACCCTTAAATAATGTGTGTGTGTGTGTGTGCTACATGCATATGGTGATGCAGTTACTGTCCACATCTGCAAACCCACAATGGTGACACCACAATAGCAATCCAATGCTCCCATAATCACAGGGTATGTCTCATCAATAACCAAGGGAAAACACACAGCCATTTGCGTGTGGCACACATACACACCATGTATGCCATGGTGGTAGGTAAGAATGAAAAGCATATCACCTGTAGACATCCTGTTTATGAATGGCAACATATGATGTTTATTTTGTCAGGCAAAATAAACTGTGTATTGTTGCGCGCCAATGCCTGTCATAGCCATAGTCTTCCCAGTCCCCATCCTGTACACATCCCTCTGAAGGTGCGGTCGTCCAACATGCACACTGTGCCCGTCATTAGTTTGCCCCCAAAACATATGCATAGGCACATAACCGTCCGCTGTAGCTGGTTCCCATACCGCTGTGTATGCACCCACGTAGTCCCCTTGCTGTAACTGTACATTTTACACAATGTGATGTGAAATGAGAATGGCCAGACAAGATGGCACAAACGTACCCTCAACTACAGTGTCAGAGGCTACTGTAAGCACTACATATTGTTGCAAGTCTGCTGTGACATAGGCAATATGTCTGGCCAAATATATGCACACATGTTTTCCCTGCTGGAAACCTCAACATCATCTATCAGATATTAATATACACCTACTCATGTCAGATATTGAGCCCTGGGTGACAACTCCATCACAGAGTGCGTGTGTCAAACTGACACGCACATGACATGTGTGTACTATTAGGGTTATCCAGAACCAGACATGTTAAATGACGGAGAGAACATTATCCAGCAATTAAACATCATCACAGGTGTATGTTGTGGACAAAACCACCCCACCAACCACCCCATGTTTGCATATGCTACCAACATGCACTATGAGGTCATCATCAACAACATAGATGTCTGCACTGAGGTGGCAGCACATGTACAACATGTGCATATAACGGTCATAGACTGTGAGGATAATCATGATGTAGGGTTAATGTTTCTAGTCGTACCAGACGTACAAAAACATGTAATAATGTATACCAACACCAGTCCTGTGACTAACATCAATCATATGCAAAGTGCATGTGTCAAACTATATAAAACCTCTACTGTGATCACAAATAGAAACATGTATAATGACATACAGAAATAAAAGACCCTGACATACTCACCCAGCAAGATACATTCGCCAAAACGTCCCTCCTCAAATTGTGTGAATATTGCCGAGTGATGCAGGATATAGGAGTCATGGGTGGACCCTGCAAACCTAGGGACCACATTCAGAATATGCTGATTTGCATCACATACAACCTGAACATTCAGGGAATGGTAGTGTTTGCGGTTGCGGTACGCTACCTCCCTGTCTCTAGGCGGGGACCAGGGCAACATGTGTGCAATCAATAGCTCCCATCACGTGTGGTATCCCGGCTAATGCCTCAAAGGCCTGGTTCAGGGTCCACCATTGTTGCCTAGTGTGGGGTATGGCTATGTAATCCCCCATCCGGCTGACCATGGCACGCAGTACCTGGTGGAGACATCGTGAGAAGGTGGGCCGGCTCATGCCACCCACTGCGGCCACAGATGTCTGAAAACAGCCGGAGGCAAAGAAATGTAAGGCAGCAAGGAGCTTGACTAAACCAGGTATGGCATTGGACCGATCAGTCAGGGGCTCGAGGTCAGGTCTAAGATCCTCATAGAGACCCCTAATAGCCCTTGTGCTCAGTCGGTAAAGGGAGATGACCTGGTCCTCTCGCATGTCATAGAGCTGGGGACGGGGCCTGTAGAGGCGTGGCTGCCGAGCCTGCACCTCGGCACACCTCCTGCGCCGTGCACGAACAACACAGGCTTGGACCGCCACCACAGCTGCAGGTCTGAGTTGCTGCGGGACTATACCCATGCCCTGTGCCCCAGCCCCATCGACACCATCTCCCGTGTTCGGCAACCCAAGCATCTGCCCACTGCACAGGACACATGCAGCAGCATAGACATGCGCCATAAACTCCTCCCACCAAACTAAGAAACAAATAACTATGTCACACACAATAAACTATCTAAGCACTGTACAAACTACAAGACACACCAGACCATACACACACAAGACAATACAATCCTCAATACAAACACCAGCCAAACAATCTACACATACACCTGTTCGGACTCCCTTACTGTCTCTCACCAAACACACTTCTACTCTTCTCCGCCTACAACCCTCAACGTCGACAAGCTGTTCTCCCTCACCTATATGTCCTTTTCCTTGCCGTGACGTCCAATGCGCATGCGCATCTGCTCACAGACGAAGGTCTAGAGTCACGCGCATGCGCGACTCTACGCATGGGTGTCGGCATGTGCGTGGTGACACGCAGATGCGCATCGCCTTGCGCATGCGGAAAAAAGCAACCAGACGCCCATGCGGGACTCCACGTAATGCGTATGCGTGACCATACACATACGTAGCACTATTTCCCTCGGCGCATGTGTGTGTTGACGCCTGCAAACGCCCATGCGTATGACGTCACACTCACGGCGCACGAGCGCGACGCACGAGCGTGTCCCACCAAATACACGCCTGCACAAATGCGCATGTGCATAAATCAAACGTGCAAATACCGTATAAATAGGCCTCAACACGTGGCACACGGTGAGGGATGTTAGAGGAGTTTCACAAACAGACACAGAGGTAAAGAGTGAGCCAGAGCCAGAGGATAGGTTAGAGGTAGTCCAGAGGAAGGTGTGAGACATAAAGGTACAGTGTGCAATAGGGAGTGAGGCTGTGGTGGCAAGACGTCAGAGGAAGGCGGGATATAGAGATTGAAGCAGAGTCTGAGAGAGAGAGGCTGAGGTAGGGGTACGGCACAGGATAGAGGGAGAGGATAAATTAAAAAATCACTGTAGTATCTGTGTACATGTGCTCATTTACTTGACACAGCACCTGTGTTACAGTGTACTGTATTGTGTCCTCTATTGTAGTGTTATTGTTATCTGTTGTGTGTGCTGTGTCCTGCTGTGTGTGGTGAACGGGGGTTGTTTGAGAGGTGCCTGTGTTCAAGGTGTAGATGGAGAGGGACAGTGACAGAGAGGGCCAGTGTGAGGAGGCGGAGGATGTGGGGCAGCCAGTTGGTGATGAGTCACACAGGGCACAGACCTGCACGCCTAGCCACGAACAGGCAGGGCCATCTGCTGAGCGACCAGCCGTCACATTACAGCCAAATGGCCAAAAGAAAAAGGGTCCCTGTGCCAGCAACACAAAGGAGGAGAGCTGTAAAGTTCAGTGACAGTGAAAACCATATATTACTCTCCATGTCCTTGACAACTACGATGTATTATTTGGCAGAATGAGCACACACGCACATCTGTTGCAAACAGAATGGCAGTGTGGGAGGATCTGCGTACTGCACTGTGTGGGGCAGGGGGCCCCACACGTGATGTAGACAGCTTAAAAAAGAGGTTTTCTGACATCAAGAGAGGTGTCCGTCAGCACATGGTTGCTGTTAAGACAACATGCTATGGGCACAGGTGGCGGACCCCCCTCACACCCACACTCTCGCCCCTGGAACAAGAACTTGCAGCACGGCTGGGAGACATCTACCTTCGTGGACTGCCAGAGGCCCTGGATAGCGCACATCCACATGCAGGTATGTACACTAACTAATCATTTTCTTTCTCATGTACAATCGCCATATTCCGTACAGGGCGGTCCCTATGCAAATACACTCCCATATGTGTCCACAAACCCCACATCATGTTGCCATCCTGTTGTGATATGTGTGTGCAATATCCTTACCTCACCATTTCTGTTGACATGTCTGGGGTTCACATCCAAACCTACTCCTCAACCCATCCCACGAGAATATGGCATAATGAAGCACACACACACATGAGTCACCAGACACAAAACAACTGTGATTTCCATTACAATGCATGACTGTGTTGGTCATTTCAAAGGCATGTTTGTATGACATGACAGCAATACAGTGCTGCATGTGCACCCCAGTGGGCCAAAGGTGATGCTAGTTGCCATACGCTGCACTATGGGTCACTGCGAGTCACATGTAGCACTGAGACAATCATATCACATACAAATATGACCATACTCCAAACCAACACCACATGCAGTGATTTGCATAAAGCAGGTGTTAGGGTGGGGGCAGTAACACGCATGTGCGGAAATATGTTACATAACAGAGGAATGGGATGCTATGGGCAAAACAATGTGCAACTGTGACCAATGAACAGGAGAAGGAGGCGATCTGCCACCTCGTGCATGGGCACAGCACACAAATGTCGTCCCTTACCCAGAACTAAGGGTGGGTGGACACACACGCTATGGGAGTGTGGTAGGGTCGTCCCGGCCTTATGCAGCACACAGGAACAGGATGCAAAAACATCTGTCTGTGTGTTATGTATCACCACATGTATTACATATGTCTGGTTTGGCTGAAACGATATGTGTGCTCTCTCTGATTCCTCCCAAGGCAGGTGACTACAGTCAAATGGGTGCGGAGGAAGAGGAGGACGGAGGGGGCAAGAGGAGGAGCAGGAGCAGGATGATGTCGGCTGCCGGGGTGGTGGAAAGAGGAGGCGGGGGAGGTCTACATTGCAGCCCCTATGAGTCTGATGGAGGCAGAGGGTCTTGCTGTCTCTGGGGGCAGCACAAGTGCTGGCGAGGAGTCCCCTGGAGCCACACAGGTGTGCGGCGCCATGGACATCCATTGCGTGAAGCAGCAATAGAGACCAGCCAACCACCAATGCCAGCAGAACCAACACCTACAACTCTACAGGAGTTGCTGATGGCAGAGATGAGGGCCTATGGTGCATCATCACACCGTGATGCTGAAGCGTGGGTGTAAATAGACTGTCACAACCACAAACACACACACCAGTAGTCCACAGTTGGTGTGTGTGTGGGCGGCTGTTCAAAAAATCCCTCCAAACGTTACATGTTTTGGGTGATTACCTTAGATGTGTGATACCCAACGGTTGTAGGGTACCTGAAATGATAGCATTATACCCCAAATAGAATAGTGTATGTTCAGGTTGAATACACATGGATGCAGACATATGAGGCATGTGTCTGACGGCCCCAGCACTCTATGACAACATAAATTGATACAGACATTGGGCAAGCTACATCCTGCCGCTCTGGAGATACCACAACTGTCTTGGTACACAGCAGCGATGACAACTTAGCCATAGTCTGTATGCTGTGTTAATGCCATATGTTTTTAAAAAAAAGGGCCTATTATGACCCATTCCCTACAAGGTCTGCATTTGCGGGTAGCGGGCAACATTAGCCATGTCTTTGTAGAGCTATGATGTCCCCCCCTGGTGCTTCCCCTGCTGTGTCCAAACAGAAAAAAGCGTGTAAAAGGTACTACCAACAAAGGGCCCACCCCAATTTGCTTATCGGCCCCACTTATATGGAACTCGCTCCATCCCGATGTGCGATCCCTGGATGATTTAAAGGAGTTCAGAAAACAACTGACATTTGTACTCTTCACTGAGTACTATGGCACAGACATCTAAACAGTCTCTAGTATTATAGCCTGAAGGTAACGTGTTTTACTGTAACAGTTATTGATGTTGTGTTCACCCAATTTTACCTTCACTGTTACGTTTAGTCAGTGGATGCCCCCCTGTGATCTGTTCTCCCCTCTTGTGTCTTGGTAACCGCTGTGCTTAAAGGAAACGGCGGTCTAGAAAAACATGTAAAATACATAAAGAACTATATAACTAAACATTTGTTACATGGCCTACATTATCTGGAACAAAGGACCCTCCTCTGTGTTACAGTCGAGGGTGCCACATGTATCACTCAGGAGTCCACATATGTGCCGGCAGGAGGTGCACATGTACAGGTAAGGTGTGTCATCCCTGTTGCCTACCCGGACATCCCATTGCTTCATTTAAAATACACATGTCCCTGTCAGAGGATGTGTTTTTCCCTCCACATGGGGCATCAATTGTGATGTCCCATCTCGACATTCCTGTGTTCATATCCGTTGGTGTCCAGCTGATGTAGTTGTGGCTCGTGCATGCGCAAGCTCCCCTACACGATGGTTATGTGAGAGCTGTCATGGGCCCAATCCTGTTGCCACAGCTGTAGTATATGGGGTGTTTCACCACAAGCCTGTAAATCGTTGTGAGGGCCATAACACATCTACGTCGTGTGATGTTGCCTTTTTTTCTGGTTGTGGATGCATGCCAGATACTACTGTGGACATTATGTATATTGGCCCTCTCCATCTCTGTGATTGTAGTCTGCCATATCACATAACACATCGTGTGGATTGTACATTAAATGTTTCTGTGTAGCGAGGTGGAGTAGTGGAGATGTATGGAATATAACACGCTGTATCCCATGCACAGGCAGGCGACAGTTCTGGAGCGGATAGCCCTTGCAGTGGAGCAAAACACAAGGCAGGTGTGTGGTGAGATCCATCAATTACATGAGCCGCTCTCGGTCCAAAACACTCGCCACTGTTCACCTGATTATGTGAGGCCCCTTCGGCATGCTGGATGTCATGCGCCGACTTGACGTCCTGCACCATGCCCGCTACGGGTTCGAGGAAGAGGGTCGTGGCCAGGGCGAGGGGGGAGGGTGGCCCGACAGTGTCCGCGTGGCAGACCACGTCGCCACCAATGAAACATGATATATGCAATAAAATGGTATAATCCTAGTTTTTGTTGATCTTACAACGCTCCGTTAGAGCAATTATGTATCCAGACCTCACCAACATGTTTTTGAGCGTGTTTGTTATGTGGGTCATGTCCCCTAGCTTACATATGCAAGATAATGGATTGGGTGGGTGTCAGGTAACACTTTAATTTGTAAACGCCAAACCAACATTGGAATATCCATGTGTATATGGAAAGCTAATTATGCGACTTACTCTGTGACAATAAACAGCTGTATTACTATACATACAGTGTGTGGTGTCCAATGAGTGTCCATGTTGTCCCAGTTGTATCAGGGAGGCGGGGGGTGGGTGTTTGTGAAAAAACCTAAATGAGCTGCGACCAGGGCATCTCGTGATGGGTACAGTAGATGATCCACACACAGGTTCCCTGCTGCAAAAACCTCAACAGAGTCAGCTACGATGGTCATGCTGCACAGACATGTGATGTGTCACGGGCACCTTGTTGCCCAACATCCTTGGAGGGATGACAGAGGCACAGTGTGCACCGACAATCCATGTGGTCAAAGGGGGACTAGGTTCCCAAATGGGGCGTGTTTAAGTCACATACTCATCGACGTGTGAAACCCATCATAGAACACTCATTGGTGGCATATATGTGGCTTTTTCCCTTGACCAACATCAATAATCTCCGGACTCCCGAAACAACATAGGTACGTCTGTGAGAGAGGCAGCTATGGGTGGTCTGCCTATGTTTGGGACTCAGATATGTGATGACCTTTTTTCCACATAGGACCTTTACTGTGCCATGTACATCAGAGAGACAGCTGCTTGCTACGTTGCAATGGTCTTACTGATCGAACAATCAATTATGAACATCTACACCTTATTTGGGGGGTGCTGTGGGTTTCACACACATGTTTGCACCACAGAAAACATATGTGCACCCCACACATAATCACATGCTGACATCAGCACCACTTTGCCTAGGTCAAACACGTGAGCAATACAGGTTTTTACAAAAACTATATTTTATGATGGAAAACAGAACTGGGATAAACTTTACAGACGTGGGAAGGGGGAAAATACCACCACTCCCACACCTCCCCACACATCCTCCCCTCCCCGCAAACGCCCACACGCGCAAATATAAAACACCACCACACACATAAAACAGCCACACAGGTGACACCCACCCTCCCAACAAGCAAGGCCAATGAATGGAAGGACAGGGCAGCACAGGGCACATGTGGTGGACGTAACTAGCACAAGCACTGACGCCAAAGTGACGCCATTGATGGGGGTGCTTTGCCGACATGGCAGACGTACCACCTCGGCAACCACCCTATCAAGCACTCCCGCCAAGCCACTGCTGAGAGGGACCAAATATCATGTCATGCGTTTGCTCCATACCATCCAAGGCCACAGACAGGTGGTCCACGCATATGCCACCACACACACACATTGTCAATGCTGTCTGTGTGGTGGCATCTGCATAGGGCCTGTCTGTTGGCCCTGGATGGTGGAGCAAACGGCAGTGGATGGGGGAGGGCAACAGTGCCCGGTGATGCCCTGTCTTCAACATCACTTTCCCAAACCCATTCTGGGAAATCCTCCACCCCAGATCCCACCCAAACATCCCCCCCTCCACATCCCCGGCAGCAACCCTCAACCCTGCCTTCCCCCACAGACACCCCTTCAGACTGTCCTTCTTGGCCCTCCTGTGTCCTTTCTTTCGGTGCTGAAGGTGTGTGCGCATTACACCACCTCCACCTCATCATAATCGTCCACCTCCTCCTCCTCCTCCTCCTCCTCCCCTTCTGTGGTGTCCAGGACCACCACCTCTGCATATTGTGGTGGTGGTGTCCTTCTGAAGAGGGTTGCAGAGGTGGTCTGGCCTCATCCTCCGGTGCAATCACAATCTGTGGAACATGACAGCCCTCAGCACGGTTCTAGTTCAGAAATATGCCACATCTACATAGGCAGGTAACACAAAGGCATCTCTGATAATGGGACATAAGTTACAAATACGTGACATTCTCATTATTATACATCATAACCCTTTTGTGAGTTCTCACCCTCGGAGGCGCCTGAAGGTATGCCGCATGGTGGAGGCGCCAGCTAACTGCCCTTCTTCCGGAGATCCTCGATCTGTGGTATATGCAAAGGAAAGGTGAGGGCATTAGGGCCTGGTCACAGTATGCTGGTTTATGCCCACACACCACACACAAACACAACACATCACTGTGCACAGGGTCTTGCTGCTTCAAGCGACAGTGCTGTGTGTTGTGTGTGTCATGTACTGCACAGTTGGTCACCTGTCAGCAGGCAGTTCCCGGGCAAACACGCATATGTCATGCCATGGGTTCTCCGATGGTGACAAGGGAGCCTGTGTGTCACAGATGACCCTCATCCCTTGTGACGGTGTGTGTCAGCATCCCACAGTGTGAATGCAATTCCCCTCCCCTGTCCAACATGTATCTCTAAGGTGAGGGTATAACAGCTTACACAGGGGGATCAACATTGAGGAAAACGTGTGAGTGAGAGTGACCCGGACATGGATGGGGCCCCCCCCCCCCGGGGAGTGGGGGGGCTTGTTAGGGTCCGCAGGCTGCTGTTACGCCAGGTAAACTGCACAGGGGGTTGGGCTATGCTGTTCACACCCGATACACACATAACCTGGTCGTGAACCTGGCTGCAAAAAAGTATATGTACATGCTAGTTTGTTTTAAACGGTGTGATGATGGACTGTGGCTGCCTTCTTATTCCCCACCTCTTTCTCTAGCCTCCGTTGTGAGTGTCAGATAAAAGTGGGGGACATCAGTTGGGTGTGGCCCAGGGCAGTCAGCCCAACCGGCCATGCCTGGAAGGGCCTTCAGGGAAGCGTCCATGGTTCGTGGGGGGTGGCCAGCAAGGCGTCTTAAAGATTCATATTTCATTACGGCCTATTGGCAAACGGGGGGAAACCCTCCAAAGTGACATACTCCTTGTTATATCATGGCTCACGTCGTGGTGTGGGGGGTTATGGAACTCCCATTTGTGTACATTGTGACATATAGGTACAGATTGACACACAAACTAAACATACACTGCCACACGTGTTTCACTACAATAACGAGTGTAATTGCAATGACAGACACAGTGACCTGCGTGAGGTTTGGCAATCCCTGACCTAGGAAGAGCCATATTGCACGGCCAAACATCACAACACACCCCACGACCCACATTAGTTTGCTTCTGATGTCATTGAAAATGGACACTGGGGTGTGTGCTCATGCATCCTGGGGTTTCATCAATATAGATACACATGGAAGGCCTACCTCCTGTTGTTCACAGAACATTCGGGGGTCACAGTACCACCGGCATTAGTTGACTTGTCTGTGCACATGTGTGACAGTGACAACTGTGGACAGTGTAAATGGATCCCTCAGCACCTCCTGTACATACCCGATCGAACCATGGCAGGACCTTGTAGCAACAATTGCACAGTTTGGTGCCAATGATGTTGTCCATGCTAGTCACAGTTACACTGCATGTGCTGTGTTACACACATCTATGTTGAGATTCTCTTTAGACATCCTGGTACTCAACCCCACTGGCAAACTGATATGCAACCAATCATTGGCGGAGTGGTGGTGAGAGGATGTCATTGTGTGGGTGGCCCTATTGACGGTGACAGGGGACACTAACATAAACATTCACCTTTGACAGGGCCAACAATATCCAATGCTTGCACCACTGGCTGCATGCGGGGAGGTGTGTCATCGGGGCAAGCTGCTGGCTATGTGCAAACTACGTTGCACAACAAGTGATGTCAGCGTAATGTAGGGGTAGGGGTGGGTATGGTTCCTGTATGGAAGAGGTTATGTTGTTTATGTTCATATTCCACTGGTTAAGCTGGGACTGGACAGAGCGTGTTTTGTGGAAGCAATATAGACAGGGGCCAAAACAACATAACGGCTCTTGGCAACCAGTGCTAATGTGTGGGTTTATGTATGTGTTATCCAGCAATCATCAGTTGCATGTGTCAACTGAAACACCAGCAGTGATGTCCATGTGTATGATGTTGTTGGATTTATCTTAGGTGTTAAGGTTTGGGACCACATGTCTGCATGGTGGTATGGGGACATGTCTCTGCTACAGGTTTCTGATAACACATATAATGGACAGGGGCGCATGGGTTGGTGCTGTTACACACATCTACAAATCTGCAGCTAGCATATCAATCTGGAGACATCACAGACATGTGTGATGAGATATTCACTTACACAAAAACTTATGGTATAGGTCCAACCTAACTGCCATGAACATAACATAATCTTACTGACATACCCACCATAGAATTGCTGATCTGTCCCCCTGTGGGCTGGTTGTCCTACCACAATTCATCAGCTGCACACACATAGCAAAAGGGTGACTAAACACGACGCATTGAGCAGCTCACAGGATTTATTATCATGGGGAGAGGTTGATGAATGCATATTTAACCCTGTTCAGGGCACACACAAAGCATATCTCCATGGTGCCAGATTAGAAAAATGGGCATGGTTTCCTGGCCGCCAGGGGATAGGGGAGCATAGAGGCAAAACTGTTAGAGACACACAAGCATATCTCCCTGGTGCCAGGATGAGCCACTGGATAGTGGCATCACCTGGCCTCCAGGGCATAGGGAGCATAGAGCAAAAATGTTATTTTTATGTGCACACAAAACCCATCCTACATGGTGCCAGAGGAGCCACTGTTTGATTGTTGGTGCCATACCTGGCCCTCCAAGGGATAGGGCGCATACCAGCGAAAGTACTGTTTAGGGAGACCACACAACCATCTCTCCCTGGTGCCAGCTGAGCCACTGTAGTGGCCATACACTGGCCTCCAGGGCATAGGGAGCATGAGAGCCAAAACTGTTGTTGCACAACACAAACCATATCTCCATGGTGCCAGACTGAGCCCATCGTTATGTCGTGGCATACGCTGGGCCTCCAGGGGATAAGGGGAGTTTTGCTATTACAAGCAAAACTGTTAGAGCACCCACACGCATACTCTCCAATCGGTGCCCAGATGAGCCACTGTAGGGGCATACCGGGCCTCCCAGGCGCATGAGGGAGCATATGAGCAAAAACTGTTAGTGCACACCCAACCATATCTCCATGGTGCCAGATGAGCCACTGTATGTGGCAGACCTGGCCTCCAGGGGATAGGGGAGCCATACAGCACAAACTGTTAGTGCACACACAAACACCATATCTCCATGGTGCCAGGATGAGCCACTGTAGTGGCATACCTGGCCTCCAGGGGATAGGGCGCATACAGCACAACTGTTAGAGCACACACAAGCTATACTCCATGGTGCCAGATTTGAGCCCCTTTGCCGATTGTGGTCCACATGGGAATTCCAGGGGATAGGGTGTATGTGTTAACCTGCCCATGCAACAGCCAAGCCAGTATTCCATGGGTTTTCTTAGAGCCTAGGCTGGGATGATGCTTGTATATCGGCAACCCATCTGCGAGTTAGGGGAAGTGTTTGGGGCCTCTGACAGCACACAGACCAATATCACAGGAGACAGGCAAACACACTGTGATGGACTCTGTTCCTCCCTTGGATAGGGGGGATGCCTGGAAAATGGGATCGGGCAACGAACACGCATTTACCAGGGTGATTGCTCAGCCCATGTGTATGGGCGCTGTGGACACCATGCAGATAGGCGGATGTGTATGAAACAACATGGCAACCACTGCCCCTCTCATCTGGGTGTGTATGGTTTGGACATACCATCCAATGCTACGTTTCACTTAGCACTGTTGTGCTTGTCCCAGGGTGCCTTTGTTACAGGTACTGATCCACCATATTGCAATGAATGGTTGGTTGGATGCTATGTAAATCTGCTGATACCTAGGGGATAGCATAATTACAGCTGTTGTGGCACAAAGGCCATTGTGCAGGCAGATGACATGCCACCAAGGGTAGCTATGGAACACTCTTCTCGAATGAGCCAAGTCCCATCACCACATAGTGGGCAGGTCACCTACAACTTGTCACACAATGACTAACAGATTAAATGTTCGGCTATAGTCTTCAGCTCTTCTTGTGCACAATTACTGCACTCACAGTAACTCATTGACAAACAGCATGGAATATTTGCAATTAGCCACAGGCTTAACAGATTTTATTTTGAGGTGGTACCGGCGACCATTACACTAACTCACGTGGGTAAGGTGTCTTTTGTTGTCCTTTACACTATTGAAGCGTCTTTGCTAGACGTTTGCCACGCCCTCCTTAGGGACAATGGAGCTGTCACTGGTGCCCGGTGTGTGGCCTGGGAAGAGCTTGTGTGCTGTGCGATGAGGTGCGGATCAGCCGAGGGGGACAGGTGCCTGAGGCTCTCGGAGGTTGGAAGGGAGGGACTTCCTTTACTCCTGGGCGACCTTTTCAGATTATTATCACCTGCATGGGACAGCAGCGTGCATCACGCACCATGCGTGAGGGCCACCATGCAGGCCGCCGCAAATCTTACGTATTGCACCTGAGCCACGCATATGGCGCAGTTCAGTGAACGTATGGACGGTCCATGTGGCGCCACCGAAATCGCAGTACGATGCATGTGGCCTACGCAGCTGGCGCCTGAGTTTGCAATATATCAAGTGCAAACGCGTCACGGCACACTGCGCACAGAAAAGGTTTATCAGCTAGAACCCTGCGCGACACACATTACATATACAGGGTGTGTGTCCTTTATCTTATGGAACTGAACACCAATTGCGAATGTTGAGTGGATACACATTTGGGTTCTTGAACCTATCAACCCATACACAATGGTTCTTTGGCTTCTGTATGCATGTGCACTGTGCTATAGCGTTCACACTTGCAATGACTGCCAATATTAAGGGCGATGTTAATTAAAGTAGGTTGCTGTGTGGGTACCCCGTTAGTGTTATGGTGGCCATATACGGAGTGGCCGTTTCAGCGGCGGGACATGGAAGCGACACCAGAGCAAAACCTTGTGCGTGTCGCAGTTAATGTGCGGGGCCCACATTGGAGCGTGTGTGAAGGCTACGGGGGCCGCTGACGCATAAACATACAGCAGAGCCGTAGTACAATGGTGATGACACTGACCCATGGTGCAGGGGCCATGGGTGCAACACCCCCATTGTGCTCAATGGAAGAGGCCAGCTGCGGAATCAAATGTAGTGGGGAAAAACGTGTTGTGGTGAGGTATATTAGTAACTTTTGGGCGGCAGAGAGCGGCGCAAACTGCGGGTTATTTTAACCGGCATGAGTCGGCGCAACGTTCATTGGGGGCGGCAGGGGGCGGCGCACTGTTAGGTTTGGGGGCCAGAGGGCGCTGCGCGCTGATGTATGAGGGGGCAGTCCGATAGTGGGCGGCATAGGTGGCGCACTGCTGTGCACAGCAAACAGTGAACAGAGCCTTAGCAAAAAGGTTGGGCTAGATGACCAATGGTGCAGAGGGTCAGGGGTTCAACCCCTCACAGTGCCCAGTGAGCAAGGTTGGCGGGGGCAGTAAAGTATAATGGTGAGGTGTGCTGTAGGAGGCCTTATAGTTTATTTTTATTACCCACTACCAGATATACCCGCTCTAACAGCGTGTTAAGATATGGAGGCCCGTAAGGCACATGTTACAGTGCACAGTACGCAAAGGCACCCTAGCACGTCCCCTATAGGGCACCATGTATGCTGCGCCACAGGATAATGTATAGTGCACGCAATAGGGATGGGCACCATAAGGTGGCCTATTAGGGCGCCCTATAATGCACCATCAGAGGCACCCTTAGTGGCGTACAGTATGGCAAGGGTG